>OY725325.1:7206203-7806203 GCA_963242795.1 Inga leiocalycina
TCCATTCCCACAAACGTTGAATGAGATGCTAAATCTACAAAATAAAATGCATGGTTAAATATAATGATAACAATATTTGATCACTCAAGTGATTTATCAACTTAAATTCATCTGTAAATTAAGACTACTTCTACTAAATCTCACACACGGGACAATAAAGTTTATTTGTGCCGTACTTATAAAACAGAGAGGGGACATTCCTTCGTTTCACTGTCCTTGAAATTAATTTCGCACTTCAAGTAATTATAAGAAAGAGATCACTCTTGTTCAGATAATTCCTTGTTTTGAAAATTTTATCAACTTTTTTAAGGACAATATGTTCCCATTGTAGCTGCGTATGAAAAATAAGAGAGTCCACCATATCCGCGCATGCAGTAGTTAGGACCTTCGTCATTCTCCAATAGTCCTATCCAAGTACGAAAAACATGAAACTAGTAGGCCCAATCATCTGATTTGGGCGACAGATTATTTTGGGCTAATGGGCCAACGATTCAGACCTTGGTCCGCTTATGGGCTTTGTCATGATCATAGTTGAGTTGAAGTCCCAAGATAGGGGTGTTCAAAATGTCCCGGTCCCGATTGTCCCAGCCAGATCTCGGACATTTTATCTCGGGAGTTTTCCGTCCTGGCCAAGACCGGGACCGGGATTACACCTTGTAATCCCGGGAATTCCCGGTCCCGGTTTTTTTTTTCCTTAAAAAATAAGTTATTCTTTTATATTTGTATTTTTTACCCCATAAATTAAGTTATCATTTGATAAAATGTATATCACATATTTAGTTAAAGTTAAATCGTATATATCGTGATACTAATCCTAACTATATAATATATAAAGATAATAACAAAAATTATGAATGTGATAATAATAATATATTATTCTTCAATTATAGGTCAATTTTTGTGATTTTTATTACTTTATTAGGTGTTAAATAATCACTTCAAATATTAAATTATAAAAAATTTAACTATTAATGATAACAGGAATTTCCAATCCCAGTTATACCGGGAATTTCCCGGGACCGGGAATGAATTCCTAATCTCGGCTACCACCCGGGACAGGAACCGGGAATGGGTGATCTCGGTCCCGTCCCAAGGTTTGAACACCCCTATCCCAAGCAACTGGGAACGCCAAAAATTCTAATTGGTGGTTACCCTCAGCCGCAGGCATATGCCGAAACAGTAAGAGAGCTAGTTTTGTTGTGGCATTCATCCATTTAAGTAATCATACCATTATTTTGATTCGTTGTAATTACAGAGTGTAGGAAAAATAATATTTAAAAGGCAAATTAGGCGTACCTGGACGAATCCATGTTTGGATCCGGGTCAAAGCTCCAATACTCCATACTTGTGCCCACACAATTATTAGACTACTAGAGCCTAATTGTGATTTGCACAGCAGATCACCAGAACTAGAAAGATGGTAGGAGAGAAGGGAATTGCCAGAAAACTCAATGGCGGGGCGAGTTGCAATTGAGGAGGCACACCCTATTTATAATGGTTTATGGAGGCCACTAATTAGAAAACGTGTGCACTCCTTCTTGCCCTCCAAGACAGCAATTAATTGTCTCTCAATTAATTCCCTAATTATGGTGATTTGTTCCTCTTTTAACAAATCCATAATTATTGCTGAAATATTCCCAAATCTGTATTTTATGCTGATTTTATTCTTATTTGATTAGGCTACTTATTTCCTAATCAAATAGTCCGACCCATCAAGGGTGGACTTGGACCCAAAATCCAACACAGAGTAAGAGAGATGTTGGTGCTAGTTATGAAGAGAATGACTTAACTAATTAAGACATGATAAGAAATCTAAATGGAATCGCGACATGTAAATTGTTTTATTTCCCCCCAAAATTTGTACGCTAAACCCTTAAAGGAACAGGGAAAGCTAAAATATTAAAGGAGTAATTGATAGCACAGGCAATTTGTTTTGCTTTGTTTTTCAAACAGTTTAACCCCCTCCACCATGGGGAGGAGATTCACACACATATTCAATTCCTGTTTTGGACATTTTGGATATTGAATCCACAAATTTATATTTTCTCAGCTACCTTTCTCCTTCACTTTTTTTACTTAGTAAGAAGTTTATGTAAGTTGGGTCCTAAGAGCTCGCTAGGATGAGGATATACCTGTGGAGTTAGAGAGTAATTACAAAGTGCTTACAAATAGGAAAATGTTGTCTTCACTAACATTTCTCTTCACCTCCTCTCTACTTAATTTCTCTATCATTAGATTAGTTTTTTATAGTTAGGGTTTATTTTGTAAAAATATTATTATATTTAATATTTAATATCACAATAATATTTTTAATATAGAATAATTTAAATAGTCCATATTTAGTATTTTATAGAAAAATTATAAAATATTTTTTCATTGTGGTTTTTTACTGTTCATAAAATTTAGCAATTTTGAGTTTATTTATTGATTAAGCGATTTAGCATTTCAATAATAATTTTACAAAATATTAAAAATGGAATACCCAAATTTTAACTCAGCAATACGAGATGAGAAAGAAGTGGGAAGTGGAGATGGAATAGTTTGGGATCATGATCTTCTATCTAAATGTTCCTTCAATGGTTCACATCATCAAAGGGAACATGAGGATAATGCTGTTACAACAAGATTTTTTAAGCCAGGAACAGACGCCTGAAGCCCTCAACCCTTGCCTCAGGAAGTAGTGCGGTCTTCATTTATGCTGGGTTCGTGGTTACAAGAAAGTCAATGTAGTTTTTGATTGTGCTGAAGTGGTCAACCTGTTTATTTTACGGTGTCCATAAATCATCCATACATGTACGTTGTTGAAGAAGCTAGACTTCTTACGGAGAGATTGTCATATTGTAATTCATCAAGTTCCTTAGGAAACAATCTTAGGAAACAATCATCATAGCATACATACTAGCTAAATTGTACATAATCTATTAGAAAACTTTTGCACCATTGATCAATCGTCATCTCCCTATTAAAAGGCGGTAATTGGTGAGATAATGTAGCATGGACTTTGCTGCTTATTTTCATGTTTTGTAGCTCATTTTGAGTTAGTGTCCATTTGGAATAACTTAATGCTTATTTGGAATAGCTTATTTTTGGACAATAAGTGCTTATAATTCGTGATTCACGGTATACGAGGTAAGTATATGAGAGGAGTTTTGTCTCGACTTATGTAATAAGTGTTTATTTCCTAAAATTAAGTGTGCGTTTGGAAGAGCTTATTTTTTGGCAATAAGTGCTTATAATTCGTGATTCACGGTATACGAGGTAAGTATGTGAGAAGAGTTTTTTCTCGGCTTGCGTAAATTGAGCTTATTTTCTCAAAATAAGCTCTCCCAAACATGCCTTAAGTCATTCCAAACACTCACATTTTTGGGCAATAAGTGCTTATAAATCGTGATTCACGGTATACGAGATAAGTATGTGAGAAGAGTTTTATCTCGGCTTGCGTAATAAATACTTATATTTAAAAAAATAAGTGTTCTCAAACATTCACTTAATACCATACGATAGTTTTAAATGAAAAAAGAAAAGATAATAGTTCAAGGGAGGAATGGAGAAATTATAACTCTAGAAGGTAGGACCTTATTTAAAAGAGGAGTTGTTGGGTACATCCATTGAAGTAAAAGTTAACTGTATTTATTTAGAATCCACAAAAGTGTTTATTTATGTAAATAAAAAAAATTCATTTTATATACTTACTTCGTATATTTTAAATTATGATTAAAAAATTATTTTTAAATATTTTAATTACTATTTCAAACAAACTAATGACGGCAGTCGTGGGAGGAGGATGGACGTAAGAAGGTGGGTGAAAGCTGCATCCCCATCACCAAAGGTTCATTGCTTCACGTTACCAGCGTCATGTTCATTTGCAATTTTGCATATCCCTTTACTCATCCATCGCCCCTCAAACCACAGCCTGTTTTTAATTATAAAGCTTCATTCAACGTGATCGACTCGCTTTTCATATTTTATTTCTTACTCCCTTCAGTCCTAATTATAAGATAAAATTGATTTTTTTGGATAAATTAAGGAAGCCAATTTAATTACTTTAGAGTGTTTATATTTTTATTTTTTTCTCCAAACTAATTAATTTGACTAATAAACTAATACATAGTTTAAGGATACTAAAAATATAAACACTTTAAAGTAATTAAATTGACTTCCTTAATTTCTCTAAAAAAATCAACTTTAACTTATAATTAATTAGGATAAGAGGGAGTACTACATTATAGTCACACGTAGTATTTTTTAGTAAAAGAGAGAGGCGCACGTGGATGGCGCCCTAGTCGCGTGCATGCACATGATTACTTTTTATTTCAAAAACAACCAACTGCCATCAACCCTCCATTTATAATTGGATTGGGTTCCCCGCATTATTATTTATAAAATGAATAATTATAAATTATTAAGATCATATTCCAGCAAGTAAATATTCCATCCCTCCTTATGTATAAGGTATTATTTTTTAAGATGGGTTGTCCCTTTTATCCTCAATTAATCTTACATCATTTATTCCTTATATATTATCTTTTATCATTTTCTCATTATTACTTTCTCTTTTATTCATTTACAAATAAGAGTATTGTCAAAAAAAATTATATTTTCTACATATTTATTATTGTAAACTATTCTTAACTGTTTCCTAAAATTTTACACATAAGGATAGAGGGAGTCGTGATGGGAAAACGGGCCGGCCAGTGCCCGAGTTCAAATCCGTACCCATTTGAAGCGGCCCGGCCCTTTTAAGATAAGCTCGTGGGCCGGCCCGACAGGCTTTAGGCCCGTTTATGTTTTCTCTCTCTTTTTTTTTTTGCCATTCCTTTTTAATTTCTTATTCTTATAAAAACTAAAATACCTAATTTAAAACATAAATATCATCAACACTAATTTAAAACATAAATATTATCCAAGTTTAATAGAATACAAACACTAAAACTTAAGTCCAAACCATAATTAATGTTTATAACCAATTAAATAAATTCACAGCCACAATCAAACAACCCTACAAGCTTCAAATGTCAGTAATAATATAACACCTGATTTGGATTTTGGCGTATACATGCAAAAAAAGGAAAAAGAAAATCAAAGAAAAGAAGTTTCAAATGAGGTTTGAGTTAGTGTGAGAGCATTTCTGATATGAGGGTTAGATTAGGTTAACTTTACTCTCTGACAAATGCTTGCTGCCCATTGCCTTGTGCCCATTTAAAAAAAAAAAAAGTTAAACGGGCCTAAAAGGGCCGGCCCGCTTCTATTTTCAGCCTCTAAATCATAGGCCCGGCCCTTGACGAGCTCAGGCCTAAACGGACCGGCCCGACGGGCTCGGCCTGAATTCTCGGCTCTAAGAGGGAGGGAGTATGTGACTATATATATGTCGAGCCACCTTACCTTATACTTCATCTAATTTTATTTATAAGAGTTTAATAATTAAATTAAATAATATAAAAATTTGTTTGAATTAGTTGAAAATAATAAATATATTTAAAATAAACTTTACTTTTTAAATATATATTTATTTATAAGAGATAAGTAAGAAAAAGAAATAAAGTAATATGAGTATTTTCTCCCAACCATCATTTTCTTTCCAACCTTTATGCCTCAGCGGCTCAGGCAAAATTCTAAGTGCTCGTTTTAATTATAATTTATGATATATAAAATAAAAATGTGAGAAGAATATTTTCACAGCTCATTTGTATAACCATTTATAAGTTACGCAAGACATGCAGCCACCTAACCTTACTGAGCCGCCTGCTCTCCCTCTGTTTTGGAAGCTTTTATCACGTTTCGCCCTCCTAAGCACAGACGAGACACGTGCTTCATCCCCACAAAAAAGCTTCTCCTATTTTTATATTTTATGATTATGATTTGGTTCTACAAGTACTATTCCTTGTCGCAATTTGCGTCCTTTTTTTTCCTCGTGTAAAGTCTGATTTCTTTTCTTCTTTTGTGAAACGCCCAATTACTCTTCCCTCTAGTTACCATTCTTTTCGCCCATTTCCCTTCTTTGGGCTTCAATTTGAAAAAAATGAATTCTGAAAGAAGGCCAATCAAAAGTTTTTTCTGGGTAAAATTACTGTGAAGTTCGAGACTTCAAGTAATTTCTTTAGGAGAATTATACTTAGGTCTCATAGAAGAAGAAAAATAAAGAAATGATCCTTATAGATTGTAAAATAAAAAAATAGTCTCATTAACAACTCCATGAGGCTGTATTGACAACTCATTAACAACTCTAGAAGCCTATATTGACAACTCCATGAAACCATTTTTTTATTTTGCAATCTATAGGGATCATTTCTTTATTTCTCATATTCCTTAGGACCTTAATGTAATTCTCCCAATTTCTTTTCCTTATACGGTCAAAAAATTTTCAAAATACGAAAATTTTCATTATAAATATTTTCAACTGTCTTGATCCATTTCCTCAAATCCTGTGCCGTCTTCTTAGCTGCATTTGGCCAGAAGCAGAAGCACAGTGAGGGCCTCGGTTTCGCTCTTTACTTTGTTCTCTCCGTTGTCTTCTGAGGCCCTCCCAGATCCTCCATGTTAAGGTCAGCTTCCTCTCTCTTATCTCTTACCTGGCGTTTCTCAATGCTTCGTTACTGATTCACTGTCACTGATTTGTCTACATTGTTTTCTCCGTCACCGTTTAAAGAACCTCCGACTCCGAGTCACATTCCACTTTTTTTCCCGATGATGTAAACACAAAAAAACAAAGTCACGATGCTTTCTTTTCTTGATCTATAGTCGTCCCTATCCCTCTTCGTTGAGAGAACTTCCATTCATGTTTGCAGAGCTGCTTTGACTCCGCTGACACTTCTGATTTATTCACTTGCTTTCGTCCGAGTACTTATCCTGGTTTCTACTTGCAATTTCTTAAACTCGTCTTTTCCGCCATTTCATTTGTCACGCCCTAAATGTACCAACCAAACTAAGTTTTTCTGAAAAATTTAGCCTCTTAACCAGGATCGTCAAGTCTTCGTTTGACGGTAACTCAGCTCGTACTTTTTTCTCTTCAGTGTATAATTGATATAGGCCGGAAATTTTTAATCCCTGTCACATTGGATTCGTTCCACTCCGACCTATTTCTCGGGAACCCCGCTAGCTCTCATTCTCAAGATGTCGGAAACTAATCCAAAATCTCCGTTGGTGGAATCTTCTTCACGAGAGCTCCCCGATTTCAAACGATCTGTGAAGCTTAAGTACGTGAAACTTGGATACCACTACCTCATAACCCATGGAATGTTGTTTGTTTTAATGCCTTTAATGTTTTTAATAGCAGCCCAAGTCTCAACATTCTCACTCCAGGATCTCCTTCACCTTTGGGATCACCTCCGATACAATGTCATCTCTGCTATTATCTGCTCAGCTCTTCTCGTCTTCTTATTTACCCTTTACTTCCTAACCCGTCCTCGCTCTATTTACCTCGTGGATTTTGCTTGTTACATGCCTGAGGATGCACGCAAATGCACGAGGCAGATTTTCATGGATCGGTCCGGTTTGACCGGGACTTTCACTGAGGAAAACCTCCAGTTCCAGAGGAAAATACTGGAAAGATCTGGACTTGGTGAGTCTACGTACCTCCCTGAAGCTGTTTTGAGGGTTCCTCCAAATCCCAACATGGCAGAAGCCAGAAAGGAAGCTCAGATGGTCATGTTTGGAGCCATCGACGAGCTCTTTGAAAAAACCCGTGTGAAACCCAAAGACATTGGGATTTTGATTGTGAATTGTAGTTTATTCAATCCCACGCCTTCTCTCTCTGCCATGATTATTAATCATTACAAGCTTCGTGGGAACATTCTGAGTTACAATCTTGGCGGTATGGGTTGTAGTGCTGGTTTGATTTCAATCGATCTTGCTAAAGATCTTCTTCAGGCCCATCCTTGTTCTTATGCTCTTGTCCTCAGCATGGAAAACATCACCTTGAATTGGTATTTTGGGAACGATAAATCCATGCTTGTTTCGAATTGCTTGTTCAGAATGGGTGGAGCTGCAATCTTGCTTTCTAACAGGTGGGTTGACAGGCACAGATCAAAATATCAGTTGGTGCATACAGTTCGAACCCACAAAGGTGCTGATGACAAGTGCTTCACTTGTGTTACTCAGAGAGAGGATTCCACCGGGAGGATCGGTGTTTCTCTGTCAAAGGATCTAATGGCAGTCGCAGGGGATGCTTTGAAGACCAACATTACCACTTTAGGTCCTCTCGTGTTGCCAATGTCGGAGCAATTGCTCTTCTTCGCCTCTCTGGTGGCCAAGAAAGTTCTCAAGATGAAGGTGAAGCCATACATTCCGGATTTTAAGCTAGCTTTCGACCATTTCTGCATTCATGCAGGAGGAAGAGCCGTGCTGGACGAGTTGGAGAAGAACCTGCAACTAACGGAGTGGCACATGGAGCCTTCAAGGATGACACTCTACAGGTTTGGCAACACTTCAAGCAGCTCACTCTGGTACGAATTGGCTTATTCTGAAGCCAAAGGAAGGATTAAGAGAGGACATAGAATATGGCAAATTGCATTTGGATCTGGATTCAAGTGCAACAGTGCAGTTTGGAAGGCTCTTAGGAAAGTGAAACCAGCGAAGGAGAAGAACCCTTGGATGGATGAGATTCATCAGTTCCCAGTTGAAGTTCCTAGGTTCTCAGCCATCTAAACTTTTGTGCAGCTCTGTAATGGGGATTTAGGCCATTGCCTCTTTAGTGTAGACCCTATTCCCACAACAGAAGGACGAGTTGGGGATAGTACATGTAATTTCATTTAGAAGTGTGATGGTGTTTTAGTTGTTGGTGAGTTATTTTGATTGATCAGATCATGTGTTATCTAGGTATCTTTCACTTGTAGTCAGTTGAATGTTGTTTTTTAGTAAAGACAGAAGAGCAAGAGGAGAGTTTCTTTTATGAGTGGTTCAACGTTTCTTCTGCCAAGCATTTTAAAACAACACACAGAATAATTTCATCTCCATTGGAGTGCCGTAATGCTGAGTAAAACAGGTTTGTTAATTCAATGCAAAGGAAATTATGCGGACAATGATTTACGTTATATTATAAACATTCTGCCTCAAGAGTTCAAAACGTCAGATGCTAATTTGTGTTTCTTGCCTATTGCTCACACTCTCGTGCACCATCGTATTAATCCAAGGCCCATATCAACCGTCAGAAGCACGAGTCAAAGCGAGTTCCCAAGGGAGGGGGCCATGAAATGGGTGGATGCATGAATATGATTATTGCCAGAAAAAAAAATACTCGTACTACTATACTACACTACTATAGCATAAAATTTATAACAAATCAAGGTATTTATAAATTACAAATAATATGCTGTAACTTGTGTTTTCTAAGCACGTGCAAGGCATGAAATTCACTCCGAGTTACATGTTACCTAATTCAGTTAATTGAATATAGGTTTATGATGCAAAAATGAGCTTTTTATAAAAAGTGTATCCACCATCATATATTTTTCGGATGTGTAAAAATCCTCATGAACAATTAAAATTGGGAGCAAAAATGTTAGTACCATTAAATATAATATAACATTTAACACTGTTACATATGCACTATGAATATGCAAAAAGAGCATGGGTCCTACTATAAAAAGTCATAGTGTTAGAATAAATTTAACGGTGCTGACATTTTTACTTATATTATAAATATTCATAGATATTTTTGTATCTCCGAAAAGTATACGAGTATTTTTGCACCTTTAATACTTGAATAAGATTAAATTTGCTAGCCCCTAAAACTATATAATGTCACTGAAAAGGCTCTTATTTTTTTTAAAAAAAATGAAATTCTCTATCTAAAAAATTAATAATCAGCGTGAAATTCTTAGGGATATTATAGGGAAATTTGCTAAGCCCCTCAAAATATATAATGTCACTGAAAAATTCTCCATTTTAAATTGACCGGTGTAAAATAAATAAAGTAAACCTAATTGAGATGCATGCATTAAGAGAAATAGCTGGGCGAGGATATGCGAGTGATATATGGGAGTGAGATGTATCTCCTAACTCTTTTCTCTGTTTAGTTTAGTGTTCGTTTGAGATAGCTTATTTTTAAATTATAAATGCTTATACTCATGATTTACAATATACGAGATAAGTATGTGAGAGGAGTTTTATCTCGACTTACGTAATAAGTACTTATTTCCTAAAAATAAGCTATTCCAAACATAGCTTTAATGTCACAATCTTTTAATCATATTTTAATGTTTGACCAAAAAAATCATATTTTAATGGGAAAAATTTAAATGTAGATTTTTATTATATGTAATATAACAATGATATTTTTTAATAATATTAAATCTTATCCATTAAAACATAATCTACTTATTAAAATATTAAATAAAGAGAAAGTAGATAGGGAAGCTAGTGGAGCCAAGTGCCGGTAACATGGGCTCAACCCGCGGGCTCAACTCGTGAGCCCGTGGGTTTTGACGGGTTTTCCAACCCGCAAAAATGTGGGCCGCACAGCCCCGCACCGCATAACCCGCGGGTTAATGCGGACCAGCCCGCGGGTTGACCTGTAAAATTTTTTATTTACATATAATAATTTTACAAAACTTATAAGTTTTTTACTCTTATCTTGGTACCTCCCAATCCAAAGTAAAAAAATCTTAGCTTCTTCCCTTCTTCTTTAAACAAAATTATTATATCTTGGTTGCTTGAGGATGAGTTTATGTTTTGTTTATAAACTTTAACAAATTTGATAACTTTATCTCTTAAATTTTAGATTATGTTTTTAAATTTTTATAAAAAAATGATTGATACTAGGAATGTAAATTTAATTACTCATATATATGTGTCTCATATTTTTAATCTTCTTTAAAAAATATAATTTTTTTTTTCAAAAAAAATGCGGGCTCGCTGGCTGGCCTGCAACCCGCACACTGTGGGTTAAGGTTGGCATTTTGCCAGCCCACAGAAGTGCGGGTTGCACAGGCCTGCACCGAGCGGGCCACGGGTTGGTGCAGGCCAGCCCACAACCCTCAGGCTGACTCACATTCCCAACTATAGAGCCAACCCTCTCCGTGATCTACAGGGTGAAAATATATCATTGGATTGAGACCTCATAAAAGCCCAAGCCCGTTCTAAAGGTGAGGGTTTGATGAAAGGGAAGGCAAAAGCCGGTCAAAGTTTGACCAGTGTGATTATCAGTGTTCTGGAAACTGGACCGGACCGGCCGGTCCGGCCCGGTAACCGGCGAACCGGCAGGTTGGCCGGTCCGGTTTCCATTTTTTTTAAAATTTTTTTTTTTTTTTTTTTACTTTTTCCTTTAGAATTTCATACTATAAGTCTAAAATTTTCAATTTCTCACCGGTTTGGTCCCGGTTTAGCTCCGGTTTGGTCCCGGTCTGACCCACTGACCCTTAACCTAGTACCCCGACCGGTTCACTACCCGGTCCGGATTTTAATACCTTGGTGATTATACTATTTAGGATGTATATGTCAAAATTTTTGTTGCTCATTGTCAACGACTTCATTCTGTTTCCGTTCATCACTCTCCCTTTAATTTCGCCTTCATAGGACTCATAATGTATATAAATGCATGCTCTTCAAATTAATTTAAGTTAACTAGAATTGAATATTGCAGCGGTATAATGTTTTTAGAAAAAAAGATAAATAAATACCATTTAACTTCCTAAACTTAAAAAAGTCTTTTAACACATGCAAATGACAGAGAGGGAATGAGGTGGGAATCTGAATTTTTCATATTTGGGAGAAAAGGTCAAAAAGCCCTCATTACTAAATTATTTTACATATACTATCAATACTTTAGGATTTTGTCAAAACCATTACTCTTTTTTAAGTTAATTCCATTACTCAATTAGTCACAATTAGTGCTGGTAAAACGGGCCAGCCCGCAACCCGTTTTGGGCTAGTGCAGCCCACCCCTTTCCGGGCTGGCATGAGCCCGCCAGCCTGACTCTTTTTTTTTTTTTCGATTATCACTCCCTTTCTCTTGCACCTGCATATATCACACTTTTTTTTTTTATATATTTGTGTTATAAAGTTAATTTCACTTTTATTTTCATATAAACACATTTCTTTTAAATTTAATAATAGTAGAATAAATAAATATAATATGAAAATAAAAATTTCAAATAAAAAGTATGAGTAATTAATTAAATACGGCATCAAATGAAATATAATAAAGATGTTTGAATTTATTTTATTAAAAGAAACTAAAAAACTAAAAAAAAAAAGCGGGCCCGAGGGCTAGCCTGACAGGGTGAGCTGGCATCCCGCCATTTTTGGAGGGCTGGCGGGTTAGGCTCGTTGGCCTAACCCAATTTACCAACTCTAGTCACAATAAAAAACTTTTTGTCAATCTTTTTATATATTTTTTCAGTACTTATTGATTTTATCAAAATCATTATTGATTTTGTCAATACTACTATTCATTTCGTCAATCCTATACTTATTGATTTTGTCAAAACTGTTATGCATTTTGTCAAAATTATTACTCTTTTAGTTATTCTCATTACTCAAATGGTCACAACCCAAAACTTTTTGAGAATTCTTTTGCACATTTTGGCAGTACTGATTAATTTTGTCAAAATTATTACAGATTTCGTCAACACCACAATTCATTTCATCAATTACATTACTTTATTAATCACAACCCAAAACTCTTTATCAATCATTTAACACATATTGTCAGTATTTATTGATATTGTTAAAACTATTATAGATTTTGTCAAAACCATTACTCTTTTAGTTAATCCTGTAAGAAACAAATCAAGTTCAAAACCAAATATCAAAAAGATTTTCTTTGCTTCCAGTGAATCAAATACTAGAACCATCAACAGAAATTCCAGAGAACCAAATACCAAAATCAGTAGAGAGGGGAAGAACAATGAATTCTTTGTGACTGTAGCCTAGGATTTTTTTTTATAAAAAACACCATCACTTCTTTACCACTGCAGCCCTTCAAATCAAGCATATAGTTCGGACTTTGAACTCGCGTTGGAAGCTAGATCAGGATTCAAACTTGCAAATGAAGCTAGATTTGAACTTGTGATGAAAGCTCCAGCGGCGACAGTGTCCCTATCGACAACAACGATAAGAATAGAAGGGGAAAGCATGGGAGGGGATGCCGAACTCTTGCTTCTACCTCTGCTATGAAAAACATCGAAGGCAAAAAGGCTCATTGTTTGGGCTCATCAATCCGGCCATTAGATGCCGAAGGGAGAGGCAAATCGATGGGGATGAGTTCGATCGTAGGTGAGAGGAGGGAGTGTTTGATCGCAAGAGGAGAGAGAGGAAACAGAGAACAGAAAGAGGAAGACATTTTAGTAAAAACACAAACTTTAAAATTTTATATTCCTATCAGATAACCTAATTATCCATTACAAGTGTGAAGGGATTTTTCTGGATTTAAAAAATTGAAATGATATTTATTTATCATTTTGTCATGTTCTTTTCAGGGGTACATGTGAGGGAGCACATTTTATGATCATCACTTTTGATGAGTAAAAATGAGCTCATCAATGAAATAAGCATGAAATACGGGCCCTACATGTGATATTATAGTCTGCGCCAGAGAAGATGATGACTTGGCGTACCCTCTATGAATAATATTATATATATATATATATATATATATATGCTCAGAGACGATGAAACGCGTGACGAGGACGATATAATAAAATAAATTTACCAGTTATATATGATGGGTTTCGCATAAACAAAACTATGACATTGAAAAAGTCACGAACGATTGGAGAGAGATACTCAGATTAGTCTACGCAGGACGAGGCCGCTGATTGGAGTCAGTAAGAATCCTTAAATAGATACTGCTTTGTTCTTATCAAATTCAACTCAAACCCTGCAACAAACGATAAAAAAGGCTACATGTGGGTCATTTTGATCATCAAAACAAACACACAGCTACAATAGAGAAGAGAGAGAGAGAGAGAGAGAGGGAGTACTGTTGGAATTCGATGTTGATGAGGGAAGCGGAGGAGTTGGCGATGGCCCGGAAGGCTGTGGCGGAGAGGACCATGGAGGTGGCGTCGGAGGAAGGACGAGAACTAGAGGAGAGGGCTCTGTCCACGATCTTAATCTGAATGGTCTGACCCGCAATGCATGTCCTGGGCGCCGCCGCACTTATACATCTCACCTCGTACTGTCTGCCGCACGCCGCCCCATTGTCCCATATTCCCTCCCCCGCCGATCCGAACATGTTGCTCGACGGGAACTCCAACGCCTCTCCTCCGAAACACGCCGTCGCTGCCACACGCACATCTAGTTAAACATCACACAGTGCTAGACAAACAATGAACACATACAGGCGCCAATACGTATATATGAATATATATATCTATCTATCTATATAGGACTTACGTAGAAATGGAGGGCCGTAGTGGGCGGCCGTGCCCACGTCGGCGTCGGAGGAGTGGATGAACAGAAGGAGGCAGTGACAGAAGAAGAAGAGAGAAGGCTTCCGCATTATTAATAAGGATTATATGGCTGAAATTTTGGAATACGTAAGGATATATTTCAGATTTCTCAGGGAGGCTTAGCTTTTCACAAAGTCAATGCTCAGCTCCGCCAATTAACCTAATAATAGCTCACGAGCGTCCAACCAAAAAACATTATTGTTTCAAACTTTGAATCTCTCTCAGTTCTCTGTACTCTCACATGTCTTCTTTCTTTTTCATTCGCCTGCTGGCTTCTACGTTATTTATTTGTTGTTTTTTTATAAACAACTTTTATTTTTATAGTATAAAATGAATTAATAATTAAAATTAGTTAAAAATAATAAATGAGTCAAAAATATCATTTTATTTTAAATATTTATTTATGAAATGAGTATAGGACAGAGAATGAGTAACAAATATAAGAGAGTATAATTATAAAATATGAGAGAAAATGTGTATTAAATGATTAAATGAAAGAGAATTAATGGTGAATAATGGATAATTAATATAAATATATGTATTTAATAGGGGTATAAAAGAAAAAGAAAGTTTAAACTTTGAGACACAAAAAGAAAATTTCTTATAAAATGAACAACCCAAATAGAGAGAAAATTGCTTATTAAAAAGATCAGAGGGAGCATTTTAATATGATAATCCTTCCTAGCTAGTTAAATTACACTATATTTTATATATTTGAGTATATCAATTATTAAAGAAAATAATTGTTGCAAATGAGGGATACATGTATAGCATATATACATATAGTGGCGGATATGTTCAATTTATTGTTTTGATTGCCTTGATGAATGTATTGGAAGGAAGCATTGATCACCAACTTATACATGATTGACTTTGAATATTCTAAATCCAGGAACATATTTTGGAAATTATTTAATTAATCAAATCCGGTGGTCGCATTCCCTCCCGCCTTCAATTCCCTTGCCAAACAATATGTCCATATTTTCGGTTTTGAGGCCTGCGCCAGACCCACATGTCCATTGCATTCATCCAATAAGGAGTATTATGCTTAAAACATTCTATGAAGTAAATTGTTACCAAATTGGATTATTTTAATTATGAATAATGATACATTTATTTAATTAATTAGGTGATGGAGGAGGGACTATCGTAGGTTCTGGCGCGTCTAACTCTACCGATTGGGTAGTCTTAAATTACTAACGTGCACGCAACGCAATTTTGTTTACTCTCTTATAGACTATATCTTAATTAACAAATAATCTGACTTTATAAATAATAGAAACAAATATCTAGTAAATCTTCCTAAGAACAAAAGGCCATGTTGACGAAAATCTCAAGCTGTGGATTTGATTGTTTTTTTTAAGTAGGGAATTCGTATGTGTTTAGACAGGAAGAGTAATTAAAGGTGAGGGACATAATGTTAAAGCGGAAAAAAAAAAAGGAAATTAGGCAAATATCATCCTGTGTTTTTGAAAACGTACGTAATATTTTGTTGACCACAAAAAAAAAAAGTATCGAATATAATTAAGGCAAAAGACAGATATTTTGTGGAATTTGTGGACGCCTTTCTCAAGGCGGCTTGGTTTAGTCAGAGTTCGGGTTTGGACAATACATGTGCCAAGATGTGACTTTTCATTTTCGGCTGTGGCGCCTGGTCCAAAGGCAGGCGCCACAATTGGCTCCACCAGCTGTGGCGCCTGGTGGATCAGGCGCCACAGTTGCTCCTATCCAAAGGTGGCGTCTGTCTGGGTCCTAAAAATAAAAAAAATTAAAAAAAAAGGAGCAGCTGTGGCACTTCTTTACTTTTTTAAAGAAATGTCACAATTGGCTGAATATGAATTTTCAACTCTCCCGCCAATCAGATTTCCCTCCTTTAACTTTAATTTTTATCTTTTCCCTCCCTTTTTCCTTTTTATTCCCTCTTCCTTAGCTCACGTTGACGCCTCTCCCCCTGTAAAAGATATCACTTTCTCTTGCACAACAAAAACACACACTCGTTTTCTTCATTAAATTCTCTTGTCCCTTTTTCCATTTTGTTTCGTTAGTCCCCACTTTTGTTCCTAGTTGTTCCCCTTTCTTCATATTCTCTGTCTCTCTTCCTCTTTTAAACCCCACTCCAGTTGATCCCTACTCCACTCCACAGCTCACATTTGCTCATCCTTGTCACTCAAGCTAGCGTCACCAACGTAAGAAGAAGATTGTTTCATTCTAACTTGCTTTGTTTAAATTTTTTTTAGTACAGTCAAGATAAACCGTAATATAACATTTTCCTTTTTGCTTTGTTTAAATTTTTTGGCCGACAAGCTTGAATTTTTTAGTAATCTTTTAATTTACTTAATCATCAGTTGTTGATGTACTGTGTTCACATATCAAGTTCTTGTATTGTGATATTTTTTATGTTAGCTTTGGAGAGTATTAATGTAAGAACATTAATGTTGTAAAAAGCAAAAAAAAAAGGGCCACAGGAAAGAAAAGAAAAGAAAAGAAAAATAAAAATAAAAAGCAAAAAAAAAAAAAAGGGCCTCCTGCGGCGCCTGGCCACCCAGGCGCCACAAGAGGGATGCCTCCTATGGCGCCTGGTTGGTTAGGCGCCTGTTCGCCGTTTAGCTTCCGCAAGCGCACGGGTCGCAAGTAATAAAGTGATAAGTCAAGATCGTTCCCACGAGGACTATGACAAAAGCGAGTTAACTAATTTAACCATGTTATTAATTAGATTGAATGGAATCATTTGAAATTGATCAAGTTAAATAAAGAAGTTTGATGCAAATAACAAAGGAAAACAGTGAAAATTGGGAAATTTGGTCTAACTTCAAGAGATATTAACTTAGGATTACTTCTTCCCCATTGTATTTCATAAAACTATGCAAATATCCACTTATGCTGATTAAATGAGTCTATATGCTAGTCGAAGATCCTAAAATCATCAACCAAGCTCTCTCAAGTCAAGATCGATTTTTAATCTTCATTAAAAATATTCAATCTCTTGTTTACAATTAATGAAAATCATCTTTCCAAAACAAGCCTTCACTTGACTATGCTAGGTTGTTAGATATATCTCTATTCTAACAACAAACCATCCATTTAATCCCTAAACTTCAAGTCTAACACGATTTTTCTTAAGTTCTACAATCAAAATAGCTCTCTCAAGCATCTTCCAATTGAACAACTCTAATCATGTGGTGATCAAGCACAAGATAGCATTAAGCTCAAAGAAAAATCAACATATAATACTCATTAACCAACAAAAGCAAGATAATCTAGTAGTTTCAATCCATACAATGGGTAAAAGTAATCCTAATTAGGAGTTTTAGCTACTCATGGTCTGTACATGCCAAAATCTCAGCATACAATCATAATCCATATCAGCAAAATAGAGAAAAAGGAGAGAAGAACAAGAAAAACTCAAGAATTGAGGCTCCAAATCCTTTCTTAATCCAATCCCAAGCTCCAAGCTCTCCAAAATGCCAAACCCTAGCAGCCACTATGTTCAAGAAGTCCAGCCTCTCCCCATTTTCGACCTAGCCCATGCCTTTATACTGGTTTTTCTGCTTCATTTTTCAAAACGCACAGCATCAGTTTCGCGCGTTCGCCGTGGGTTCGCTACAGCGAATGCCATAGCGAATTGTCATACAGAACCAGTGCTTTTTCAGGTGATTTTGCTATGACTTTGGCTACAGCAGATTCCACAGCAAGTGCAGGCTTCTCCATAATATGTCCATTTTCCTCTTCTTCTTGCATTCTTCCCTTCATTTCACATCTTCCCATGATCTTTGTGAGCTTTTACAACTTATCATCCTCCACCTACAAGGAGGAGGGATTCATGAGCTCTTTTAACTTTCACAAATAATTAAAACTATGTGCATTTAACTCATGATTCAAGAAAAATTTGATTTATCTTTTGTCCTATCACATTTTCTTCTACAATCTCTTTATATGCACAATTTGAACCCAAAAATAAGTGAAAAGAGAAGAAAATGTGCTAAAATACTCTTGGTTTCTATGAGTTAACAGCGCCACAGGAGGCTATTGAAAAAAAAAAAATTTAAATAGTGGTGGTGCTTCCAAGCGCCACAGCTATTTTTAGTAGCGTATAGATATGTGGCACTTCTCTAGCGCCACAGTTAATACAATTATAAGCACCACAACTTTAGTTTTTTGTAGTAGTGAATTGTAATAGATTGAAGAAGTGAGTTACATTAGTTATCTGTAATAAATGTTTGTTGATTGTCCTGAAATACCATATTTCATCATAGTCACTCCTAAATATAAATTCTTTAATGTGTACTGTTAATATAGATACTCTAAGAAAAAAATTATAAATTTGGAAGACAAAGTGGATTGTGGTAATGTATTTAAGACCAAATCGTTTCATTAACTAAGTCTCAAATTAAAGACCGGAGGTAATATTATTTAAAATATGTAAGACATCTAAACCAGGAAAGAAGGGAAGTGATTTTAAATTTGTAAGTACCTGGGGCAGAAACACCAGCTTTGCACAATGTATATGTTTCCTTTTGTCTGGACAAGTGCATGCATGTTTTAAATATTGAAAATAGGCGCGTTAATGATAAGGGGGGAGAATGATCGCTGTGGTGAGTGAACAATGGACCATCCTTTTTTTTGATTAATTATGCATGTAGCCTGCTCATTATTTGATAGACATACATACATATATATATATGTATATATATATATATGTATGTATATATATATATATATATGTATGTATATATGTATGTATATATATATATGTATGTATATATATATGTATCTATATATATAAGAATATGATGGCCATTATACGTATATATATATATAAGAATATGATGGCCATTATACGTATATATATATATAAGAATATGATGGCCATTATACATGGTTATACAAGGAAGCTGGAATGCTTGAACTTGGCCTCTTTTTTGGGTTCAGTTGGATGCAATGAATAGTACTCCTATAGTCATTTATATAAGGCAAAAAGAGATGAAAATTTTTGGTCCTATTTATAAGGAATAGAGAGAAATTTTTTATATGAATGTATAATTTTATCCTTCATTTATTATTGTATCGACTTTATTCTCATAGGGTATAATAAATATTAAATACGGGTAAAATTGAAAAGTTATTAAATTTTATAAAAAAATTAATGAAATTTAAAGTTTTTATTGGATCCTCGGAATATGTTGTGAAAGTACGAACCAGAGAAGTATACCAAGCCATTTGGCTGCTCTATGAATTACGACCTGACTTTATCTATGCTTACCACACAATAATGAAGTTTGATAAGGCCTGATATTTTCATCGACTTGCCTATCTCAACCCTTTCTCTGCAGGTGGCATAGATCATTTACTCTGATATATATTTATTTCAGTGTTCAAACTGAAAGGATCTCTCCGTGCAGCATATTTTTAGATGGGCATTAATAATTTAATTATGAATGCAGATTAAAGATGGTAACAAGTATAAATGCCGAATAAGTTCATACCAATTACGCCGAACATTTAGGTGGTGATTGACCATATGTTGATCATCAGCAGAAAATTGCCAGTGCGTTTCCGGCTTTCCGTCATCACAAATATATGCAGGAATGGTAGGTTCTGATATACGGTCTAATCTCTCCATTATATCATTGTTTGGCTGTTGATGTAATCAAGCTCACCAAACACGCATGATATATAGTAATGGCAACATGGAATTGGGTTGAACCAATCAACGCGGAAACTTATGAATTCCATTGTCTTGATAATTGTGACGTACCAAAACACTGTAACTTGAAAGGGACGTAGTTTGTAGAATGCAGATACATTAACTAAAAACTGAGAAATTAAAGCAGTCCAGTTTCATCTCCCCTTTGTTGTCTCATAGTGTTGAGTGATGATTTCTTAGTAAACATATATGTTGCTTCTAATTACTTAGACTTTGGAGGCTTGTGAACACTCTTTTTTTACGTCACAGCCAAAAGCTTTAATAATTCTTCACACCAACCACGTCAATTATTAAGCACCAACTTTCAACCGTATGTGTTTCTGCTTCAAGCTTAATCAAGCCTCCCACGTACAAATCATAACTCTGCATGCATTCATTCATTTGGGTCTCTATAATACTTAACGGGTGAATTCAAGAGAGGTAGCTAGTCTGGTAATGAAGTACGTCCTAGGTCACACTGTTGAGGGTCCATTAGGCCAATTAAATGAAGTTTTAAAAATCTGTCTCAGCAATTTGATCGAAGGTATGTTTGGAAAAAAGTATAAAATATGTTGTCCTACTCCTACCTCCTTATCTTAATACATGATGTCAGTGTAATTTGCGCTATTAAGAACATGATGCGGCGGTGGGACAGGAGAGAGGGTAATTGCGGAGAGAAGTGGGGGCAGAGGGGTGGGTGTCAAATTGGCTGGCCACAAGCTGTAAAGTTGGCAGAACAGAAGAGGATATTTTATTCACCGTTCAAGGAATCATCAATCACCACTCAAACAAACAAAAAAACGTTTTTGTTTTTTGTTTTGTTTTGTTTTTTTTTTTTGGCCTTTTTGACAAAACGACAAGCGGATTTGTGTTCTGTGGTTTACTTGCATTTTCGCTCACAGCGCATAGCACGACAGTCAAAGTGGTCAAAACAAGTCGTCGTTTTCCCAATTCCTATGTTCATTCATGCTCCTCTCTGAATCATGTGACATAAATGAAGCATCTTCTAGCTGTAATCCTACGATTATCATTTGGATTATCGTACTACAGACACCCCAAACGTGTCGGTTCATAGTTCGAAAACAAATCTTCTTCCTTCTCTTCATCCGGGCCCCACGCGCTTCACATCCACACCCAAAAATCCCTCATGAATCTCTCATGCATATTATTACTCCAAAATGATATAATCTGCATTTCGGTGTTGTTCGCCTCCTCTCTACTATCTCCACCACCACTACTTCCCTCAACATTTTCTATTTCCTCTGTTTGGTTTCTTCTCCTCAAATATTAGTTCATGTTTGTTTACTCCGCCGCAATAGAAGTCTCAAGTTCCGAAAAACAACCCTCTTCTGTTCCACAAAAAGGCTTTTTATTGAAATCACTGTCTTTCTCCACTTGCTGAAAGATTTCTGGTGAGTGGCGTCGTGGTAATCTGAAACATAGCCCCGTGCCCTATTGTTACATTTCTTTCCTGTTTCTCTCCATTCGTATGCTATAGGTCATTGCGCACTTGGATTCTTGTTCACATCTTGTGCTCTGCATTTATGTTATCTTGTTTATTGTATAATCTCTGCGTCATTTTTTGCATCAGCTATGGCAATCAAGAATGGGCCATTTCACGGCATTGTCCATGATGTCAAAGGAAGAGCTGCTTGCTATAAACAAGATTGGACTGGCGCATTCTGTTATGGCGTAAAGTAATCGTCGTTTATGACATCGCACACCTATTTTCTTCCTTTTTGAGTTTGCGTAGTTCTGATTTTCTGTTGTCATCTGTGCCAGGATATTGGCTCCAACTTTCTACATGTTCTTCGCTTCTGCTCTCCCTGTCATTGCCTTTGGAGAACAACTTAATAAGGATACAGGTAAACCTCTTTAGCCTAAGTCTACTAATCTATTGGCGTAGATAATGTTAAGAAGTATCAACAACTGAGTTTCAAAATTGAATAACATTTTTTTTTCCAGACGGAAGCTTGAGCGCTGTGGAAACATTAGCATCAACTGCTATTTGCGGAATTATCCACTCCATATTTGGTGGACAGCCTTTGTTGATTTTGGGGGTTGCTGAACCCACTATTATAATGTATGGTTACCTGTACCAGTTTTGCAAACAGAGGCCAGAGTTGGGTGCTAATTTGTTTCTGGCTTGGGCTGGTTGGTATGAGGCCTAACACTGTTCTGCTTCTGTCTTCCTCATCCTTCTCAATGCTTAAATGCTTTGATCTCATAATTTTTGCTCCTGAATGTGTTCCTATGCTTTGCAGGGTCTGTGTCTGGACCGGACTCATGTTGATTATGTTTGCAGTTTTCAATGCTTGCTCAGTTATCACTAGGTTTACTAGAATTGCTGGGGAATTATTTGGCATGTTAATTACTGTCCTATTCTTTCAACAAGCTATAAAGGTATTGTTTTTTCTTTGTAGTAAAATATATTTAGAATTTGGCGTATCAGAAATCAACCTCTCGATTGTTTGAAATTGAACCACAGGGACTGATAGGCGAGTTTGGTGTTCCCAAGGATGTAAATCCATCCGCGCAGGAATTTCAATTCCAATGGCTGTATACAAATGGATTGCTTGCCACCATTTTTACTTTTGGGTTACTTATCACTGCCATAAAAAGTAGAAGAGCAAGATCATGGCGATATGGAACAGGTACATTAGATGATAAACAAATAGCGACCGCATAAGAGACCATAGGCAGAAGGCTTTTCTTTGTTAGGCATAATTTTAGTTTCGATTATTGTTATATCATCGTTGTTGCATCAAATGTAGGGTGGCAACGAGGTCTCATTGCAGATTACGGAGTTCCATTGATGGTTGTTTTATGGACTCTGTTATCTTATCTTGTACCAAGCAAATTGCCAGATGGAGTTCCTAGAAGGCTGTATTGTCCCCTTCCTTGGGAATCTGTGTCTCTGTACCACTGGACAGTTGTGAAGGTATTGTTGTTTACATGCTTGCATATACATGCACGTGTGTGTTGTATTAAGTTGTGATTACAATATGGAAGTCCTAGAAACGATTTGACAGTTAGCTGCAAAATGCAGGATATGGTGAAGATACCCGTGGGTTATATTTTTGCTGCAATTGTTCCCGCTGTGATGATAGCAGGATTATACTTCTTTGATCATAGTGTAGCCTCCCAGATGGCTCAACAGAAGGAGTTCAACCTTCAAAAGCCATCAGCCTACCACTATGATATGCTTTTGCTTGGAATTTTGGTATGTTATTTTGTCTAAAATGCTTGCTTTTCTGCTCTATGAATTCAAGAACTTGACTGATAATGATATGTATATTTTTATACTCTCTAGACTCTTATTTGTGGTCTTCTTGGGCTTCCTCCATCAAATGGAGTCCTTCCTCAGTCGCCAATGCATACGAAAAGTCTGGCGGTTCTTAAGAGGCAGGCAAGAACCTTTTTTGGATGAATGCTTCTCTAGCTTCTTAGCGTGCAATCAATTATATGATTTTTCTCATAAAAAATAACCCAATTTGCAGTTGATCCGAAAGAAGGTGGTACAGAGCGCCAAAGAATGCATTAGGTACCAACGGAGCACCTCTGAGTTATATGGAAAGATGCAGGCAGTGTTCATAGAAATGGACACAGCCCCTACAGTAAGTGCCATGGACCTAGAAACTGTGAGCATATTTTGAAGTTGAATAGTTATTGATGTAGACAAGGTTTTGAACATGGTATAGGATAAGGAGTTGGAGACTTTGAAGGAGGCTGTAACAAAATATGAGGACGAGGATGGTGAAAAAGGAAAATTTGATCCTGAGGTACACATAGATGCCTATTTGCCAGTTAGAGTAAACGAGCAAAGATTGAGCAATGCCTTGCAGTCACTCCTTGTGGGGGCATCAATTTTTGGCATCCCTATCATCAAAAGGATTCCAACCTCTGTTCTTTGGGGATATTTTGCTTACATGGCCATTGATAGTCTTCCAGGGAACCAATTCTGGGAAAGGATTCTGCTTCTCTTCATCACTCCAAGCAGGAGATACAAGTTAGTCGTTTCACAAGTTTAAAGGCTAATCTTTTGTATATGCAGCTTCTCTCATTGTCCTAATGTTGTGATTTCTGTATGTTGAGTAGAATATTGGCAGGTTCTCATGCTTCATTCGTGGAGTCAGTTCCCTTCAAGAGCATAGCTGCATTCACAGTGCTACAGCTTGTTTATTTGGCGGTGTGCTGGGGAGTGACATGGATCCCTATAGGTGGAATATTGTTTCCACTCCCTTTCTTCCTTCTCATATGCATTAGAGAGCATTTGCTTCCCAAGTTATTTGATCCCCGCCATCTTCAAGAGCTAGATGCTTCTGAGTACGAGGAAATTGCTGGTGATCCACTTGTTTCCCGTAATATATCCCTTGTGGTAAGTCCTTCTTTCATTAACACTCTCTCCCTCTCGAGTTACAAGATATGCTTCGCTTGGAAGATATTTTAATCAAGTTTTGACTCTTGGTGTAGTTTTTCTGTATTTTCATAGTAAAGAGGAATAGTTTTATTATACAAGACCATGGATGTTAAGGCCTTTTCTGTTTTGTTTGTGTACACACGTTTCAATGCAAGTTGTATGACATTGAGCTGAAAATGTTAATTTAGGACAAGGCTTCGCCTGATGCTGATGGTGATAAAGGTTCTGAAGACATCTATGATGCTGAGATGTTGGATGAGATGACAACCAGCAGGGGAGAGGTGAAACTCAGAACTGTAAGCTTCAACGGTAGAAACCTGAGCTTCAGCGGTAGAAACCACAGCTTCAACGGTAGAAACCTTAGCTTCAACAGTAGAAACCACAGCTTCACGGGTAAAAACCACAGCTTCAACGGTAGAAACCACAGCTTCAACGAAGACAGACATTATTAGGTAATGAACTGATGATAAAATCATTGGTAGCATACTGTAACTTCTCTATTTATAGTAAAAAAGCATGCCAGGAATCAGGATGTCAAGTGGGTAGCTAAAATGTGGCTTGGTTTTGATTTTGAACAGGTATAAAGTTCTGCAGGGGTTTGTTGGGGTTTTGATATAAGAATAGTATGATTCTATCATTCTATAGAGAGAAGTACTCAAGGTTCTTGTGTAGCTAATCAAAGTTGAAGATGGTCTGCTCTGGAAAATGAAAGTAGAAAGGAAACAAAGGAGCTACATCGAAAGAGAGGAAATGCAGAAAGGGTGAAAATTTTACAATCTCGGATGAATTGTTTAGAATGACTTCCTTTAGCAGGAAAAAAGCATTAGAATGTGGAGATCAAGATGTTATTGATTTGCTAGCTAGCCGCAAAGTTGAGAAAGGGGTTCGGTGGAGATTACGACTTCCGGCGAGTTAGGCCTATCTATGAATATATTTCGTATTGGGCTTAGGCCTCACGTTCAATGCATTTAAATGTGAGTTCATTGGGTGTGTTTGGAATAACGATTGGTAATTGGGCTTGTTGTAATATTATTTTTGGTAAAAGTTAAATTGTGTAATGTGATTTATGTTTGGACTAGCGATTGTCAATTGGACTTCTATAAAAATAAAACTTGTTTGGATTGACTTAAGCATAAGGACTTTTGTGATAATGGTAAGAGAAAGTGGTTGGAAAAATATTTAAAAAATCAAGTAATTACTTTAAAATATTAGGTGCTACTGGAAAAATATTTTAGAGTTGGTGGAAATCAATAAATCAGTATTCTAAGTTTTGAGTGCTCTTTACTACTAAAAAAAATACATTAAAGATAAAATTTTAGTCGGTCTTCTAAGACTGGGTATAATTGAAAAAATATTTTAAAGGGTTAAAAGCACAAAAAAATATTTTAAAGTAATTTTTGGAGCTGAAAAAATACATTAATGGTAAAATTGCAATCAGTATGATAACACACTGGGTACAGTTGGAAAAATATTTTAAGGGGTTAAAAGCACCGAAAAATATTTTAAATTAATTTTTGTAGCTGAAAAAATATATTAAAGATAAAATTGCAATTAGTCTGATAACATAGTAGACACAACTGAAAAAATATTTTGATTGCAGGCGAGAGAGAGAGAGAGAGAAAATATCCACCCTTAATTGTAATTGCGAGAGAGAGAGAGAAGAAAAAAAAATGTGGGACCATGTGATATATTTCAATTGAGCTTTTGATAAAAGCTCCAACATTGAGCTTTACCCAATCTTATGTGAATAGTACTCAATTTGCCAAAAGTCCAATTGCTCATTTTGTCAACCAAACATGCACTTTTTTTTTTCTCAGCCACCTATTAAGCTTAAGGCTAAAATAATTCTAATTGACCCCTCCAATTGGGGCTCCAAACACACATTGAATACTGAGCTGGCCTACTGATAACGTGTTTTTTTTAATTCTTTATTCATGCTGTACTATACTAGCTATTTATTCTTCCTGATTCCATTGTCTTTCCTTTTTTTTTCTTATTTTATTTTTCAGTATTATATATTTCATTTTTTTTCAAACCTGAGAAATATGAATACTGGAACAAAAAATCCTTGGTGCTAATTATCTTATATTCAGAAGTTTTGAGGGCAATGTCCGGCAAAATGTCATTTATGAACAAGTAAATGGGATTATGGAATTGTGAAAAAGATTATTCTTTTTCGTTGAAAGTTAAAACTCGCGGCCACTCATCATGGGCAGTTTCTATTTAGCTCCTGTACCTAAATAAAAAAAATATGGAAGAGCAAGTTTTTGACTCCTCAAGGCTCAGAGTCTTGACCATTTTGGGTAATGGCCATAAAATTTTTTGCTGCTCACCCCTCAATGATTCCCTTAGTCCATTAGTTTTTCAAGTTTAACACTGTTCATACCTGCTGATCTCAACAAACAGAGTTAAGTGAACGCATGTGTGGCAAAAACTTTCAAATTTGGCATAACAACAAAACTCACCCTGTGTACTCTATGTATAGCTATAGAGCATATGGCTCGTAGAATATAAATACGGTTTTTTTCTTACAAAACAATTTGTTTTTTCTTTTAACCATGTCTAATTCTACCAACTATATTTTGGTTGTGCGTATGTACATCTTTACTTGTAAGAGCTCTATCATGTGCAAGAATGAGATGATCCTATCTTTGATAAGCCTGATATCCTCAAGCTTAGTTGCTCCTCTAGTCAAAATTTTGTGGGCCGAGAAGTCAAAATTTTTCACACCTATGTCTATTAGTTCCTCAAGGGACTTGGGCAGAAACATGAGCTTCCCACTATGTTCTCCTTTCTCTATACAACTCACAACTACTCTTGCCACAAATCCATTCAGGTCCTCTGTGAACTTATTACTATCTTGTGATGATACATGTGCTTTATCTGCACAATTTTAAATGTCGTTACGGGAGGGGAAATTATCATTTTTTATTGAAAATGATGGTGATTAATTAAGTTGGTGAATGCATATATACCACGGTAAGTAGAAGTGGACATGATCCTAAATAAAGAATTGTGAAAATGGATACTCTTTGCCTTGGACAATTGTCTAACCAAATAACGTCTTGCCCTCAATACCTGCCAAGCTCTAATACCATCGGTAAAATTCTAATGTCTTGTTCCCCTCCTCCACCCTCCCTCCTCTGATACCATCTGTAACATCACTATTGATACCTAACTTTGATACTATTTATCACATTCCATCATTTGATGCCATTGGTAACTTTGATACAATTTGTAACATCAATCTCGATGCTTAGTTCTGATACCATCTCTAATATCATATGTAACATTACATTCCAATACCATTTTGTAGCCATATGTAACGTTCCATTCCAACATCTTGTTCCCCTCCTCTGATAGCATCGCTCACAATTAGGGCTGTTCATGAAGCCCAGGAGCCCGGTGCGCCCGGCATTGGGCTACAAAATGCAGCCCAGTGACCCTTCGGGCAGGGCTTCGCCCTGCCCAGCCCTGCCCATATACACCCCTACTCACAATATTTGCATTGTCCCCATCCTCCCTCCTCTAATACCATTTCTATTTTTGATACCATCGATAATATCTCTCTCGATACCTGGCTCCTTAAGGTTTTTGACCAATTTGGCCATTAGTCCTAAAATTCTTAGAGGCTTACCCTTGCACTTTGATTCCGTTAGTCTATCAGTTCTCCAAGTTAAACATTGTTAACAACTCAATTGTCTAGGACAAACAACATTAAGTAAATGCATGTGTCAAAAAATTGTAAAATTAGCATCGTAATAAGAGGCAAACATGTATTGCACATATCGTTAATAATGAGAGATCAAAATTGGCACAACAAAACTCACCCTATGTACTTTATGTACTTCTATAGATAAACATGGTCTTTTCTTCAAAAAACAATTTGATTGTTCTTTTACTAGTGTCTAATTCTGCCAACTATGTGTGTGTTTGGGGAGGCCAAGAAGCCCGATTGGGAGAGGCAGAAGCCCGATTGGCAGCAAGCATTTGTTTTTTGAGTGTTTGGAGAGGCCTATTGGCAATTATGCTTTTGCTAAAGCCCAATTGGTGAAAGCTCAATTGGAAGAAGCTAGAGAATGGAGCTTTTATTAAAAGCTAATGACATTTTATGCTAGATTAGGTTGTCTGGAAATTAGTTATATGATATTGGTTTTTCACATAAAATGATTTTTAAATAGTATGCAGTATCAAAAAATATTTTTTGATTGTTTTTAACCCCTTAAAATATTTTTCTAGTTGTACCCACTTTCTAGTTGTACCCTCTCAAAAAATATTTTTTTGAGTGTTTTTAACCCTTTAAAATATTTTTTTGGTGTTTTTAACCCCTAAAAATATTTCTTCAGCTGTATCCACTGTGTTATCAGACTGATTGAAATGTTACCTTTAATGAATTCATTAAAATGAGACTTTTAGAAGCAATAATTTTGAAGAATAAAACAATATGATGTAATATATTCACATTGTTCGTGATTCGACTTGTGATATGAAAAACAATATTGGTCATATTTCCTGTAAGATATCTGTTAAATATATGAATTATGTAAAATAAGTTCATACCTATGCAATGAAGAAATCTAGGAGGAGCAGAAAGACCTTTTGACATGTGCAATATATAACCACAATTAATTAATAACAAGTTAGCATGTGCTAGGTTCTAATATCAATTTCTTTCAACTTATATGAGACACAAATCCACCACTCTCCAACGAATTTGTAATTCACTCGGCCAAACATGATCGACACCCCTTTACAAACCCATGACATATCATTCCCCCTCTTAAAAGAGGTGAAATTTGAACTCATGTTGGCTCTGATATCATTTCATTTCAACCCATATTAGACAAAGTTCCTATGGCCGAACTCAATCCACACTCCCTCTTAGACCAGTTTCAAAAGTAGGTCATTGAACATGCCGTGAAATAAGTGGACTTTGTCAACAAGTGAATAAAAGAGTTGGTGTGATATGCTGACTTGAATTGCTTTTGAAAAAGAATCAACAACAACCTCTTGATGATGCAGTTCTTCCAAATCTGTTTTATTCTTTATAAACAAATAGCAACGAATCTGCTATCTCATAAGGACAAACAACTGTTTTCGCTATAGAAAATTTATGGCAGCTTGATTAGTGGCTCTCTGATGTCCCAAGAAAAGAGGAATTTATTTAAAACTATATTTATTAATGAACTCATAAAAATGAGACTTTCAAAAGCAATAATTCAAAATAATCAAACGATATGATGTAATATATTCACATTGTTCGTGATTCAACTTGTGATATAGAAAATAATATTGGTCATATTTCAAAAAAGATATCCGTTAAATATATGAATTATGTAAAAAAAGTTGACACCTATGCAGTGTAGAAATCTAGGATGAGCACAAAGATCTCTCAGCATGTGCAATATATAACAATAGTTGATTAATAACAAGTTAGTACATACTAGGTTATGATACCAATTTCTTTTAATTTATATGAGACACAAATCCACCATTCTCCAAAGACTTTGTAATTCACTTGGTCAAATATGATCGATGCCAAAAATATATAACCATAGTTTGGACGAAAAGACTTGATTTTTATAATATGAAAGCAATTATCATATTCACTAAGAGAAGCAAGCCAACAAGACATTTTGAGGAGCATGCAATGTTACGTTTCAATCTTTCAAAATTGATATGACACAACATATTCACATAGATTCCTGTTTAACTTATGATATTGAAAACGAGATTGATCATATTTCTTATAAGATTCCCGTCGAGTCCAAAAGTTATGTAGAATATGTGCAAAGTCATGTAGTGTAGAATACTAGGAGAAGGGAAAAGATCTCCCAGCATCTGTAATATATAACCATAATTGACTAATAACAAGTTTGCACGTACTGAGCTCTGATACCAAACTCTGATACCAAGCTCTGATACCAATTCATTTCAACCCATATCAGACACAAGTCCACCAATTAAAACCCGATCCACACCTCCCACATAGACCTGAGACATATCATTCTCTCCCTCAAAAAGGAGGTTCATCCTCAACCTTTTAATAGAAGCGAGATTCGAACTCGTGCTGGCTCAGATACCAAAATATGATATCAAACTCTGATACCAATTCTTTTCAACACAAATCAAACAAAGTTTCCCTGGACTAATCCAGTCCATACTTCCACATAGACCCGACACGTATTATTCTCTCCCTCTTAAAATAGGTTTGCAGTCAAATCTTTCAATAGATGTGGCATTCGAACATGTGCTGGCTCTGATACCGATTCCTCTCAACTCAGATTTAACACAGGTTCACCCGTCTCCTACGACTTTATGGTTCACCATGCCGAACCCGATCCACACCCTCTCTTAGACCCAGGACATATCAAAGCAGAAATAAACAGTATTATCTTTGACCAAGGAAAAAATAAAAAAACAAAATTGCAAATTCTAGATACAAGGCAATTAGAAGAATGGCCATATTTAAGAAACTAAACAATGAAAAAGAAACATGTGAATAAGTTGGTTCAAACGTTATTTACCTGAAGAAAATTACTCATAATTATTGTCCCATCTTCAACATTTGAATGAGTAAGATTTAAAAATGCAATGCAATTAAGATGTAAAAGCTTACACTCGTTTGGTTCGAACTATGAACAGTTATGGCCTGTAGCATAGCACGCCTATCTCTCCAACTATATCTCCTACCTTTGCCTCACCAACAACTTGCAACAATTGCAGACATCACCACCATATCTAACAAGTTCTTTTAGAAGTTCCAAGTTGTTTTGCTTCACAGCAAAGCAAGCTAAATGCCCTACATCAGTACAAGCTAGGTCTCCGCCATTGTTTTGCTTCCCATAACGGGATACTTCCATTTAAATATGCACATACATGAGAAAGAATCCATAATGTTTTAGAGATGATGAGGGAGAGAAATCTCCATTCACAAATAGTTCTAATAAGAGTACCTTTTTTGTTACGATTAGCTTTATATAGAGTAGTATAGCCACACACTTCTGGCCACCTCTAGATGCAGCAATATGCTGTTCAAGAAGATAGTAAATGGGTAAGTTTCTAGGTGAGACCTGGTGCACATATACATATGCTTAAATAATCATACAGAAGAAATAAATTAAACAAATTCTGCTACTAACCAGTGACGTCCTTCTATTTTTATCTGCTTCATTAGGATCTGAGCCGCTCACCAGCGACTAACTCAACAATATCCTATAGCCTTTGTTTGCAGCAAAGCACAGATTGATAGACAAATCCATTCTGCCCAGATCAAGCATGACATCCGTCTATATCAGAACTCTCTCTATCATTGGATCACTTGATTCGTACAAATGCTACGACAGTTTATAGCGAAAACCACTATAACATAGCCCAAAATATCTTCCAGTAGTTTGTTTCGACCAAAAGACTTGATTTTTATAATATGAAAGCAATTATCATATTCACTAAGAGAAGCAAGCCAACAAGACATTTTGAGGAGCATGCAATGTTACGTTTCAATCTTTCAAAATTGATATGACACAACATATTCACATAGATTCCTGTTTAACTTATGATATTGAAAACGAGATTGATCATATTTCTTATAAGATTCCCGTCGAGTCCAAAAGTTATGTAGAATATGTGCAAAGTCATGTAGTGTAGAATACTAGGAGAAGGGAAAAGATCTCCCAGCATCTGTAATATATAACCATAATTGACTAATAACAAGTTTGCACGTACTGAGCTCTGATACCAAACTCTGATACCAAGCTCTGATACCAATTCATTTCAACCCATATCAGACACAAGTCCACCAATTAAAACCCGATCCACACCTCCCACATAGACCTGAGACATATCATTCTCTCCCTCAAAAAGGAGGTTCATCCTCAACCTTTTAATAGAAGCGAGATTCGAACTCGTGCTGGCTCAGATACCAAAATATGATATCAAACTCTGATACCAATTCTTTTCAACACAAATCAAACAAAGTTTCCCTGGACTAATCCAGTCCATACTTCCACATAGACCCGACACGTATTATTCTCTCCCTCTTAAAATAGGTTTGCAGTCAAATCTTTCAATAGATGTGGCATTCGAACATGTGCTGGCTCTGATACCGATTCCTCTCAACTCAGATTTAACACAGGTTCACCCGTCTCCTACGACTTTATGGTTCACCATGCCGAACCCGATCCACACCCTCTCTTAGACCCAGGACATATCAAAGCAGAAATAAACAGTATTATCTTTGACCAAGGAAAAAATAAAAAAACAAAATTGCAAATTCTAGATACAAGGCAATTAGAAGAATGGCCATATTTAAGAAACTAAACAATGAAAAAGAAACATGTGAATAAGTTGGTTCAAACGTTATTTACCTGAAGAAAATTACTCATAATTATTGTCCCATCTTCAACATTTGAATGAGTAAGATTTAAAAATGCAATGCAATTAAGATGTAAAAGCTTACACTCGTTTGGTTCGAACTATGAACAGTTATGGCCTGTAGCATAGCACGCCTATCTCTCCAACTATATCTCCTACCTTTGCCTCACCAACAACTTGCAACAATTGCAGACATCACCACCATATCTAACAAGTTCTTTTAGAAGTTCCAAGTTGTTTTGCTTCACAGCAAAGCAAGCTAAATGCCCTACATCAGTACAAGCTAGGTCTCCGCCATTGTTTTGCTTCCCATAACGGGATACTTCCATTTAAATATGCACATACATGAGAAAGAATCCATAATGTTTTAGAGATGATGAGGGAGAGAAATCTCCATTCACAAATAGTTCTAATAAGAGTACCTTTTTTGTTACGATTAGCTTTATATAGAGTAGTATAGCCACACACTTCTGGCCACCTCTAGATGCAGCAATATGCTGTTCAAGAAGATAGTAAATGGGTAAGTTTCTAGGTGAGACCTGGTGCACATATACATATGCTTAAATAATCATACAGAAGAAATAAATTAAACAAATTCTGCTACTAACCAGTGACGTCCTTCTATTTTTATCTGCTTCATTAGGATCTGAGCCGCTCACCAGCGACTAACTCAACAATATCCTATAGCCTTTGTTTGCAGCAAAGCACAGATTGATAGACAAATCCATTCTGCCCAGATCAAGCATGACATCCGTCTATATCAGAACTCTCTCTATCATTGGATCACTTGATTCGTACAAATGCTACGACAGTTTATAGCGAAAACCACTATAACATAGCCCAAAATATCTTCCAGTAGTTTGTTTCGACCAAAAGACTTGATTTTTATAATATGAAAGCAATTATCATATTCACTAAGAGAAGCAAGCCAACAAGACATTTTGAGGAGCATGCAATGTTACGTTTCAATCTTTCAAAATTGATATGACACAACATATTCACATAGATTCCTGTTTAACTTATGATATTGAAAACGAGATTGATCATATTTCTTATAAGATTCCCGTCGAGTCCAAAAGTTATGTAGAATATGTGCAAAGTCATGTAGTGTAGAATACTAGGAGAAGGGAAAAGATCTCCCAGCATCTGTAATATATAACCATAATTGACTAATAACAAGTTTGCACGTACTGAGCTCTGATACCAAACTCTGATACCAAGCTCTGATACCAATTCATTTCAACCCATATCAGACACAAGTCCACCAATTAAAACCCGATCCACACCTCCCACATAGACCTGAGACATATCATTCTCTCCCTCAAAAAGGAGGTTCATCCTCAACCTTTTAATAGAAGCGAGATTCGAACTCGTGCTGGCTCAGATACCAAAATATGATATCAAACTCTGATACCAATTCTTTTCAACACAAATCAAACAAAGTTTCCCTGGACTAATCCAGTCCATACTTCCACATAGACCCGACACGTATTATTCTCTCCCTCTTAAAATAGGTTTGCAGTCAAATCTTTCAATAGATGTGGCATTCGAACATGTGCTGGCTCTGATACCGATTCCTCTCAACTCAGATTTAACACAGGTTCACCCGTCTCCTACGACTTTATGGTTCACCATGCCGAACCCGATCCACACCCTCTCTTAGACCCAGGACATATCAAAGCAGAAATAAACAGTATTATCTTTGACCAAGGAAAAAATAAAAAAACAAAATTGCAAATTCTAGATACAAGGCAATTAGAAGAATGGCCATATTTAAGAAACTAAACAATGAAAAAGAAACATGTGAATAAGTTGGTTCAAACGTTATTTACCTGAAGAAAATTACTCATAATTATTGTCCCATCTTCAACATTTGAATGAGTAAGATTTAAAAATGCAATGCAATTAAGATGTAAAAGCTTACACTCGTTTGGTTCGAACTATGAACAGTTATGGCCTGTAGCATAGCACGCCTATCTCTCCAACTATATCTCCTACCTTTGCCTCACCAACAACTTGCAACAATTGCAGACATCACCACCATATCTAACAAGTTCTTTTAGAAGTTCCAAGTTGTTTTGCTTCACAGCAAAGCAAGCTAAATGCCCTACATCAGTACAAGCTAGGTCTCCGCCATTGTTTTGCTTCCCATAACGGGATACTTCCATTTAAATATGCACATACATGAGAAAGAATCCATAATGTTTTAGAGATGATGAGGGAGAGAAATCTCCATTCACAAATAGTTCTAATAAGAGTACCTTTTTTGTTACGATTAGCTTTATATAGAGTAGTATAGCCACACACTTCTGGCCACCTCTAGATGCAGCAATATGCTGTTCAAGAAGATAGTAAATGGGTAAGTTTCTAGGTGAGACCTGGTGCACATATACATATGCTTAAATAATCATACAGAAGAAATAAATTAAACAAATTCTGCTACTAACCAGTGACGTCCTTCTATTTTTATCTGCTTCATTAGGATCTGAGCCGCTCACCAGCGACTAACTCAACAATATCCTATAGCCTTTGTTTGCAGCAAAGCACAGATTGATAGACAAATCCATTCTGCCCAGATCAAGCATGACATCCGTCTATATCAGAACTCTCTCTATCATTGGATCACTTGATTCGTACAAATGCTACGACAGTTTATAGCGAAAACCACTATAACATAGCCCAAAATATCTTCCAGTAGTTTGTTTCGACCAAAAGACTTGATTTTTATAATATGAAAGCAATTATCATATTCACTAAGAGAAGCAAGCCAACAAGACATTTTGAGGAGCATGCAATGTTACGTTTCAATCTTTCAAAATTGATATGACACAACATATTCACATAGATTCCTGTTTAACTTATGATATTGAAAACGAGATTGATCATATTTCTTATAAGATTCCCGTCGAGTCCAAAAGTTATGTAGAATATGTGCAAAGTCATGTAGTGTAGAATACTAGGAGAAGGGAAAAGATCTCCCAGCATCTGTAATATATAACCATAATTGACTAATAACAAGTTTGCACGTACTGAGCTCTGATACCAAACTCTGATACCAAGCTCTGATACCAATTCATTTCAACCCATATCAGACACAAGTCCACCAATTAAAACCCGATCCACACCTCCCACATAGACCTGAGACATATCATTCTCTCCCTCAAAAAGGAGGTTCATCCTCAACCTTTTAATAGAAGCGAGATTCGAACTCGTGCTGGCTCAGATACCAAAATATGATATCAAACTCTGATACCAATTCTTTTCAACACAAATCAAACAAAGTTTCCCTGGACTAATCCAGTCCATACTTCCACATAGACCCGACACGTATTATTCTCTCCCTCTTAAAATAGGTTTGCAGTCAAATCTTTCAATAGATGTGGCATTCGAACATGTGCTGGCTCTGATACCGATTCCTCTCAACTCAGATTTAACACAGGTTCACCCGTCTCCTACGACTTTATGGTTCACCATGCCGAACCCGATCCACACCCTCTCTTAGACCCAGGACATATCAAAGCAGAAATAAACAGTATTATCTTTGACCAAGGAAAAAATAAAAAAACAAAATTGCAAATTCTAGATACAAGGCAATTAGAAGAATGGCCATATTTAAGAAACTAAACAATGAAAAAGAAACATGTGAATAAGTTGGTTCAAACGTTATTTACCTGAAGAAAATTACTCATAATTATTGTCCCATCTTCAACATTTGAATGAGTAAGATTTAAAAATGCAATGCAATTAAGATGTAAAAGCTTACACTCGTTTGGTTCGAACTATGAACAGTTATGGCCTGTAGCATAGCACGCCTATCTCTCCAACTATATCTCCTACCTTTGCCTCACCAACAACTTGCAACAATTGCAGACATCACCACCATATCTAACAAGTTCTTTTAGAAGTTCCAAGTTGTTTTGCTTCACAGCAAAGCAAGCTAAATGCCCTACATCAGTACAAGCTAGGTCTCCGCCATTGTTTTGCTTCCCATAACGGGATACTTCCATTTAAATATGCACATACATGAGAAAGAATCCATAATGTTTTAGAGATGATGAGGGAGAGAAATCTCCATTCACAAATAGTTCTAATAAGAGTACCTTTTTTGTTACGATTAGCTTTATATAGAGTAGTATAGCCACACACTTCTGGCCACCTCTAGATGCAGCAATATGCTGTTCAAGAAGATAGTAAATGGGTAAGTTTCTAGGTGAGACCTGGTGCACATATACATATGCTTAAATAATCATACAGAAGAAATAAATTAAACAAATTCTGCTACTAACCAGTGACGTCCTTCTATTTTTATCTGCTTCATTAGGATCTGAGCCGCTCACCAGCGACTAACTCAACAATATCCTATAGCCTTTGTTTGCAGCAAAGCACAGATTGATAGACAAATCCATTCTGCCCAGATCAAGCATGACATCCGTCTATATCAGAACTCTCTCTATCATTGGATCACTTGATTCGTACAAATGCTACGACAGTTTATAGCGAAAACCACTATAACATAGCCCAAAATATCTTCCAGTAGTTTGTTTCGACCAAAAGACTTGATTTTTATAATATGAAAGCAATTATCATATTCACTAAGAGAAGCAAGCCAACAAGACATTTTGAGGAGCATGCAATGTTACGTTTCAATCTTTCAAAATTGATATGACACAACATATTCACATAGATTCCTGTTTAACTTATGATATTGAAAACGAGATTGATCATATTTCTTATAAGATTCCCGTCGAGTCCAAAAGTTATGTAGAATATGTGCAAAGTCATGTAGTGTAGAATACTAGGAGAAGGGAAAAGATCTCCCAGCATCTGTAATATATAACCATAATTGACTAATAACAAGTTTGCACGTACTGAGCTCTGATACCAAACTCTGATACCAAGCTCTGATACCAATTCATTTCAACCCATATCAGACACAAGTCCACCAATTAAAACCCGATCCACACCTCCCACATAGACCTGAGACATATCATTCTCTCCCTCAAAAAGGAGGTTCATCCTCAACCTTTTAATAGAAGCGAGATTCGAACTCGTGCTGGCTCAGATACCAAAATATGATATCAAACTCTGATACCAATTCTTTTCAACACAAATCAAACAAAGTTTCCCTGGACTAATCCAGTCCATACTTCCACATAGACCCGACACGTATTATTCTCTCCCTCTTAAAATAGGTTTGCAGTCAAATCTTTCAATAGATGTGGCATTCGAACATGTGCTGGCTCTGATACCGATTCCTCTCAACTCAGATTTAACACAGGTTCACCCGTCTCCTACGACTTTATGGTTCACCATGCCGAACCCGATCCACACCCTCTCTTAGACCCAGGACATATCAAAGCAGAAATAAACAGTATTATCTTTGACCAAGGAAAAAATAAAAAAACAAAATTGCAAATTCTAGATACAAGGCAATTAGAAGAATGGCCATATTTAAGAAACTAAACAATGAAAAAGAAACATGTGAATAAGTTGGTTCAAACGTTATTTACCTGAAGAAAATTACTCATAATTATTGTCCCATCTTCAACATTTGAATGAGTAAGATTTAAAAATGCAATGCAATTAAGATGTAAAAGCTTACACTCGTTTGGTTCGAACTATGAACAGTTATGGCCTGTAGCATAGCACGCCTATCTCTCCAACTATATCTCCTACCTTTGCCTCACCAACAACTTGCAACAATTGCAGACATCACCACCATATCTAACAAGTTCTTTTAGAAGTTCCAAGTTGTTTTGCTTCACAGCAAAGCAAGCTAAATGCCCTACATCAGTACAAGCTAGGTCTCCGCCATTGTTTTGCTTCCCATAACGGGATACTTCCATTTAAATATGCACATACATGAGAAAGAATCCATAATGTTTTAGAGATGATGAGGGAGAGAAATCTCCATTCACAAATAGTTCTAATAAGAGTACCTTTTTTGTTACGATTAGCTTTATATAGAGTAGTATAGCCACACACTTCTGGCCACCTCTAGATGCAGCAATATGCTGTTCAAGAAGATAGTAAATGGGTAAGTTTCTAGGTGAGACCTGGTGCACATATACATATGCTTAAATAATCATACAGAAGAAATAAATTAAACAAATTCTGCTACTAACCAGTGACGTCCTTCTATTTTTATCTGCTTCATTAGGATCTGAGCCGCTCACCAGCGACTAACTCAACAATATCCTATAGCCTTTGTTTGCAGCAAAGCACAGATTGATAGACAAATCCATTCTGCCCAGATCAAGCATGACATCCGTCTATATCAGAACTCTCTCTATCATTGGATCACTTGATTCGTACAAATGCTACGACAGTTTATAGCGAAAACCACTATAACATAGCCCAAAATATCTTCCAGTAGTTTGTTTCGACCAAAAGACTTGATTTTTATAATATGAAAGCAATTATCATATTCACTAAGAGAAGCAAGCCAACAAGACATTTTGAGGAGCATGCAATGTTACGTTTCAATCTTTCAAAATTGATATGACACAACATATTCACATAGATTCCTGTTTAACTTATGATATTGAAAACGAGATTGATCATATTTCTTATAAGATTCCCGTCGAGTCCAAAAGTTATGTAGAATATGTGCAAAGTCATGTAGTGTAGAATACTAGGAGAAGGGAAAAGATCTCCCAGCATCTGTAATATATAACCATAATTGACTAATAACAAGTTTGCACGTACTGAGCTCTGATACCAAACTCTGATACCAAGCTCTGATACCAATTCATTTCAACCCATATCAGACACAAGTCCACCAATTAAAACCCGATCCACACCTCCCACATAGACCTGAGACATATCATTCTCTCCCTCAAAAAGGAGGTTCATCCTCAACCTTTTAATAGAAGCGAGATTCGAACTCGTGCTGGCTCAGATACCAAAATATGATATCAAACTCTGATACCAATTCTTTTCAACACAAATCAAACAAAGTTTCCCTGGACTAATCCAGTCCATACTTCCACATAGACCCGACACGTATTATTCTCTCCCTCTTAAAATAGGTTTGCAGTCAAATCTTTCAATAGATGTGGCATTCGAACATGTGCTGGCTCTGATACCGATTCCTCTCAACTCAGATTTAACACAGGTTCACCCGTCTCCTACGACTTTATGGTTCACCATGCCGAACCCGATCCACACCCTCTCTTAGACCCAGGACATATCAAAGCAGAAATAAACAGTATTATCTTTGACCAAGGAAAAAATAAAAAAACAAAATTGCAAATTCTAGATACAAGGCAATTAGAAGAATGGCCATATTTAAGAAACTAAACAATGAAAAAGAAACATGTGAATAAGTTGGTTCAAACGTTATTTACCTGAAGAAAATTACTCATAATTATTGTCCCATCTTCAACATTTGAATGAGTAAGATTTAAAAATGCAATGCAATTAAGATGTAAAAGCTTACACTCGTTTGGTTCGAACTATGAACAGTTATGGCCTGTAGCATAGCACGCCTATCTCTCCAACTATATCTCCTACCTTTGCCTCACCAACAACTTGCAACAATTGCAAACAACATGAATTGTTAACTATTGTGATAAGTCTCATCGTCATTTCTATGACAATAAGACAAAGCAAAGCAGTAACAATTTAGAGAAACTCTACTTCAAATAAATTTGCATGTTCTATACCATTCTTTTGGATGATGAGTTTTCCTGCATGTCACAATAAAATTAGAGATAGTTTAATTTGTTTTGTAGAGAAAGAGTTTAAGTGAGACAAATTATTTAAAGCGAAGAGCTATTATTTACTGGAGGATCAAGGCTTGAACAGAGTGATGCTCACACTTCATATAAAAGAAGCTAGGCAGCCAAAATCGTATAATAACATTATATATAATCTTCTTATTACAGTTGTGTCCATCAATTTCTTTTGAAGCATTCAATTGAAGTTACACTGTTTGTAGTTTATAGAAATAAGAGTTAAGGTGTAATTTTGTTTTGGGATTACTCAAGAGCGCTTGCTATCCGAAAGTTTTTCAATGAGCAATTTTGCCTTAGAAATAACCAAAGCACAGCCAATTACACACCTATTTGTACAAAATGTTAGTGAATAACGTCAGCTTTTTAACCGTTAGGGTGAAATCGCTTCTCAAAAAACTTTTGGATACCAAATGCTCCTAAGTTTTTATTTCCGGACAAAATTACACTTTAACCTATATATAATTATATGGCACAAACAAAACACTTTTCCCCACTAGTAATATGTCTGGTTAATTAGAAGATTTATTTTAAATTGCTACAATTTAAGAAAAAACACACACACACTAACTATTAAATAATTGATAGTGACTGATTTTGTTTAGTTTTGGTTTAAAATCAATAAACCAAATGGAATTCTTTTTATGAGTGATGTACATGATTTTATCTATTTATAATTTTGTTAAACACGTGTGTGATTGCTCGGTTCAAATATGAAAGAAGTAACAAAATTAATGGCAAGGCCACCCAAATAAGCTGAAACAAGTTTGTGCAGAAGCTGAAGTGTATGCAGAATATAAAGGACCACGAGATGATCAAATGGATGGAGAAACAAGTTTGTTGAAATGCTTCAATTCACGATGTACAATTCTGATTACTCTTACGGAACAAAATATATTTTTTAAAATGAATTATTGACACATCACATTTCTCTTTCAGCGCCATGTTTTTGATGAATTTTTGACACTTGCCGTCCCCTGTTTTTGCAGGGGAAGAAACAGAGAGCAAAGCACTGTAATTTAAGCTCCAACTTAAATATATTTGGCAACCTTAAACTTTTCGAAATATGATCCTATACTCAAAATCATTGCGTCTGATAAACTAGCTAGAAAGACTTTGATTAAGATATATACAAGTCACTATGTGCAGTGCAGGCGTTGTAATAGCCTGTCTATATTGATCTTGAATTCGAGATGATGAGAAAGATATGAGAAAATCCACAACTAGGGGATTAGCTACTTCACTTTGTTTGGGTCTTAAACGCGTACAAGTTTTTTAATTTTAAAACTCAAATCAATTATTTTATTTATAAGAAAAATCAAATCCCTATGCTTCAGTTTGCAAAATTCCATTGTCCAGAAGACTGTAGTTACTGCGGATCATGTTAAGAAGTGTGTGAATCATGTGGGAGTGTCATTAGTTAGAGCGACGAATGGAAAAAGACAGCTTTCTTTTATTTTCTTCATCCTCCGCCTTCCTTTCTCTAGTGGGAACCATCCCATCTTGAGCTATAATTTCATGGGATGCTTATCCTAATCTCATAAAGTGGGAGAAATAAAAACACCCATTTTTATGTATAGCATGAAATACATATGAGCATATGTTGTTGCTGCTATGTGGAAAATTTGGGGCAGTCAATGTTGAGTGAGAGATTCAATGAGTGATGGTACAAAGGGGGCTTAACTCATCGGCCTTAGCGATCAATTACCGAATCTTTGTGTCGGTGTTGCATAACTATGGCCCATACTTGTCCGTACTGTCCTTCCGTCACCGGCTACGGGGTTGTGAATTATCGACTGAAATGAGACAAAACATTACTTCTCATTCATTCTGACATTAAAATAAATAAATAAATTATTTAATAATATCATATATGATTAAATTATATATTAGTTTATAAGTTACATATATTAATTTAAAAAAAAAATCAATAAATACAAATAGTTTAAAATAATTTAATTAATTTTTATAATCTTTGTAAAAAAAGTTAACTGTATTTTATATTTAGGATCAGACATAATAAATGATGCTTTTGATTTTGTAATTAACCGCAAGTTAATTAATTAATTAAAAGCATATATATAATACATGATCTGTAGCTATTTGTTTGGAGAAAACCTCATGAAATTGTGTCCTCTAAACATTGCATGTGAAGGCACGAGAGGATTGTTGTTGGCTTGTGGGAGCCTCATTACTCCGTGGAAATGAAGGGTCATTCACAGAGATGACGGTAATTAAGTACATAAATGAAAGAAACAAAGAAGCAAGCTTAGCTACATGCCAACTATCACCGTGCAAGGCAAGTGGACAACGAAGAGAGCGCCTTGAACTTTCATTATTATATTGTTGTCGTAAATAGGGGTCGTCACGTACAGCAAATAGGGGGTTTCTCTTGCATAGGGGTATTCTAGGCATTTCATCAGATTTTAAAATTTCTAATTACACCACATAATCTGATCCATAACTTGTTAAATTTAGCATCTCAAATTAGAATTTAGATAATTCACCTGCCTTTTAATAAGATTTTTTCTATATATATTGCTTAAAGAAAAATTGTTAGAGGGGGCCGGATGGGAAAGTGATGAGAACTTGGGAAGAGTTTTCCAAAAGCCCTTTTTTATTTTTATTATTTGTCATTATTATTGTGGGTTTGTTTTGTTTTAAGGAAATGGGCGGAACTTGAAATAATGCATGAACCTCAGGCAGTGAGGAGACAGGTTCCTTAAATGCAGGCTACGTGGAAATTTTGTAGCTGTTCAAACAACTATACATATGGTGTCTGTTGGCCTGTCCCTCTCAAATACTAAATACTGGCACACCATTCTCCAATTCGTCCCCTAAATCTTTTCTTCATCGACTTTATTTATATAATATACATAAATATATCGCTCATGCTACTTCATTCTATTTCTTCACTACTGTATTACTTCTTCCGGTTCTAAATATAAGATATAATTTATAGTGTAATTTATACTATAAACTATGTCCTATATTTAAGACCGAAGGGAGTAGTATGATAGTAATGTTGATGATTAGTGAGGGTTCAGCTAATAAGCATTGTTTAAGGAAAAGCCTGCGTTGGTCATTATCATCTTAATCATGCCCTTTACTGGTACAAAATCAAACCACAGTACTCCTATACTGCTCTCATCTTAATTATCTCTCTCATCCAACTGCCACCATAAATATTTCTTCCCAAAATCTACATTGGCCTATGTCTATTGTTTCTGCATCACATGTCTTGTCTTTAATTTCACCATCCAATAAAATCAGTCAACCACCTGACTTATTCATGTTAGTTATTACTATCACTTCGCTTGACTCCGCTCCTCTCTCTTTTGCTGTCATGTTTCTTCTAACTTCTTACATTTATCCAACCCTAATTATTAATGTAATAGAATCTTCATCCTAAATATAAGATCTGTTTTTCGTAATCAATGAGAAAAGAGAATGAGGGATAAAGAAATACGACTAAAGTATTTTAAAAAATATATGTTATATTAACTAACTTAACTAATTTTTTTGATATAATCAAATTAAATAAATATATTTTACATTAAAGACCGGAGGGAGTGTTGCTTATAGTTACCTAGATATTACTAGTACTTTGTCTACTCTATCACAAAGAAGCGTACTAATATTACTATCTTCATATGGAAGGAATACTGATACTGAATTTATCAGCAACGTTTGGATGGATCAAAAGTAAGCCACCAAAAAAAAAAAAAAAGCTTCGTCCTTTACAAAGAATCACAAGTTGTTAAAGTTCACGACAGATCAGAGTATACCGCATCACTAGGCTTCAAAAAAATGCCATCCATACAATCCCCCCCCCCCCCACAAATGACTAATTATTACCCAAGGCCATGCCTCGGTTCAGTTAATTTTATTTTCTTAACATATTAATCAAATTAGGAGAGAATCATAAATTAGTATCAGAATGCCACGCACGTTATATTATCTGTTAACATGTTAAACTAATTAAGGACTTGGAACATGGGAGTAATCAAAATATATATAAGGAAGTAGGGACAAAGAGGCTGCATGTTGTTGTTAAGGACGAGGCCTTAGAGAAAGAGAAGGCCCACTTTTCATGGGTGACCCCTAAATTAAGCCCGCACGTGGACTGTCAATGCCACATTGCCACCAATGCTCGTGCACCCTTGCAAATTATTTTTCTTTTCTCCATTTAAAATAATCATTTATACTTTATTTTCTTAAAATTAAGGAATGAGCATTTTTAAAATCTATATATATGTATTTATTGTGTCGAATAATGATAGATCTGAAGGGTATCCATATCTAAATCTGGGAGGGCCACCTTAACCACTTGGGTGGGGCCCTGCGCTCCCCACCCTCCTCGTGATGTGTTTTTTACAACCTTGTTATTACATAAACAATAACGCACATTCTCTGGTCATTACTCATTACTATGGATCTATAATATTAATAACTTGATCACAAGTATTAATTTAACTACATAAACAATACCAGCTACATAGCCTACATGTTTCTTCTGCCATATGCTGATCTCATGCGATTAATACACATTATTATTAATTTTGATGATTACCATGAGTTGAAGTCTTGTCGTTCCAAGCATCCATATAGCAAACATACAACAAATGCAGTATTGTTAGTGTCAAGCAAAAAGGTGAAGTGAACCACGCTTGATCTCGCCCTCTGGCTCTCTCTTCTTTTGGCGGAATTTGATTGATCTCTTTTCATATGGAGTATTCTACCTTTTGTTTTTTGTTTTTTGCCAACACCTTTTGTTCCTTAACATGTATATACACTGTAAAGTGGGGTTGGCAACCAGTAACCATCGATATTGAATTAAATGATGCATGTGCTCTGGTGACCCTCTCACCCAACTGAACAAGCTCTCGCCGCATTTTTATCAACACGCATAAAACACTACTGGCTTGGGAGAGTCGGCCCTTTTATGGGCCTTTACAGTACTTAAATCTATATTAGTTTGAATCTGTGAAGTTGCTTATGACAAGGGACTGACCTTGAATGCCGATTACATAATACAAAAAGATAAGTGAATTTAAATTTCTGTAAATGTTATTCATGTAGAGAATGAGTTCCCTTTTGATATCAATTCTAAACTCGTTCCTTGCATGAATGATTTATACTATCTTCGGTCTTAAATATAAGACAATGTTGACTTTTTTTTGGAAAACTCAAGGATGCTAAATAAGTTACTTAATCATATCATATGTCATGTATCCTTATATTATATATTAGTTTATTAGTCAAACTAATTAGTTTGAGAAAAAAATAAAAATATAAATACTCTAAAGTAGTTTAATTAGCTTTCTTAATTTCTCTAAAAAAGTCAACTTTGTCTTATAATTAGAACCGAATGAGTAATATAAAATTCTGATAAATACTTTTCATTATGTAGCATTTGGGAAATTGTTTCCAATGTCTTGATAAAAAAGCCAGCTCTTGGCTGTTCATTTTACTACCTTCACAAATTGCAGCCTTACCATTCTCACACATTGAAAAATAATTGGATAAGGGTTCTCTCCTCTACTTTTTCGTTCTGCTCTTATTCTTTATCTAAAGGGAAAATGACATCTAGGTCTCAAGTAACAGAAAAAATATCAAAAAAGTCCTTTTGAAAAGTTAATGGTCAAGGACTTTTCTGACATGAATTTCCAATGTTCAATTACAAAAATAACCCTCAAGCAATTTAACCACTGTCATTGTTTACAACATATTATGCTATTTTTACAATATCATAAGTCATATTAACAACATAGTCAGTTACGTTTACAACATGTTATACTATATTTAATGAGTTGTAAACGTAACTGAAGATGTTGTAAACGCGACACAATCACGCATTTTATAAACATGTTGTAAACGTAATTGACTATGTTGTTAATATGATTTACGATGTTGTAAACATAGCATAACATGTTGTAAATAATGACAGTGGTTAAATTGCTTAGGGGTTATTTTTGTAAATGGACATTGTGAATTTATGTCAGAAAAGTCCCTAGGGACTTTTCTGACTATTGAGTTTTCAAAGGAACTTTTTTAGTATTTTTTCTGTTGTTTGGGACTTAGGCGTCATTTTCCCTTATCTAAAACTAACGTAGTTTTGAAGTTAAAAAAAAGTAAGGAATCTTTTTTTTTTCAAAAAAAGGAGCATCTATCACCATAAAATATTTTTTTAATAGTATTCAGCATCTCAAATTGATTTTTAAGTACTTTTAGCACCTTCAAATGTTCTTAGTGGCACCCAATATCCAATAAACAAGACCTAAATAAGTTTATTTTGTAACATCCAATATCCTAAACTAATTTTTTAGTATATTTTGTAGCACCCATAGGTTATTGGGTGCTCCTAAAAATACTTCTACGTGGGTGCTGCATGTTATGTGCCATTAAAAACATTTTAGGGTGTTGAGTGTATTAATTAATTGGGGGTACTGAATATTACTGAAAAAATATTTCAACAGTGATGAATGCCTTTTTTTTTTTTTTTGCCAAAAAAAAGTTTTCTTTTTTGAGTAAAAGTGGTATTTCATTACTCAATAAGTGTACATATGCAATGAAGTGAAGCTGTACAGGTATAAGCACGACAAAAGAAACTATAACCCAAGAAGTGACTTCAGTACATAATCTAAAAGGTTCCTTTATGACATTTAGAAGAGCAAAGCTGTTAAGTCTTCTTTTTTACCTTAAAACCAAGTAGTTGTGAGATAAAGAATGGAAAAGGAGAGAATCTCGAGCCGAAAATAAGTTGAGCGGGAGATTGATAAGCGCAACAGTGGCAAATTTGCTATTTCACATGAGATCCGAGTGCTTTCTCCTAAGTTGCCATCCATATAAACCCTTGCACAGCCCCTCCTCCTCCTACGTCCTCTTTTCCACCTTCCCCTCTCATTCTGAATTTGCAGGGTCCCTCCGCTCTCAGCTGGTGACATGCCGATTCTTGCATTTCTGTCGGTGCTATTCTTCGCCGCCTTCCACGTTGCCTTCTCCCTCACCGACGGTCAGCTCTACACTACTCAACCCTCCTTTTAATGCTCTCTATTACACTCTTAAGGCTTCATATGCTTCTCTACCTCCCTCTCATGGCGTTTTTGTTTTCTGACCTTCATAGGGAAAGTGTTGTTTGTTCATAGAGAAGGTTATCATTGAATCGATTTCCTTTCAAGTTTCAAAACATGGTGACCAACATGTGTCTCTATTGTCATTTTCTAATTTCCAAGCTTTATCACTTCAGTTACTCATTTCATTTCCTTCTCGGGATATGCATCTTGTGAGCAAGCGGGTCTTGCTAAATGTTGAGTTATAATTTGAGCTCCGACGACGCCTGTCTGATGGCAACCTCAGACAATTTTTTTTTTTTCTTGGGACCACATTAGCAGTATATATGCAGGGCGGTGCAGAGTACCCTGTACATCCACATGGCCCCTGTATGCTTTCTTGATATTTTTAAATGGCCAGGCCAAACTCTCAGGTGCCCCTGTCCCACTAACATCATGAAAAAATATGGAAGTCAGTTTCCCTCTATTAGATAAATGTTCAACGTTCATTGTTTCTCGTATAGAGTTTGAAAGTTTTGATTGTTTTTGAATACATGCACTCGATCAGTTCAACTCAAATAAATCCACTTCAATAACGCAGGATTACTGGCAAATGGGAATTTCGAGCTGGGCCCAAAGCCATCGGACATAAAAGGCACGGTGGTGATCGGCGGCAGGCACGCCATACCGGAGTGGGAGATCTCAGGGTACGTAGAATACGTTAAATCAGGTCAAAAACAGGGCGACATGTTGCTGGTTGTCCCAGAAGGAGCGTATGCAGTGAGATTAGGCAACGAAGCGTCCATAAAGCAAAGATTAAAGGTTGTGAAGGGAATGTACTATTCCATCACATTTGTTGCAGCACGAACATGCGCACAAGAAGAACGATTAAACGTATCAGTGTCTCCAGATTCAGGAGTCCTCCCAATGCAAACACTGTATAGCAGCAATGGCTGGGACGCTTATGCCTGGGCCTTTCAAGCAGAGTACCCTGAAGTGGACTTGGTCATTCATAACCCTGGTGTTGAAGAAGACCCAGCTTGTGGACCACTCATCGATTCAATCGCTCTTAAAGCTCTCTATCCTCCTAAACCCACCAACAGTAAGCTCATCACCTTCCCCATCTTGTTCATTTTCTTTTAAAATTAAAAGGGGCGAGGTTACAAGTAGGCTACAAGGCCATTGGCACCTTGTTCATTATAATGTATTGACACACATATTGTTTGATTATATGATATTATGCAGAGAACATACTGAAGAATGGTGATTTTGAAGAAGGTCCGTATGTGTTTCCGAACTCATCTTGGGGTGTGTTGATCCCACCAAACATTGAAGACGACCACTCTCCACTTCCGGGGTGGATGGTGGAGTCGTTGAAGGCGGTGAAGTACATAGATTCGGCCCATTTTTCAGTGCCACAAGGGAGGAGAGCGGTGGAGCTTGTGGCGGGGAAAGAGAGTGTGATAGCGCAGGTGGTGAGGACGATTCCTGGGAAGACGTACGTGCTATCATTTTCTGTGGGAGATGCCAATAATGCTTGTGAAGGGTCAATGATTGTGGAAGGATACGCAGGCAAAGACACCATTAAAGTGCCTTATGAGTCCAAAGGCAAAGGTGGGTATAAGCGTGCTGCTCTCAAGTTCGTGGCGGTGAGCACAAGAACACGCATTATGTTTCTGAGCACGTTTTACACTATGAGGAGCGATGACTTCTCTTCTCTGTGTGGACCTGTGATTGATGATGTTAAGTTGCTCAGTCTTCGTAAACCATAGGGTGTTAACGCCAGTGTGAGATGATATATGAGTTCGATTATATTGTTCATTTGCACGAGAAGAAAAGGAAGCTAAGAGGTTATGGTGTGATTTCTATATATATTATGAAAAATAGGAGTGTGTGGTATATATAATGTAATGCGCTACTTTGTGACTCTGAAATTGTTATGTCCAAATAAATGGAGAACAAAATAGAAACCATTCGCAAGTCTAATATTGACTAAAGAAACATTATTGCGAGCATTCACAATAGAACAGAATTTACGCCCCAAGGCAGCACACACGCAACCCAAATATCGCGAAATGAACAACTTGGCTTGTCCTCTGTGTGTGTAATTTGAAGTTTTTTTTTTTGTTACAGTGAAATTTGAAGTTATGTTTTTTGAATGTGGAAGTTATATTTTCATATAGACATTTGTTCAATAGATAAAAGCCTTGGGTTGAGAGTAGACATTCACAAACTTGAAAGTGAAAGTAGGCCCACTTCATGGCTGGGATTTTGGATGGAGAGGCCCTCCCTAAGAAGCTATCAAGGTCAATTTTTTCACATACAATGGCCTTTCAAGGGTGGCCCAACGGCAACCCTATTAGACTCACTCAACATATTAACTAATCTGATTAATTAGATTACAAAAATTAAATAAATTAGTTGATAGTTGATAGTAATAAATGTAATGTAATCTCTCTAGAATATTAAAAGAAGTGGCAAAAAACTACCAAAGTGAAAATAAAAGAATGTCTATGGTAAAAGATTTCTGTGTGATCTCATCAATTTCTAATTTTAGTTTTTTGATTTTCAAATTCCGAGGATTTCAACAAAATACCCTAAAATTTGAAAGATCATCAAATCAAATAGGATGCTTGCAGTGAAGATGGAGATCATCAAGATAATCATGAGAGGCGTCTTTAAAAAGGATATCATCTTAACATAAATTACTATACGGTGGCCGGTCACGAACATGCAGTGTAATAATTTCATTTTTTTCCTTTAATGCACAACAACAACACCTTATGGGAAAATTAAAATAAAAGACCTAGAAAAAATAATATTTATTGTAAATAACCATAAATACTCTAATTACTTAGAAGGACCAAACATCATAATATAAATTTAAAATCACTAAATTGACTATAACTAAGCGTCATACGTTATCTCCTATATTCATAATTAAAAATAACTAAAACTAAAACTATCCATCAATCATATGTGATATGATTGTATTTTTTTTTTAAAATTTCTACTTTTCACCGAATTCCATATTCATATAATTAATACAATATATCATTTAATTAATCAATTGTTTTTGCCCGAACAATTAATTAACCAATATATCATCAGGTTAACCAATTTATATCATCAATGTTGATATCAATCAACATCTTTTTATAAAAATAAAAGGAAAAATCATTTCATGTTTTTTTAGGATATAATAGATTTTTTAATTTTATTAACATTGAATGAATTTTCTAACGCACATAAATTTCTTATAAACTAAAATAAATCATATAAACTATCCAGGTTTAACTTATAAAATAAATTATAAAAGACCCTGAGTTTAATTAAAATTATATAATTTTATTTTTAATTAATTTTTTTAAATAAAATTTTGAAAAAAATTAAAGAGTGTGTACTTTTATTCCCCATAGATATCTATGCAAGTTGAGAAGAAAATGAAAACTGAGAATATTTTTGTTTAATTTAGTGAAATTTAGAATTTTATATTGGTTTTAAAAATAAAATGTGGGAGAAAAGATATGAAGGAATACAGAATATTTAATTAGGGGCATTTTAGTATTTTAAATTTTATATCTTTGTATTTGGCTATTTTAAATAATTACAATTTTTATGGTTCTTCTTACTCCCTCCGGTCCTAATTATAGGACAACATTTGGAAGTTAATCTTGGTCCTAATTATAAGACAAAATTTTAATTTTTGTCAATTTGTTCCCAAAATACCCCCATTGCTTTAGATAATGGTTGGATTGCCTCATGATAGACTCATGTAGTATTCCTAAATCACCCCAATTAAATAAGGACATTTTTGAAAAATAAATAAAATTAACTAATTTAACTACTATCCTTAATCTTTCCAAAGTTAGGTAAATATGTCCTATAATTAGGACCGGAGGGAGTACTAGATATCTTTCCCTCCAGATCCTTCATTCTAATTTACCTAAACCTTATCTCATTAAGTAGAGTTGGTTACATGAATTTGCAAGTGGCAGTCAACTACTCTTGCTCATCATGATCATGTTCTTCCTCTCCCATTCTGATAATTAAATATCACTCTGATCCTATTTATAAGTCTCTTTTAATTAAATCTCATATATCAAGAAGAGATAATTAACTCAATGATTATGAGGTAAATTTCTAACTTTACCCTCACTTATGAATGGGTATATTTCAATTGTTTTCTTTTCTCTCTGTCTTTAATGGAAGTAAATTGTCACAATCTCATTTGTTACCTTAAAATTGAACTTATAAATATGATCAAATTTTTTAATAAAAAAATATTTATAAATACAACCAAAATAATATATAATAAGCCACGTGCTTTAAGGAGACTTTCACAAGCAACATAAACCAAGTCTGCATATGCATACCCTCACCTGGCTCCTCAAAATTCCGCCATTATCATCATTTTCCAATTTATGCCAAAGCAGTCGATTTCCGGAACTTCAGCTAGGGGGGGCCAGACTGAGGCTGTCAGCTGCCCCCTCATTTTGGGGCATTTACCAAATGTTTTTTTCTTGCTTTTTTTTATTATTATATTTTACATAAAATGACTAATATTTTAATATTTTATAGGCAAACAATAATGTTATTTTTTACTTTTTATGATTTTTTAAATATTCTAAATTAAAAAGAAAACTGTATCATTTTTTTGAATGATTTTTAAAAAATCATAAAAAATTAAAAACAATACTATTTTTTATCTATAACATATCAAAATATCACTCATTTTATATAAAATCTAATGATAAAAAGAAATAAAAAAAAACATTTAAAAAGTGCCCCAAAATGAAAGAGTAGCTGGAGGAACAGCTAGCTGAAAGGGGGCAACTGACACCCCTAGCCCGGGCGAGCGTGGGGATGAACATCTGGCAGCCACCTTCATCAGAAGAAACACAATAATTAATGGGGACTATACTGATCATCCTAGTTACACAGACACAAGATTGTCATGTTTCCTCTATGTATATATGTATTTAACTCCAAATCGAAGCGCTTCTTCTTCCTACATGCTTTCCCTTCCATTTGTCTTCTGAGATTGCAGATTCTCGAAGCCCATGCAAGCCATTGCATTTCTGTCCCTGCTACTTTGCACTACCTTCCATGTCGCCTTCTCCTTCACTGACGGTGAGCACGTATACACCACGCAACTATACATCTCTCATTTTGTTTGTTTTTTCATGCATGTTGTTAGCGAGGGAGTTATTCCTTTAGCTTCCTGGCTACCAGCTCCATCGGACTTCATTCAATGATGTCCAATATATATAATTGTGTCACTACAATGACAGATCGAGTTTGATATTGAGACGAATATAATACAGCTTGACTGGACTAGATTGATTTCATGAGCGCAGGATTGAAAGGCACCGTGGTGACCAGGGGCAGGCACGCCATTCCAGAGTGGAAGACATCAGGACACATAGAATACGTAAAATCAGGTCAAAAACAGGGGGACATGTTGCCGGTTGTGCCAGAGAGAGCTTATGCGGTGAGGTTGGGCAACGAAGCCTCCATAAAGCAAAGCTTAAAGGTGGTCAAAGGAATGCACTATTCCATCACATTTGTTGCAGCATGCACATGTGAACAAGAATAACGATTAAACATATCAGTATCTCCAGATTCAGGAATCCTACCAATCTAAACACTGTATAGCAGCTATGGCTGGGACGCCTATGCTTGGGCCTTTAAAGCGGATTATCCAGAGGTGGACTTTGTCATTCATAATCCCGGTGTTGAAGAAGACCCAGCCTGTGGACCAGTCATTGATTCAATTAATCACTCTCAAAACTCTCTACCTACCTAAACCCACCGACAGTAAGCTCATCGTCTTCACCACCTTGTTGATCCCACCAAACATTGAAGACGACCGCTCTCCACTTCGAGGGTGGAAGGTGGAGTCATTGAAGGCGGTGAAGTACATATATAGATGCAGAGCATTTCTCAGTTCCGGGAGGAAGAAGAGCAGTGGAGCTTGTGGCGGGGAAAGAAAGTGCGATAACATAAGTGGTGAAGGCGATTCCGGGGAAGACGTACGTGGTGTCATTTGCAGTGGGAGATGCCAAAGATTCTTGTGAAGGGTCTATGACCGTTGAAGCATCGGCAGGAAAATACAGTATCAAAGTGGGTTACGAATCCAAAGGCAAAGGTGGGCATAACCCTGGGGTTCTTAGGTTTGTTGCTGATAGCACTAGAACACATATCGTGTTCCTGAGCACATTCTACACCATGAGAAGCGATGACTTGTCTTCTATGTGTGGGCGGGTTCTTGATGATGTCAAACTGCTCAGTCTGCGTAAACCATAAGCAGCCAGAGATGATGTGAGCCAAAATGAGCTACGTCATGATTAATTATATTCACGAGTCATGTCTATGGCTTTCCCAGAGAATGCAACAGCTTCTAATATGGTAAACAAAGTGATGATATATATCAGCAACGCGGCAATAATGGTTATTCTTTTCAAATTCAAATGCCCCGCATTGACCCACACATGAAACAAAACGAGTTCAATAGTATTCAAGGTCTTCCACAGCTCCATTGATCTTATTTAAATTTAAGTATACGAATAAAGAATATAAGAGTTAATTGATTTTTTTTATATTAAAGAAATTAAATAAATTATATTAAAATTTTTATATTTATCTTTTTTCTATCTCCAAATTATTTATTTGAATTATAAACTGATATATAATCTAATGATATACCATAAATACTATGATTAAGTAACGTATTTAACTTATCTAATCTTTTCAGAAAATATCAACTGATTTTTATATTAAGAACATGATGAAGTATAAAATTACATTAAATTCAATAAATATATGAAAAGGATAATAAAATGAAACAAATGATATTGGCTCTGTTTACGAGGGCCTGTTTGGAGGGAAGGAGAGGGGATGAAAAATAACCCCCTCCTCTTGTTTGGTATGAAAAATAGGAGGGGAGGGGTCCCAAAAAAAGGGCTCCAAATCCCTCTCACTCCCTTAAACTGGTTCCTTTTAAATTAAGGGATTTTGGATGGAGCAAAAAATTTGGGACTATTTTACCCCATAGTCTTTTCATATTCTCTATTATACCATGTGAGTCCAAAATAAAAATTATCATTGTCCTTGTAATAAAACTACTTTCTAGATCATTTTCTAGGTGTGATTGGAGTGAAAGGTACACAAGAAAGATTTTCTGTTGTTGCTTCGATGTTAATTAGAGCCTTATTTTTATAAGTATAACGTATAAGCTTCAAATGAAAACTGATGATTATTAATCTTGGGTTGATCATGGCTTGTAAAGCCCGTCAAAAAGAGAAACATTCCTCCGAAGACCAAAGGCGAAGTTCATGACGTGCTTTTTTACATCTTACTTAGTTACTTTGAAAATTCCAAAGATACAAAGCAGACATGGAAGCATTGATAGGGCGAGACTCCTTAAGATTGAACTGCCCTGTACATGATAATTATTGGGATATTCATATAACGAAAAATTAAGTTGGGGGAATTGAAAACTATTTTTGTTTTATATCTTCATCTTGTTTTTTATAAATTATATAATTTATATTGAGGTATAAATTAATTTAAATCATTTATATAAGGAAAAGTATATAAACTAATGTTTAAGGGTAAAATGGTAAATTAGATATTATCTCCCCTCCCCTCCCCTCTTAAACCAAACAAAGGATCATTAAAAAGTTTTCCCTTCCTTCCCCTCCAACCAAACCAAATAAGGTGATCCTCTATCATCTCTTTCCATCTCCTCCCATTCCATCCTCTCCCTTTAAACCAAACAGGCCCTTAAGCTAGTTATTGATCAAGTGTCTCTACGAGAAATCAATAAATTGTTTAATAATATATTAAAGCCTTTTTTTTAAAAAAATTGGCAAGCTATGGCTTGCTGGCACGGATTTAAACCCATGAGAAGTGGCACCATAGGCCATCCTATGTGTTATGTTTGGACGATGAGAAAAATAAGGGGAAGGGAATACTAAAACGGAAAACTTTCGAAAATTATAAAATAAGGGAAAGGATTACTAGAAAGAAAAATTTTCAAAAATTATAAATTTTTTTTTATTGATTTTCCTCCTAATTTTCTACCTATAAGGGTCTGTTCGGTTCAACATAGGGGAGGGGAGGGGAAGAGATTTTAATATTATCTTATTTGGATTGATAAGAAAGAAGGGGAGGGGAGGGGTTTTAATGTTTGGTTTAGAAAAGGAGGGGAGGAAAATTATTTTCACATGGACAACCTTACCCTTATGTTATAAGTGATTTTTTTCCAAATTCTATTAACTGTATAATAAGGCTTAATTATAAATAACATTTTTATGTCCTAAATTATAAATAACATTTAATACAATTATATATATATTTAAAATTATATTTTATAATTATAATCATACATATGTGTGTGTAATCAAAAATGACAAAAGTTACTTTTGGGTTAATTACAAAATGCTATCAGTATTTTAGTTCAATAGATTATATACTTTTAACTTTCCTTCCAAATCCCCCTAATTGGGAGGTAGGTTTTGAGGGGGGAGGGAAAATTTTCAAAAAATTTTTCCTTTCTTTCTAAATTTTTAATTTTGTCAATCAAGAAGAGGGGAGCAAAATCCCGCCCCCTCCCCTCACCTCAAACCTGAGAGCCTAAGGCAACAAATGACAAACTAGCCCAAAACAAATCTTTTGCCCTTGTTTTCTTGTTTATCATGTGTTTTGGGTTAAAAATGTTTAATTAATTCCTGAATAGCACAATTGGGTTATGGGCTAACTTCTTGGATGAGCCCACTTCCATTTTCTTCGGTTCACGGTTGTTTTAGTTACTTTCAAATTTTCAAATTTCAATTCATGCTCAAAATTAAAAAAACGTGCTTACATTTTTTGGTTCAAAGATCAACAAACGCGCGATTTAATCGACGGTTGAGGTGGCCGCGTCAGCTGAACGCGAAACTAGGGCTCTTCGAAACTCGAAACCCTTCTGGCCTTCCATATAAAGCCTCGCAGTCTCGCAGAGCCCTAGAATCTCATATCCTCGTTACTTCTTGTTTCTCTCGGGCTCTCTACTCAGCCTTCTCTCTTGCTCCGCAACAATGGTACGCGGTTCTTTCACTTTATCTCTCTCAAGGTCTTTTTATCTTCGATTTTCATTTTGCATTCTGATTGCGCAACCCGATGCGTAATGCTTCCGTAATCCGATTTCTGTTGTATTCTTTTTTTGATCATGATTGGTTGGTTCTTTCTGCTCCCTTCTTGCAGGCCTTGCCGAATCAGCAAACAGTTGATTATCCGAGCTTCAAGCTTGTGATTGTTGGAGATGGTGGAACAGGTACTTTTCGTTTCCATCTTGTTTGTTTCACTTCGTGATCTGTTTGGTTTCTGCTAATTTTGGGGATTAGATAGGCAGCCTATGTTTGAACTAAATATAGTATAATTGTGAATCACCAGACGAGTATTTGGCATCCGATATCGGAGGTTTGAGTTTTAATTTATTCTTCTATATAACTCAATTGGTACGGCTTTTTGAGGGCTTCTTTATAAAATTTTATATCTTCCCGAACATCCTGTGCTCTTAACTTTTTTCAGCTTGTACGATATAGATTGGGGATTTATGCATGTTGTTTTCACATTTTTCTGGTGTTCTTGTCATATTGAGTAAAGTATTTTGAACCACTGCAGGGAAGACAACCTTCGTGAAAAGGCATCTTACAGGAGAATTTGAGAAGAAATACGAACGTAAGATTTATAATAGCATCTGATTGACTAAGAATGGTACTGAAGCTGTCACATTGTGCTAATATGAACTGATATTGGTGTCTCTCTGTGAATAGCAACCATCGGTGTGGAGGTCCACCCGCTGGACTTTTTCACCAACTGTGGGAAGATTCGATTCTACTGCTGGGATACTGCTGGTCAAGAGAAATTTGGTGGCCTTAGGGATGGATATTAGTAAGTTTTCTGCAGTGCACTCTTCACTATGGTGTAGAAAGTATGTTTTCATATTAATGCGTTTAAGCATTTAGTTCCTGGTGTGGGCGAAAATTTTGGGGGATTTTTTATTTTCATTTCTTTTATTTAAACTTTTAAGCGCCCAAGTCCATTTCATGTAAAGGCTTTGGATGATTTTGGGGTTTGTTGCGTTCTTATGTCAATCAAGTAAACTTTTTTACCCGCACAAGTTGTTTAAGTGCATTGTAACAAGTGAACGACCTTGTGCCATGCACGGGATAGGTTTTTTCAATCATTGGTCTGAGAGGGAAAGACATTTTTGCTTCGGCAAAGACCTTGGTGTTGGAGAAACTCAATCATATTGACTGTATCCACATTTCAATGACAAGTGATGCAGCTTTTATGTCACAAGAAATACTCTACCTTCTTGGTTGTGTAGACTGCTTATCCATAATGTTTCTCTTCATAATTGGCTGGTCCTGATTTTCTACAATGCAGTATTCATGGACAATGTGCGATTATAATGTTTGATGTCACTGCCCGGCTGACATACAAAAATGTCCCAACCTGGCATCGTGATCTTTGCCGGTTAGTGTGTACGAGTTTTTTTGTCTCGTTGGTTAGCCCTGATGTGTTTGCAGTTTCTTATGTGTAATCTTTGGAAATTTGATTTGTAGGGTGTGTGAGAACATTCCTATTGTTCTTTGTGGCAACAAGGTTGATGTGAAGAACAGACAAGTTAAGGCAAAGCAGGTTACTTTCCACAGGAAGAAAAACTTGCAGTATTATGAGATATCTGCTAAGAGCAACTACAACTTTGAGAAACCTTTCCTGTATCTCGCCAGGAAACTTGCAGGGTAAATAATTTAGCTCCTTTTGTATGTACATGGCAATTGATCATAATGCACTTTGGCTTACATACTTTGCATGTCAATTTTGCAGTGATCCTAACTTGCACTTTGTAGAGTCTCCTGCCTTGGCTCCACCAGAGGTTCAAATTGATTTAGCCGCACAAGCACAGTAAGTTATTCTTTTATCAGCATAGATACATCTTCATGGTTCTGTTATGCTCTGTACTGTTAGATTTGAGCAGATGCTGCTAAGCTAGGCATAGAGAGTTTGCTTGTTTTTAAGTAATTGAAGTTTCCTGAAGAACATTGAAGCTGGACATACCATAGTTCCTACTATTATATTATACTGGATTGTCCGCACACACCGTAGTAGTGTAGTTGTGTAGTTCTTGTTATTTTATTCGAATAAGCAATAGTTAATTTCTTGTGTTGATTGATTTTTTTTGCAGGCATGAGCAGGAACTTGCACAAGCTGCTGCCCAGCCACTTCCTGATGATGACGATGACGCATTTGAGTAAAACTTGGATGTTTTGATTGCCCGGTAGGTGGAGGACAGCTTATTGTTAGGCGTGCGTCTTTGGGCCATTGTCTGTTGTGGATGCCAGATTATATGTTTTGGGTTGTATCATTAACATATGGGATTTTGAGGATGTGAGATTTCATCTTTTGAGGTCTTTTTACTTAAATTGAGTTATTATTAGCTTATATGCAGTATTGCTGTTTTGGGTTGCCCGTCATCGCTTGACGGGGGTGTTGGAGTTTTCTCGTTCAGTCTTCAATTTGATTTCGTACTCCGACAAATTGGATATTGACCTCGCTAGTTCATTTCTTATCCCCTTAATTCAGAATTGCTTTTCCAAATCTTGTAGCTTGTAGCTTGTAGCTAACTAATATTTGACAAAACCATGAAACAGAGCGGAGGGATTGCAAGGCTAATTATCAATGCCTTTATAGTACTCCTGTTCCTATATGTAAGATCCAAAAGTGGGTCTAAGGACGGGAAGGGTCTTTAATTAAACATCAATGTCAAATGTTGTGGTTAAGGCACAGTAAACGGCCCTAAAATGCTACTTTTGCTCGACGTTGACTGTGTTTTTAAAATGTTCGACCAAATATGGTGATGTGGACAATGAGTTGTCAAAGTTAAATATCATACTTGGCTGTGAGAGAGAGAGAGAGAGAGAGGAAAATCGAACACATTCGTCGTTCTCTTCCTCTCAAATTCATCGTATCCTCCGTGAAATCGTGAAGTAGAGCAATTCATCATTTCACAGGCTTCCTTCTTATTAGCAATAATCGTTGCAAAAGCCTGAAAACAAAAAAGACGAAGCTGAAGAAGATAGGTGTTGGGGGTGAGTCCAATACAAAGTGAATAAAATAGATGACGGCTGAAGAAGAGTCTAGATCTGCGACTAAAGAAGGAGAAGAAGAAAATGGGTGTTGGGGTGCTTCGATCAGAGGAAAGGAGAAGTAGAATAGTGGCTCATGAGGTATCCAAGCCTAGCTCCGGCGAAAATAATGGATGACAGTTGGAGAGGAATCTAGATCTGCAACCGAAGAATATTTACTAGAAAGTCCAAATTCCAGCAAAAACAATGGATACGGTTAGGGATGAGCATTCAGTGTTCTATTTGGTTTTTGGTGAAAACCGAAATAACCGAATAACTGAATAAAGGCATTTTTAGACATTGAACCGAAACTGAATAGTCTATAATAACTTAACCAAATTAAGTAAGTACTGAAATGTTTCAACAATGTCCCTTACATTGCACAGTTTAAGGAATCCAAAATATCAATTTAAACTAAGTAAAATGCTGATTCACCAATGCAACTAAGAGTACTAGTATCTATTGTAAAATTCAAGCATAAATGAGAAAAAAGAAGGGAGATTTACACTTAGGTCCCATGCAAGAAATAAAATGAAAAAATGGTCCCTATAGATTGCAAAATGAAAAAATGGTCCCATGGAGTTGTCAATACAGGCTCCTGGAGTTGTCATTGACAACTCCAGGAGCCTGTATTGACAACTTCATGGGACCATTTTTTCATTTTGCAATCTATAGGGACCATTTCTTCATTTCTCCTCTTCCTTGGGACTTTACTGTCATTCTCCCAAAAAAGAAATTGAAAAGGGAGAGGTGTAGTTAGCAAATAAGAAGTTGATGGAGTAGAGATGTAGTTGAGCAACGCTGGAAACAGAGATCAAAGAGCAAAGGTGAGTAGGCAACGATTCAAACAATGTTGACAATGGGTAGAGACGAGAGAGTGAATGTGTGGTATGATTACAACTCAAGAGAGCAATTAAGTGGTGAGAGTGTTGATGGCCAAGGAGTTCAAGATGCAGACAGTGTGTATGCGTTGACCTTCAGAGTTAGAGAGATGACTCAAGCAAGAGTGACCAGGGTTTTGAGCGAGAGGTTGAGATGCTTAGTAGCGGGCAAATAGAGTGACTTTGACTTAGGGTTAGTGAGAGGGTTAGGGTTTAGAATAACTCCGGGCTTGGGCTACTGGACATGTTTTATTATAAAAATAATGGGTGTTAGACTTGGGTCGCTATATACACAATCAAGCATGCATACAAGCCTAACAATTACATATGCTATTTCAGTTATTCAGTTACACTGATTTTTTTTTTTATAAACATCAAATCGAACACACTTAAAAAAATGATTGAAGCAAAAATTGAAAACTAAATTAACCGAATTGAAAAAATTGAATTGAGTTCGGTTTGTTTTCGGTTCTGATTTGCTCACCCCTAGATATAGTAACGTAAGTCGCCAGTGCTACAATATTTACTAGAAAGTCCAAATTTAGATGTATTATCATCAACGATGTCATGCCGTTATCTTATCTTGACTTGCAACCTAATATTAATGAACGGTTCAGTGAGCAAAACAGGAATAATATATAGCTTCAAATAATTCATATGACCTATCAAATTAAAGTTTAGGATGTCTACTTTCACCTTATAAAATGTCATAATTTTTAGACATCATTTGATCATCCAAAAGCCTAAGACAATCCCACCGCCTCACTTGAAGCAATGAAACCACAAGCACTTGCATCTTCAATAAATTCTATTTTTGTGATGCACAAAGGTAATATCATATGTTCACAATTAAGGAATGATAGGAATAACAAATATTTCTTAAAATATATCAATTTAGCCAATTTAATTCGCAAATCACCTTTGCACTCAAATCTCTCATTAATACTTATTTATGCCCAAAATACTTAATTAATCCCACAAAATTTTTAAGTTTAATCACTAAAAGATAAACAAATATTTAGCTCTCCTCACTCCTTAATTCACGATTTTATTCCCTTTAATACCTCAAAGATATAAGAAACATTAGAGAATAAATTTAGAACACCTGCTAAATCAGAGTTTAGCAGCCCACTTAATTCAAGTTTATTCTCTAGCCTTCGATCTCAGAATTCGAGATATTACAAACCATGCCATCATTCTTTGCTAGAGTAACTTGGCTGATTTTCATTCTAGTTTGTAAGCTCGACATCAAATCAAAGCATTGCAAGGACGCTTCATTGTCCTACCTATTTCTGGCAAACAATCTCCAACACGTGATAGACACAGTGCAAAACTCAAACTTCAGTTTGTGCTAGGCAACGAGTGGATCAGGAAGCACAAAGCGAAGATGAAGGGATTCTTGAGTAAGTACGACAAGACGGGTGGGGAGAAGTGATTTTTTTGTTGTTGAGAAACCTAACAACGGCGATGACAACGGAAGAATATTTAACAGAAACGACATTTTTGCCCAACTTGAAAAAGTTTCAATGTATTTTTACATCCAAACAATGTTTATTGTGCCTGTTGCTCTTTCAGAAAAAGTTAATATGTAGAATTGTTCCTTAACCCAAGTTAAAATAAATCATAACTGTTGGAAAATAGCCTAGTCCACCCTTAGTGGATTAGGCCCCAATAAGATTGGAGTTAAAGTATAAATAATATAAACATTTGGGTGGATATATGTAATATTTCTCAAACCATAATGGGTCATATTTTTTAACCGATATAATATGACTCTATAAGTGGTATTGTTTCACCAAAACAATATGTCTCTCAATAAAAAGGATATTTTGTCTCTCCGATGGAAAGATACATTAGTAGAGAGGAAATAGCACGTAGAACACTAAAAATAGGCGTCAATGATTTAGTTGTGATTAACTTGAAACAACATACAAAAACTCTATCAAACTAACTCCTTATTCCCTCTACTATATTACTTTCTTCTTCTTTCTGTGGTGGTGTATTTGCTGTGCGTCATAATCGCTTCCGTAACTATGACCCGATTAGCGTGAGTATAAAAGATTAACGGCCACACTCCAGGTACGCCCAATAATTATTACATGGTATCAGAGCCAGGTTAGCCTGTATGAGATTATATGATCTCCATATTATGATAATATGATGTGCATATTATTATTTTCAAAGATCTATTTATCATGTTGCTTCCGCTGTATGTGTTTTTGTTTTCTTTCGTGAGTTTAAAAGAAAATATATTGGTGATTGTGTGAGTATATATATATATATGGTTATGTATAATCATATGCGAATAAAAAAAATGAAGTAGAGTTTTCTGCGCATGTACATATATATATAGTTTTGGTTCATGCTTATATATATAGTTTTCTCTAGTTCCTACTTATATGTTTGTAAATGTAAATAATAGAAGCCTAGAACCATAAAACAAAAGAACTTAGAGATAACATGAAAATCGAAATAGATTTTTTTCTTCGTTTGAAGCATTGGTTCATTTTAAAATCAGAGAATTAGGATTTAAAATTAGTTCCATTGCGTAGATCTCAAAAAAAATGTGAAAACGACACCAAAAACGCTAAAAACAGACGTCAAACAGAGGAAATATGGAGGAGAGAAGGTTCCGGGTCGACGGATCCGACCCACGCCTGTAACCGGGTTCGGGTTGACCCGGCTGGAGGTTGAAGACAACCTCGAGCCTCCAAAATGACGTCGTTTTATGTTTTAAAAAAGTATTATTTGTTTGAAAGGTGTCTGGGCCGAAGGGGAAAAAAGTTTTTTTTTTGTTTTGTTCAGGCCCAATATGTGAGGCCCAAACGGAAAAAAAAAACCTAAAGCCCGAAAAAAACATTTTTTTTTTATAGAAAGGCCACGTGGCATCTTTGTTTGACATATGGTAGACATATTCCGAAAGTGCTCAGCGCGTGAAAGCCGATGATTTGGCCCGTGTTGTCGGATGACAATCAGATGACGGCACGTGGTGTACACGCGCCATTGTGTTCGTGTGTATTTTCTTTTTTTTCTTTTCAAATTTCTGTCTTCTCTAGACTCGGGGGGGCGCGTGCCTGGTCAGAATGAAACCCAGTTTGTTCCTAAAAATCTCTAAATTCATAATCTTTAATATGATATGCTATATGAGTAGTTTAAACGCCAATTGATATATGTTTATGATATTCTAAGTGCGTTTATTAATGTTTTAAACCATTTTGAAACTTCTAAAATTCCTTTGTTGATTTCAATATTTTTTTGTTATATTTAAATGTGTTATAAACATGTTTTCATATATTATAGAGAGAATATTGTCTTATTTATATTATAATGAAGCATGATTTAGTTGATTATTCATTATATTATTTTATGTTTTTGACAAGTGGGAGCTTTTAGGAGTTGTTAGTCCTAAAAGTTAGAGTTGTAAAAATACTTATATATAATTCTTCACAGAATTTTTAGCAATGTTGCTAATTTTTTATGTGATGGGAGATATAAATGTATACTTCTGATATAGAATTTAGTAGTAGTATTACTATTTTTTGGTTACAAATAATATAAGTACATGACATTGTATAATGTGTTGTGTTATATATATATTGTCGATGATATGTTCAATAGTTTGATTCCCGTTAAGTGACATATTGAATGTGGAATAGATTTGTCACAGAATTGAAAATGGCAACTAAGAACATCGTCACTGAGTTAAATAAAGGGGACAAATTAAATGGTGACAATTGAGATATTTGGCACCGAAAAGTGTAATATATTTTTGAGGAATAAGAGGCAATGGAACCTCTAACAAAAGTTGTAGTACAACCTTCTGCTGGGAATACATCCCAACACAGGAGAGTACAATGGCAGATGACGTCATGTGTGAATATGAGAAAAATGAAACAGCGCAGGTTATATGGGCAGCGTTAAAAGACAGGTTTGGCGGTACGTCCACTACTAAACTTAGATGATTAACTATTAAGTTTGATATGTATAAGTTTAGGCCAAATACTTCCATAAAACAACATCTAAGAGAGACGACTAATATGATTAGAGAATTGAAGGAAGCTGGGCATACTGTGTCTGATGAACAACAAGTTCAGGCAGTGATAAGATCATTGCCATCTAGTTGGGAGCACATGAAGGTTAATCTAACCTATAATGAAAGCATAAAAAATTTTAATGATGTCGCTAAACACTTGAAACTTGAGGACAAGCGCTTGGAGCAATACAAGTCCTCTAGCCATGCCTATTACACAGAGCGTGCAAGTCCTTCTAATGTAAAACCCAATTCCAAGAAGGGGAATAAATTTCAAAAGAATGGAAAGAAGGATAAGACTAAATTTGTAAAAGGCAAAAAGGAATTCAAGAAGAAAGGAAAAAAGGGCGGGAAGAAGAAGAAAAATGACTTAAAAAAGGTCAAATGTTTTGCCTGCCAAAAGATGGGTCATTTTGCAGGGAATTGCACCGAACGAAACGAGAGCGAAAAGGTACTAGTGAATTTCGTAAATTCACATGTTTCATTTGTTTCTAGCACTATTTTTCTAACAGAGAATATCTGTTCTTCTTGGATTTTGGGCTCGGGTTCAACAGACCACGTGACAAGGGATCGAGGATCCAATGTAGAATACTGTCGGTTGCCTGACAGAAGTAATTGGCTTTATGTTGGCAACAATGCAAAGATTGAAGTTAAAGGCATTGGAACTTGCAAATTAACTTTGCGTAGTGGAAAGGCTTTGATCCTTTATGATGTGCTTCATGCTCCTGACATCCGACGGAATTTATTTCCTGTAAAATATCTTCTAAATTATGGGCTTAATGTAAACTTTCATGATAAAGTTACAGACATATTTTATAATTTTGTATTTTATGGTTTAGCTTTCCTTTCAAATAAGGTCTTTATAATGGATATTATTGATGATTATAATATACATAATTGCTTTGCTACTTCCTTTGATTCAACTGTTGATATGGTTGTTTGGCATGCTAGATTGGGGCATATTAATAAAAATAAAATGATTAAACTAGCAAAAGAAGGTTTACTAGGATCCATATCCAATATGGAAATGTCCTTGTGTGAAAGTTGTCTAGCAGGTAAGGCAACTAGAAAATCTTTTGGTAAAGGAACCAGATTAGAACAACCATTACAAATAGTTCATTATGATATTAGCAGTCCTATGAGTGTGCCCTCAAAATCAGTTACTTCAATACCTTATGAGTTATGGACAAAACGTAAGCCGGATTTAAGTGTCCTTAGACTATGGGGGTTAGTTGCATACATTCATGATAATTCTCATAAGTATGGCAAGTTAGATCCTAGAGGAAAGAAATGTATCTTTATAAAGTACTCTGAACAATCCAAAGGATACATCTTTATAGATGAAAATGAAGATGGAATAGTGACTGAAATTGAATCTAGAGATGCTACATTTCTAGAAAATGAATCCCCTAATAGGGGAGACATTGACCGCATTGTATCCCTTTATGAGACATAGGAACTAACAAGTATAAAACATATTGGTATGCTTGAATCATCTCGAAATGTCAATCTAAGTGGGAGCTTAGAAAGGTCAGCGCAAAAACCTAGATAAAAGAAAAGACAAAGACAAGAAGCTCCTGTAAGAAAGAGTAACAGGGAAAGTATACCTAAAAGATGCTTCCAAATAGAAAGTGAAGCACTTATTGTTACTCTTAATGGGGATGATGAACCACGTTCGGTACAAGAAGCCTTATCGAGTCTTGCTAAAGATAAATGGAAAAATGAAATGAAAGAAGAAATGAACTAAATGAGAAAGAATAAAGTTTGGGAATTAGTTGACCTACCGAAAGGGCGAAAAGCCATTGGGAACAAGTGGGTTCTCAAAATTAAAAGAAAAGTGCATGAGTCAATTGATAAGTATAAAGCACGATTAGTTGCAAAGGGATATACACAGCAGGAAGGTATAGATTATGAATATACCTTTTCACCCGTGGTACGATTTAATTCTATAAGAATTATTCTAGCAATAGTAAATAGTTTGGACTTAGAATTACATCAAATGAATGTTAAAACTGCATTTCTAAATTGTGATCTGGATAACGAAATCTATATGGAATAACCATTATGTTTCATTGAAAAAGGAAAAGAGAACAAAGTTTGTAAACTTAAAAGGTTTATTTATGGACTCAAGCAATCATCCAGACAGTGGTATTTGAGGTTTCATAAAGCAATAACCTCTTATGATTTCGAAATGATTGAAGAGAACCACTGTGTCTACATCAAACGGTTTGAGGGTAATTTTGTTATATTATCCTTATATATAGATGATATACTATTAGTTGGAAATAATCTGAATTCGGTTATAGTTATTAAAGAATGACTTTCATTGAATTTTGAAATAAAAGATATGGGTGAAGCAGAGTATATACTTGAAGTTAAGATCCAAAGAGATTGTTCAAAAAGAATCCTATTTCTTTCACAAGAAAATTACATTAAAAATATTCTCGAACGATTCAACATGAGCAACTGCAATTCCTTGGATACCCCAGTGGCTTCTGGTATAACCTTAAGCCATGATATGTGTCCCAAAACAGAGTCAGGTCAAAAGAAAATGAGGAAAGTTCCCTATGCTAGTGTTGTTGGTAGTTTAATGTATACAATGATGTGTACAAGGTCAGATATCTGCTTTGCGGTAGGATTGATAAGTAGGTTCCAGCCAACCCAGGAGAGTGTCACTGGAAAGTAGTAAAAAGGATCATGAGATACTTAAAAGGCACATCCGATTATACACTATGCTATGAAGGAAGCGATCTACGCCTGGTTGGATACTCCGATGTTGATTTAGGCGGAGATGAGAAAAAGTGAAGATCGACTTCAGGTTATATTTTTTTATTGAATAATAGCGCCATATGTTGAAGTAGTAAGAAGTAAACATGTATTGCTTTACATTTTATGAAAGTCAAGTTCGTAACATGCACTACAGTAGCACAAGAGGCTTTATGGTTGAAGGGGTTCATTGAACATCTTGGATTTGACAATGAGAGTACCAATCTAGTATTAATGCATTGTGATAACACTGTAGTCATAGGCTATACTAAAGAACCCAACTATCATAATAAGATCAAGTATATAGACATTAAGTACAATTTTGTAAGAGATTATATAGCAAAAAAAATTATTGTTGTACAACATATTTCGACCAAGAGTATGACCACTGATCCCCTGACCAAACCAATTGCCAAGGAAACATTTGAAAAACATGTAAGGGCACTTGGTGTACATAAATGTAAAATTTCAGACTTTATTACATTTATGATTAAGTGAAGTACTTATCATTATTAGTATAAATGTCTAGTATATCGTACAGGCTTGTGCGGTTGTCTCTCTCACACGAGCAACCGCCTTTGACACTCAGAAGGGGTGTGCAAAGATGAGATAATTGTGTTCACTAGTAAAGCGGCTAGAATGCTGATATGGTAGAGAAGAAACACAAACCACGTCACCTTGACAATAGTGTAGCGTGTCAATATGAGATCCATAAAATATGAATATAAGTATGGACCGAATCATGGACATTCACTTCTATGATGCATGTAGCTAGATAACAAATTCTTTAGCATTGACGTCTGAGTGGAAAGGAAGAATTTGGGTTTTAGATGCTGGGAGTGTCTAGACTCAAATATATACAGTGTTAAAATGCAAAACGACGTGCGCTCTTATGGTGTAAGAGTAACACTGTAGCATACGATTTATACGCATGTGCTAAAGAACCACAAACGGGAAGCAAGTAAGAAGATCCCTACTTAATTGTTATGTGAGTCCCAAGGAGTTTATAATTCTTCCAATGATATCCTTTGACTTTGACAATATCATAGAGGTGTGCTTCAGCGTCTGCTACTTTAGCATATGTCCTACGATCATGATAGATGCGATTTATGGTATCATGTTAGGAAAGCGGCTGATGTATATTGAAATGATATCTGGACGAAAGGAAGATTACTTAAAATATACATAAATATGATAGTGTCCTACGATCATGATAGATGCGATTTATGGTATCATGTTAGGAAAGCGGCTGATGTATATTGAAATGATATCTGGACGAAAGAAAGATTACTTAAAATATACATAAATATGATAGTGTCTGAGACATGTCCTTTATAATATTATTTTTGATAATTTCTTAAGTGTAAATACTATGCATACTAGACAGGCAGTTTGAGTTTTATACTGACTCAAAAGGGATTAGATTAGCCATATGAAAGTGTATATAAGTGAATCTAGGATATTTAAGGCACAATATTAAAATCAAGCTACACAATGAAGGTTGTTTTGTGCTGGTCTCTATAAAAGAGATTTCTAGTATATACACCTATATGCAGATGTCATGCCTATGCAGTCACGACAAAGCACCTAATATAAAAGAAGGAAGAAAAAGAGACATATCTAATCCACCAAGTGTGAATGGGAGATGTTGGAAAATAGCCTAGTTCACCCTTGATAGATTAGGCCCAAGCCCAATAGGATTGTGGTCAAAGTATAAATAATATAAATACTTGGGTATATATATGTAATATTTCCCAAACTATAATGAGTCATATTGTTTAACCGATATAATATGACTCTACAAGTGGTATTGTTTCACCGAAACAATACGTCTCTCAATCGAAAGGATATTTTGTCTCTCTGATGAAAGGATACGTTAGTAGAGAGGAAAGGATGCGTAGAACACTATAAATAGATGTTAATGATTCAGTTGTGATTAACTTGAAACAACGTATAGAAACTCTGTCAAACTGACTCCTTATTCCCTCTACTATATTACTCTCTTATTCTTCCTGTACTGGTGTATTTGCTGTGCGTCATAAGCGCTTCCGTAACTGTGATTCAATTAGCGTAGGTACAAAAGATTATCGGCCGCTCTCGAGATACGCCCAATAATTCTTACAATAACAATGAAATGAACTGAGTAGAAGTAAATGTGTTGCATCATGCAACTTGGTGCGCTTGAAAGATTTTGAAAGGAATTTTGGAATAAAGAGCTGGAGCTGGAATTATGAGCAACAAAGGGAAAATATGTTAATTAACATGAAGTTCCCATTTCACAAGAAAGGCTACATACTAATAAGTATGTATGGATCAGTTGAAGCAGCAATGAAGCATCAGCAGCCATCACGGATTCACTCACAGATTAAACTCACCGAAAAGCAAAGTCCGTTTGTTTTTACAAGCCATCCCCCCCCCCCCCCTATTTTCCATTTAAAACAATGCATAAAAATATCAATCGTAAAATTTCATAATCATAAAATTGCTAGTGTTTTATGCTTGTGGCATTTTTAGTTGACCATTGAGCAATTAAGAGCTAGTACTTTTTTTTTTATTTTAAAAAATAATCTTATATTGCAATTGGTTGTGCTTAAAATTGTTGAGGTGTTGGCAACTTCATTGTCGTAACATAAGTTTAAATTTCATGAAGCGCCCATAACGCTAATTGAGATTGCGATCCTATTTTAGGCTCTAACCATGATTTCACATGAGCTGCTCATCCTAACCTTTTCGTTCTGATTTTCTAGTATTTGAATTATTGATTTTTTTTAGAAGTCCCAGCCTCTAAGCGTAGGTGTTCAAAAGAAAAAACTGGTGAAGTTGATGCCTTCACTTGATTAATGACAGCTTTTAGTTGTAAGTATTGAAAAATAAATTATATACATAAACGACTGAATTATAAATATCAAGAAGTGAGTGGTGAATATGGATGGAACAAAACTAATTCAAGGAGGAAATATTTATATTCAATATTACAATTACATTGGTAAAAAATATATTAAAACTTAAAAAGTAAAACTAATTTAAAATCATAATGTTTATCGAAAAAGCCAGGGAAAATGTTTATGGAAAGTGACATGATATGCACTAGTTGCTATAATTGAAAATCTTTTTTTTTTCTGAGAATGAATTAGTGAGAATTAGAGTATTGGAACAAAATATTAACAGCATTATTCCAAGAACGAATAATAAATTTTTTTTAAGAATTATTGATATAGTTTATTGATCATATAAATTTTATAGTGATTAGTGTAGGATGACATTTTATTTATAAAACATGTACGTAATAATTTTTTTTGATGAGATTTGCAGTTATGGCCGGGATTGGATCCTGATTAAGAGACAATTTTTTTTTAAACTGTTAAAAATCTTGAAAAGTAAGTTTTAAATCATCCGAAAAAAATCATCCGTTGGCCAGAAAAAGCTACAAGTCATCCCAAAAAACTAAAATTTAATAAATAATGTGAAATTACTCTTTTTTTTTTGCCAGAAGTGAAATTACTTTTTCAAACTTCATAGAACAATGGAAGATGAGATGTTTATATAATTTAGCCTAATTTTAATTTTTAATTGTAGAACCTGATGCAAGGCAAATCTGCTTTCGAATAAGGAAACTCGAATGACCTTAATTCAGAAAAAGAAGGTTAGAGAAAATTAGATGCGAAGTCCATAAAAGTATAAAACAAGAACTCGACCCAACGCGGTTGGCTCAAGGGACATGGTCGTCTTTCTCATCATGGCCAGGGACAATCCGGTAACTTAAAGCTCCAGAGGAAGCAGCTAGACTTCACTTTATATGCAAACCTAGGTTTCCGGCATACCTCTGCGAGCTTCTCGTCTACTCAATGCGATTCGTGCCTCTGCGTTTCTCAGGTGAACAGTCGTGCTCAATCGGTTTTCTTCTTAGTTCGTTGGTTTTTTTGAAAAGCCTAGCGATTCTCACTACCCGTGGTTGACACTGATCTACCTGTTCATCGACCTAGGCGCACTTTAGTCTTAGCATTATATACGTGATATCAGGTTTTAGGTAATGTTGTTCGCACCTATCGATGAGTGTATTCACATGTCTTTCATACCAATCTCGGTGAATTAATCAAGCAACATGTTGCGTACTCTGGGTTTTTTCCGAAATGTGTAGATAGAGTTTAAGTTTTCCGGCTCAATCTAATGAGTATGTATTTCGTGTTAATTCCATCAAAGTTGATTTGTACCGAGCACCTTACTTGGCCGTGGGCTTGGTGTGGAATATGGTGATTCCCTGGTGATCTGATGGCCTTATTGTTTAACCTATCAAAGTTTTAAGTGAACTTTAGTGTTATTATTTTTTTTGCATATCACCATCTTCAGTGGTTGGCAACGGCTTAGAAGGGCTCGGTTTGGGAGCTGGATGTAGTGCGTGAGACTGATTCCACTCTTCTGAATAATTCGTCCAATCCCTATTTCATCGTAGCTTTGCGTTGTGTACCGCAGATTAGCCTTTAACACGAGAAGAAAATTGAGGCGGTAACTCTTACCAATCAAATCATAGCCTACTGATAGTGCTACAGTACAATCTTCTGTCGCTGCAATTGCTCTTGAGCATATATACCCATAATTTCCTCTTACCATCGCTCAGCAGGAACCACTTATGAAGGCATAACTTATTAGGAAATTTTTCTTTGTCAATATGTTTATTTCAGATGCCATATAGTTAACAGCAATTATTGATTGGTGTTTCTTTTCTGACGTTTGTGGCTTTAGGAGTTATGTTGGCTTGAATTTTGATTGGTAAAAGAAAGACAATGGCGAAGAAGAAGAATCCCCTGGTTTTTATGGATGTCTCTATAGATGGGGACCCTGTTGAAAGGATGGTGTTCGAGGTACATTTTATCTTTTTAATATATTTGAATTATAGTAATTGTCATGATACATGGTACAGAACCATTTTTTTTGGCAACTTCTCTGACTTGGAGAGCAAGTAGAAATGCAACCTAATGAATTCTTTTGTCCTCACAGCTGTTCTATGACATGGCTCCCAAGACTGCGGAAAATTTCCGTGCATTATGTACAGGTGATAGTTTGATCTGCCTCCCCCCCCCCCAAAAAAAATCTACAATCACTGTCTGATTAATCGAACATGACCTCGGTCAAGCTAATTTATTTTGATTTTAGGATATAGGCTTGCCCTCTCCTCATTTAATATTTTCTTTGTTCAGGAGAAAAGGGAGTCGGTCCAAGAACTGGGAAGCCACTGCACTACAAGGGTTCCTTCTTTCATCGTGTTTTAAAAGGCTACATTGTGGAGGTATGCTAACTTTCTCCTACCCTTGTCACATCTAAGGCTGTTCTCCAGTATTGTAGATCTACCCATCATGTTGTGGTTGAACATGGCTTAGTAGTGAATGTCCCTCCTTTTGTCAATTACCATTGTTTATGCTGTAGGATACAGGGCTGATGGTCACGACTGCTTTTCTTGTGATATAGTTTTAAGGTTGTACTTGCTAAGTTGTCCATCTTATAATGCTAATAAGCTTTGCAATGTCCAAACCTGTTTAATAGGCGATGTGGTATTGTGAGCATGTATTGATAGCTGGTTTTCCTTTTGCAGGGAGGTGATTTTGTCAATCGAAACGGTATGTATTATATCATTGCATTGTCCTTAGGATGACAAACTTTTCTAGTTTTTGAAGCTTGTAATTTGATACAATATATTTAGTCACTTTCTTTTATGTTTTCATCATTTGGTTATTCAGTTGTCCGAGTTGCAAGCCTTGTTCCATTTGCATGTTTCCTGTGACAATGGTAATTTCTTTTTCTAAATTGATTAGGAACATAATCACCTAAGTTCCTATGCAAGTGCACAATGGCCTTTATTTATTAGGGTCTGAAAGCAATTCCTTGTCAATTTTTTATGGTTTCTGGATATTGCTATTTTGTGTGCTTTCACCTGGTTTTAAAACCCCCTGTTTTGCTTGTTTAAATTGTCGTATGTGGCTTATACAAAAAAAAATGGTCATATGTGGCTGTTATCATGTTTCTTCTTGTCATGTTATTTCGAGTCATCACATGAAGCAATTAATTAGAACTAGAGATGATTTCCTATGCATTATACATAGTTTGAGGAATGAGCTATACCTCACAGCTTGTGATTAGTGTGCCTTGTTATAAGTTTTATATTATATGTATTTGATATGTTGATTTTAAATAAATTCCTTACACTCCTCTCTTCATATGATATGGGTGGATGAACAATAGGATTGACTCCTGAAGCTATCGATGATTCCGAGCTGATCATAATTTCCCTTTTAATTAAAAATGTTATCCCTTCAGATATATTTCTTAGTGGTTAAATAGTGTTTGTTGGGAAATCATTAGTTAAACTTGTTGCTACTATTGATTTGCATGTTTATGATTGTAAGTATAAATCTTAAGTTTAGATCAACTACTGGTGTATTTGTATTATAATTCTTCTTTGAAGATTTAGCTCCATATTTTATCATATTTAGTAAGTTCTGTGAATTAAATGGTTCTTCACAATCACAGTTCTGGTAGCACGTATAAGTTTCATCTTGTTTAATCCTTACTTTTTTATATCTGTCCGATTTCCAAATCTGGCAGTCATTTTTCTCATCCCTAGATGTGATATCTACTGCGGCACTTCTGCATCACATTTTCTATCTTATTGCAGGGACTGGTGGAGAAAGCATATATGGCACTAGTTTCCCAGGTGAGAATGCTGGATCAAGAGTCACACTTTTTACTCTTATTGCATAGAACAGAATAATTCAGAATAGTTTGTTTTCTTACGGATATTGCTCAAATGTGTGCTGTACTTTTTACTTATTTTGATAAACAGAGTAAAAGTTTTGCTTGTAATTTATTTCAGACGAGTCACCTAGGCTTAAGCATGATGCACCAGGTCTCCTGTCGATGGCAATTGCTAATCGCGATACTCTTGGTTCTCACTTTATGATCACTTTGAAAGCTGATCACCACCTTGATAGGTTTGTTTATATGGTTAACTCTTGGTGGTATTTATTACCCTCAACAATCTACATTTTTTGCCCTCTTGAGGGGGAGGGGGAACAAACATTGCCATTTGCTTTAGCATCTTAGTTAATCCCTTTTAGTTGCTTGGAATCTTGTGCAGGAAGCATATTGTCTTTGGGAAGCTTGTTCAAGGACTTAATGTATTGAAGAAAATTGAAGATGTGGGTGATGAAGATGGGCGTCCAACTGTAACTGTTAAAATCATCCATTGTGGTGAATATAATGAAGGTGAGACTCCTATAGATCATTTTAGTTAAATCAGCTAAGAGATGTGTTCACAATCCCCAATACCAGATGCCAAAGCATAGCATATGAACTGTGTGTCCCCTCCCTGTGGCTTGGTTGGGTATGTATGTGTTCCATTGATTTTGTTTCTTTTGTTTGTAGATGGAAAGAAGATGAGTAAGCTGACTTCTGAAACCAATAATCACGAAGCACGTCGGAAGGGAAAGCATAAAAAATCTTCAAGAGACAGAAGGAAAAGGAGAAAAAGATACTACTCATCTGAATCAGAGAGTGATTCAGATTCAGATGTGGAATCATCAGAATCTGATAGTGATTCTGACTCAGATCGGTCATCTTCATCTTACATAAGTTCTTCCAGTGATGACAGGCGGAAAAAGAGAAAAAGATCTAGGAAAGACAAACATAGACGCAGAAAAAGAAGGGATAAGCGTCGTGACAAGAGGCGTCGGAGACGAGATAAAAAATCAAAGCGCAGATCTAGAAGGTATGACTACTTAAGATTGATGAACCTTTGGTAACAAACACTTTGATTTAAGATTCTGGATCTTTACAATGGTTGTTTGCATTATTGCTGTGATGAACAAATAATATCTCTGCTTAGATGGCATGCCCTCAGACGATTGGGTTCATTTTGTCTGTTATGTGTCTATTTTGAAAGGGTTGCTCATATCTCATGCTTGCTGTTCTGTCAGATGAACCTGGGTTTTCTCATTTGTTAGTTTGCTACATTTATCGATCGTATTAGTGTTTCTGTTTGATGACAAGTTATTCTTTTTTTCAACATTATTCCTCATGCCTCTCAAGTTCTAAAGTTGTACTGTTTTAGGGATTCCGAGAGTGCTACTGATTCAGACAGTGAAAGCAAAAGTGACAGCAGCTCTGATGGTGAAAGTCTTGATGCTCCAGGGAAGGAGCAAAAACGCAGAGATTATTCTAAGAAAAATGGTATTCTTTATATGTTGAGTACATTCGACTGAAGATCTCACAATCAAAACTGATCACTTCATACCTGACCTTTGCATATGAACGGAGCAAAATACTGACATATGTAGTTCCCCTTATTTTTACTTTCAATATACCAACCATGAATTAATTTTAGACAAAGTAAATTGTTTATCTGGTTCATATTTCTTTCGGTTATTAAAATGATGCGCTGACAAACTGGAAGCATGTGTGATTGGACCTTAGAATTGCTTTGTAATCTATTACTTTTTGCCCTATTGATCTGTATTTTTGGCTAATTTTTTTTATCAGTTGCCTCAATTTTCTCTTATCATTATTGCAGCTGAAGTTGAGTCTCCTTTAGCTGGGGATAGAGAAGTACATTCCATGCATCATAAAAGGAGGGAAGTCGGCTCACCAAAGAATGTGGAAGCATCCCCCAAAGAAAATGGAGAACGGCATAGCAATGGTATTGGAGCTGATTCTAGATCTGATAGAAGTGAGGAGAGGCAGCCTGATGTAATGGATGATAATCCTGGCAAATCTAGGTCTACTTTCCACCCTTGTCACACCTCAGTTATTCTTTATGCTTATCATTTCTTCCAGATCTGGTATTATATTGAAAGTTGATGAGCAGGAGTCGAAGCATGAGTCCCAAGAGGACTATGAGTAAGAGTATGAGTATTAGTCCCAGGAGAAGTGAGAGCAAGAGCCCAAGTGCTAGTCCTGAAAGGAAGATCAGCAGAAGTCCCGGTGGTAGTAGAAGCCCTCGAGCTCTGCCTAGGAGGAGCATCAGCAGAAGCCCTGCCGGGAGCATCAGCAGAAGCCCTGTGAGGAGCATCAGCAGAAGCCCTGTGAGGGGTTCAAAGGGAAGAAGTGTCAGTAGGAGTCCTGTGAGAACTCGCTCACGTAGAAGTGTCAGTGAGAGTCCTGTGAGATCCCCATCTCATAGCCGCCGGAGCAGGAGTTCGCCTAGAATATCATCAAGAAGATCTGTCAGTAGAAGCCCTGTAAAGGTTTCAAGGAGGAGTATAAGCAGGAGTCCAGTTAGATCTTCTGCAAGGAGCTTGAGCAGAAGCTCTGGTAGGGTCCCATCGAGGAGAGGTGTCAGCCGAAGTCCTGTGAGGGCATCTAGCAGAGGAAATCGTCGCAGCTATTCTAGGAGTCCTAGTCCTGTTCGTAGGCCTAGATCATCTCGTGGGCTGTCAAGGAGTGTCTCTCCTGATGTATCCCCAAAGCGTATCAGAAGGGGAAGAGGTTTTAGTGAGAGATACTCCTATGCAAGAAGGTATCGAACCCCTACTTCTCGATCTCCTGTGAGGTCTTATCGATACAATGGAAGAAGTGACCGAGACAGGTAAAACTGAATACTTTCTTGCTTGTTGTTTTAGTCAGGTGTTGTTTAGAGTTGAGTGTAACTGAGTAATCTTAAAATATTCCGGGCCAAAAGAAAAAATCTTACAATGTACTGTTCCCAGATATTCTAGTCACAGAAGGTATTCCCCTAGGCGCTACAGAAGCCCCCCACATCGAGGAAGAACGCCACCCAGGTTTTCCCCCCCTTCCTCTGATATATTGAATTCCTTGGGATATTAGTTACTAAAACTGTGTGAGGCACATTTTCTTATCATTACCAGAGTTGGTTCACTGGAGAGATCTTTTTGGCACCAATACTTCGCCATTTTTATTAGTTATGCTAGCAACATTTTTTGGTTGAATAATATGATTAAATGAACTCTTTATGTGTAGGTACCGAAGCAGAAGAAGTAGGACACCCTCAATATCGCGCAGCCCCCCTCGCTATCGTGGTCGCCGCTACAGCCGAAGCCTTAGCCGAAGCCGAAGCCCAGTTCGCAGTCGTTCCCCTGTTGAGCCATATAGATCTCGTCCTTCTCCTGGCATGGAGAAGCGCAGGTCATTTTCTCGAAGTCGAAGCCGCAGTCTATCGAAGTCTGGGTCTTCTGTTGAATCACAGTCTCCTCGGAGGGCAAGTAAAGACAGATCTAGGTCATCCTCCCAAAGCCCGGATGGAAAGAAAGGCCTGGTCTCATATGGCGATGGTTCCCCATATTCAGACCCAAGGTAGTTTGCGGGCCTCAGGGCCTTGTTAAACTGTCACCTCATGAGCTGGAGGGTTCAATTTCTAATCTGCACCTGATTGGCTTGATTTTTATGCGATGTCATGTTTGAACGATATCTTCTAGAATAAGTGAAGGTACTTGTCCCTTTTAGGGTGCGGTTTGAGTTAGAGGTAATTGCTGGAGGCAGCTAGAGTTTGGAACTTGGGTTATCATGTTGTAGTAATTACATGCTTGAACTGGATTTCAAATTTTGGCTAGATATTTACTAGTTCTGGTTGACAGTTTCCAACCATAAAATATGCATATATTTCTTGAAGTTGGAAGCTAGCACAAGTAAATGATCCGTTCTGGCTGTTGTGGTTTTAGTTTGGGAAAATGATATTAAGGTCTCAATTGAGAAAAATAATATCAGAAAAGTTTTAAAACTTGTCAATGATGGTTTTTTCACTTGTCAATGGTTGTTTTTTCACTAGTCATTGATAAGTTATAGGATTTTTTTATTATTATTTTTCTTAATTGGAACTTTAGTAGTGAGTTCCCTTTTATATTTTTTGTATATATCTCGATAAGTTAAATGATGTGAGATGGATGGGCTGGTGATTTAAAGTTACAACGACTTAAAAATTCAGCGAATGATACGCCCTAATAGTGGCTAATGGCATGAGTAAAATATACCTGATACTTGCACATGATCTAAAAGGTTAGCAATTGTCGTGAGCAGGTCACTAAAAGGCACAAAAAGAAAGACGACTTGCGTGATGATGGACTTAAAAACTTCTGGACGTTAATAAATATTGCATTCAATATTTTTCTGTAGTCTCGTGCCTAGCCGAACCATTGTGGCCTGGCCCCAGCTAAAAGACGAAGAAACGAGAAAGAAGGAAATCATTAAAGAAAGGGCAGTGGGATCATCGAACGGAGCTAATACCGATGCCTCTTCCATGCATTGAAACTACTAGGAAGTCTCTTCCCTGTATCCATGCTTGTTCATATTTGGGGCCAAGGCCAAGGCTTTTGAAACGTCTAGGAAGCATTGAGTATAGAGAAGATGTCTTCAGCTCGTGTTATTGAAACCATCAATGAATGTTTGTCCCTGGTCAAAGCAGATTCTCCTGAAGACCTGGAAAAGGCCCTCCAAACACTGGCTTCCATCACCAGGGTCAGTCCTCAAAACAGAGCCCTCCTTGCTCAAACTGATGGAGCCATCCCTCTATTGGCTTCCCTAACAAATGCTTCCTCCTCCATCATCCAAACCCTCTCCTTATTGATCCTCTTCAACCTTTCCTTGAACCCTGACTTGAAGCAGTCTCTTGCCGATATGGAAATCATTTACCACCTCAATTCCCGCATCAGCTCTCCAACTTCCCTTGACTCCTCCAAATTAGCCTCCTCAATGATTTGCAGCCTGGCCATGCTCGACAAGAACAAGGCCAAATTCGGAGTCGCTGGCACTGTTCAACTGTTGGTTAAGGCTGTTTCAAGCTCTCTTGATTATGATTCCCATCACCTTTTGAGCTGTCTAGCTGAGCTTGTTCACTACCATGGGAATTGCACTCTGGCTGTGCGAGCAGGGGCAATCCCTGTGCTGCTTCGAGTGGTTCAGACCACTGGCAGCGAGGACTTAGCCGGAACTGCCCTTGCTGTTCTTGGCCTCCTTGCCAGGTTTGATGAAGGGCTTAGTGCTTTGAAGAGCACTGATCAGATAGTGATTTGGATGTTGCGTGTGTTGAAAGGAAGGTCCTTGATGAGTAAGGAAGGTGCAGCTGATATACTTATTCGACTTTTTGATGATAGTGAAGAGTGTGTGAAAGAGGCTCTTATGCTGCCTGGGTTTTCTGCTGTGATGGCTGATCTTTCTGTGAGGGGTTCAGTTAGAGTTCGTGAAAAAGCTGAATTGCTCCTCAGAAAGATGGCTGACGTTAATTTAGCCTTTACTGTGGAAGGGAACACCCTCTATATTTAAACACAAGAAGTAGGGTTTGCTTGCTTTGAATTCTGCTTCATTCTTGTTTGAACCCATTTTATGAAGAATAACATTTAAAATATCCAAGTTTATTGTTTTACGTTGGCTTCATGTATTATCATCAACAAGTATGTTGTGCGGCATGGACTAAAAGAGAGCCTGAGATGTTATGGGCAATGATCTATGTTTAAAACGAGCTTGATTGAGGTGCTGCACAAACTGGTCAAGGTAAACCTCGGAGTTGACGGAATAGGGCTACGTGCAATAAGAAAATCAACAGCACCCTAGTTAGGATAAAACTTTGTTTCAAATGTTGCTGGCGGAGTCTCGTACGTGGATTAGGTTTATGACTAAATTTGTTTAATTTTTAATCTTTTATTTGTTCCGTCATCATTTTTTGTTGATCTACAAGTCTATCTTATTCTTATTATTTGCTTTTTTTTCTCTATTACATACGAAAAATTAAACCTTTACCCACAACTTGAGCTGGATTAGCTTAACATAACTATTTGCTTGTGTATTTTTATTGCCAGCTCTCTTTCTTTTGTGCCTCTGCTTGTAACCAAAATATTTGTTGTCAGCACAGAGATAAGGATTATGATAATACATGTGTAAAATCCAAACCAAACGTTGTGGTATATTAAAAAAATGATGACCTGGGTTGACCCAAGCTCTAGTGAATAGTGGCAAAGTGTATGAATATAATACTCTACACTGCAAACACTTCTAGAGTTTAAAAAAATAACGGATAAAAGAGAAGTGATGAAGGTGTAGGAGGACGTTGCAAGAAGTTTACGGGTAGGGGAACAAAGGTATTTCCTCCGGTTCTCTTTATAAATATTTTTTTTTATAGGACTGGTCTTTTTTATAAATAATTTTTATTTTTTGTCTTAAAATGTAAGTTTTTTTTTTCTATTTTATTCCTATTAAATGCTCATTTTTTCTCATATTTTATACTTAATATTCTCTCTCTTATATTATTTTAATAAATAGGGATATATATGAAAAAAATATGATATTTTTTATATATTTATTATTTTTAATTATTAGTTCATTTTATAAAATAAAAAAAAATATTTATAAATATAAGCGGTGGAAGTAATTTCCATGATGACTGAATAAATAACAGGGGAAATCACTGTCAGGTCCCAAGGAAGCAAAATATTGTCAAAAAAGTCCCAAGAAAAACTGAAATATCTGAAAAGTCCCTAGGGACTTTTCTGATATTATTTTCTAAAGCCAAATTACACACATGCCCCTCTTCTATCTCTCCCTCTCTCACGTTTTCAGCTCAGTCTCTGTAACCGTTTCAGATCGCAAATCTCTTCTTAATATTTGCAGATTCGGTTTTTGCAATGGTGGAGGGTGAAACTTTGAGGTGGTGAAAGATTTGTGGGATGAAATGTAAGATAGAAGGAAGAAGAAGATGGAAGGAAGGTGGTGGGAGTTTTTTGATCTCAAGCTTCCACCATTTTTAAAGAAGGAAGGGATGAAGGTGATGATGATGATGAATAGTCCAACCTCATTGACAAGTGAAAACGCTGAAATGGGAAAAAATTAAGTTGTTGTTAATTTCCGCAGTAGTAGTTGTTAATATAACTCTAGTAGTTGTTAATACGAAAAATGAGGTTTGGGCGCCATTTTGCTCTGTTGTTAGGAAAGAAAACAGAGGAAGTGGTGTGTTTTAAGTGGTTGGGTGCTATGAAAACGCTGATATGGAAGAAAAATAAGTTGTTAATTCGCACAGTGGAGGTTGTTAATTCGCACAGTGGAGGTTGTTAATTCGCACAGTGGAGGTTGTTAATAAGGAAAATGACGTTGGACGCCATGGTGCTCTGTTTTTGGGAGAGGAAACAGAGGAAGTGGTGCGTTTGAAATGGTGGGGTGCTATGAAAATGATGATATGGAAGAAAAATAAGTTGTTGTTAATTCGCACAGTGGAGGTTGTTAATATAACAGTGGAGGTTGTTAATACGGAAAATGACGTTGGACGCCATGATGCTCTGTTTTTGGGAGAGGAAACAGAGGAAATGGTGTGTTTGAGGTGGTGGGGTGCTATGAAAATGATGATATGGAAGAAAAATAAGTTGTTGTTAATTCGCACAGTGGAGGTTGTTAATATAACAGTGGAGGTTGTTAATACGGAAAATGACGTTGGACGCCATGGTGCTCTGTTTTTGGGAGAGGAAACATAGGAAGTGGTGTGTTTGAGGTTGTGGGGTGCTATGAAAATGATGATATGGAAGAAAAATAAGTTGTTGTTAATTTGCACAGTGGAGGTTGTTAATATAACAGTAGAGGTTGTTAATACGGAACAACTTGACGGTGTATTTACAACTCATAAAGCGTGTATTAACAACCTTTTAAGTTCGTTTCACAACGTCCCACACGTTTCTCGCTGACACTATGTTTCCTCACGTTAAGTATGACAAATTGAGCTATTTACAACTCGTATAGCGTGTAATAACAACCTGTTCGGTTTGTTTCTCAACCTCCAACACCTTTCTATCTGACACTATTGTTCCTCAAATTAAGTATGACAAATTAAGCTATTTACAACTCATAAAGCGTGTATTAACAACCTTTTGAGTTGTTTTCACAACCTCCAATGACTTTCTCGCTGACACTATATTGCCTTACGTTAAATATGACCAATTGAGCAATTTACAGAGCACTTCCTCTATTATATTCCCCAAAAACAGAGCACCCACTAACACTCAACGTCATTTTCCGTATTAACAACCTCCACTGTGCGAATTAACAACAACTTATTTTTCTTCCATATCATCATTTTCATAGCACCCCACCACCTCAAACACACCACTTCCTCTGTTTCCTCTCCCAAAAACAGAGCACCATGGCGTCCAACGTCATTTTCCATATTAACAACCTCCACTGTGCGAATTAACAACAACTTATTTTTCTTCCATATCATCATTTTCATAGCACCCCACCACCTCAAACGCACCACTTCCTCTGTTTCCTCTCCCAAAAACAGAGCACCATGGCGTCCAACGTCATTTTCCTTATTAACAACCTCCACTGTTATATTAACAACCTCCACTGTGCGAATTAACAACAACTTATTTTTCTTCCATATCAGCGTTTTCATAGCACCCAACCACTTAAAACACACCACTTCCTCTATTTTCTCTCCCAACAACAGAGCAAAATGGCGCCCAAACCTCATTTTTCGTATTAACAACTACTAGAGTTATATTAACAACTACTACTGCGGAAATTAACAACAACTTAATTTTTTCCCATTTCAGCGTTTTCACTTGTCAATGAGGTTGGACTATTCATCATCATCATCACCTTCATCCCTTCCTTCTTTAAAAATGGCGGAAGCTTGAGATCAAAAAAATCCCACCACCTTCCTTCCATCTTCTCTTCCTTCTATCTTACTTTTCATCCCACAAATCTTTCACCACCTCAAAGCTTCACCCTCCACCATTGCAAAAACTGAATCTACAAATATTAAGAAGAGATTTGCGATCTGAAACGGTGACAGAGGCTGAGCTGAAAACGTGAGAGAGGGAGAGATAGAAGAGGGGCATGTGTGTAATTTGGCTTTAGAAAATAATATCAGAAAAGTCCCTAGGGACTTTTCAGATATTTCAGTTTTTCTTGAGACTTTTCTGATAATATTTTGTTTCCTTGGGACTTGACAGTGATTTTCCCTAAATAACAAGAGAGTCATGTCATGGGATGCCTCTTTGAAGTGAGTCACGTGTGCCCCTGAAACATTGTCCCTCACCATCACTCTCAAATCTCAACTCTCTGGTCTCTGCTCTATTAATGCCCCTCAGCAAAATACAAATAAAAAAACAAAGGAAGCCCAAGTTATGACCGTATTTGAGGGCAGTGTCTTTAGTACCGTGGAAAAGATCAGGATTCAGAGGAGACATTAATGAATGGTGTACTGTACAACCGAGACATGGTCCTTTGCTTTTTGCTCCCTAACGTTTTCACTTGCTCCCATTGTCCAATCAATTTGCCACCGTCACCTAATGCGCTCTATGCCTTTTTGCCATTGGTTTTTTTTGGTTGACATTCCTCATCTAGAGCCGGGAATTCGGGCCGAGCCCGTCGGGTCGGCCCGTTTAGGCCCGAGCCCGTTAAGGGCCGGGCCTATGATTTAGAGGCTGAAAATGGAAGCGGGCCTAAAAGGGCCGGCCCTGTAGGGCCGCAAGCCCTGTTGGGCCGTCCCTGTAGGGCCAGCCCTGTAGCCCTGTAGGGCCGGCCCTTTTAGGCCCGTTTAACCTTTTTTTTTTTAAACAAAAAAAAGGGCACAAGGCAATGGGCAACAAGCATTAGTCAGAGGGTAGAGTTAACCTAACCTAACCCTCATATTAGAAATACTCTCACACTAACTTAGACCTCATTTGAAGCTTCTCTTCTTTGATTTTCTTTTTTCTTTTTTTGCATGTATACGCCAAAATCCAAATTAGGTGTTATATTATTACTGACATTTGAAGCTTGTAGGCTTGTTTGATTGTGGCTGTGAACTTATTTAATTGGTTATGAATATTAATTATGGTTTGGACATAAGTTTTAGTGTTTGTATTCTATTAAACTTGGATAATATTTATGTTTTAAATTAGTGTTGAAGATATTTATGTTTTAAATTAGGTATTTTAATCTTTATGAGAATAAAAAATAAAAAAGGAATAGCAAAAAAAAAAAAGGAAAAAACATAAACGGGCCTAAAACCCGTCGGGCTTATCTTAAACGGGCCGGGCCGCTTCAAACGTGTACAGATTTGAACTTGGGCCTAAACGGGCCGGCCCGTTTAGGCCCGAGCCAGTCACGGACCGGTCCTGCAGGGCCGGGCCGGCCCGTTTTCCCAGTACTATCCTCATCCATATAACCCCCCAAAAAAAAAATTTATCTACCACAAGACCTTAACCTAATCACCTACGACTGGAATATTGATTTGATTCACCAATTTCCTTCTGGTTTAATTCTATTGTCCATGAGGTAGGACTCCGTCACATCAATCTTGGGTGGAAATAGGACTTGAGAGTGGCAAAAAATTATTCAGGTTGATATGAATATAATTTCATCGCCTGCATCACATAGTACTCGAACAGTACATAATACTGGGACACTGCAACATATCATTGTTGCATCAGAGCCATTCGTTTCATATAATTTCGGTCTTTTGCAAGATTTTTTATTCACAGGACGCTCTTCATCTGTGGGGTTATAGTTTGAATTATTGATCATACCCTTCTTCATAATGATACAAGCAACTTATTGTGCCTCAAAATTGTGCTTGTGTGTGTGAGTAACAAATAATCATTTTCTCGAGCACAGAAAAAGGTAACGAATTTCACGTATTTCCAAGCGTAAACCTCTACTCTCTGGCTTTTCTAGGTAGGGCTTTCATTTTGCAATTCCATTTTTATTAATGTTTTCTGCAAAAGTCAAATATTCCACCAGCAAAAAGTCACAAACTTTACATTCCCCACAATTACTTTGAGTCATCTGAAAGCAATCTTAATTTAATTAGCCACAGAAACTGAACTTGGTGTCATTGGAATATATATATATATATATATATCTCTGTGAGAGACGTGAGATTGAGTATATCACACGACAAAAAGATCTCCATTCTTGAAAGATGCCCGATACACACCATTTCACTTGCTTTAAATAATGTCCACTTTTAGACTATTTCCACATTAACATTTTCTACGTGTATATATACACACACGTCAAGTATATAATCTGCTGTCATCTATATATGCGAATCATAGGCATGAATATCTTTCTTTCTTTCTTTTTTGGCTTCTGTGATCTGTAGGCTGCGAGTCATGGGAATAGAAATGGGGTTTCGTTTCTATGGGATTCTCATTGCAATGTTTGCTAACTTGTGGCCGTTGATGAAGAATAATATATAAATACAGATTGTTTAGAATCAACACAAAGTTGTAAAGATTATTCAAAAAAAGATATAAAAACCCGAAAACAAATTTGTATAAAGCTGTAAAGAAGCAAAAGACGACGACATTTTGGAAAAGATGACAGAAAAAAAAAAGGGTTTGATACTAAGATAGAATTGGAAAGCGTTAGGTGTGAACATTGCTTTGCTTTCGCGGTTGAAATTCTGAGCTGTTATTATATTATTGCAGAAACAGACAAAACTAAATCAAGCTTTTTATCTTACGTTGTCTTTCTACAGAATTCGCTTTCTGGGGGAAATTTTTTCTAATGTTATTCTGTCCCAGCTGGATTTTACCTCCACCGTTATAAAATAACGAATCTTATATGAACCCACAAAACAATTCAATCAGAAATTATATATTTATAAAGAAAAATTGATAATATTATGGCACACTGTAATTGCTTTGAGATATGAAAGAAACAATGTGATGTCTTGAGGGGATGAGCGAGTAGGAATTGGAAATGGAATTAACAAATAATACTTGAAATAGAAAAACTGGGATAGAAGAAAGGAATAAAAGCGGTTAAAAGGGGCATTGTGGACAATAGAAAATGTGAGGAATCACCAAGCTTTGCTCTGTGTGCTTGCTGGGGTGTTTCTGTGTGACGAAAGAATTGACACAACACAAAGCGAAAGTCGTGGGAACAAGCAAAGGGGACGTCAACAAGAAAAGGGAAAAGCCAAATGCTTTTTTGGGGTTTATTTCCCCATCAGGTTGGTGTAAAGAAAGCTCCCCCCACTTTATTTTCTCACCATTCAATATAAAAAAGTTTTCTTTATTACAGATTCTCTTGCGTTATAAATATATGTATGTAAAGATAAATACTTGCAAGTTCATATGCCACCGAATGACCATTTTCAACTTATTTTACCCATTTGATAATTTCTCAGCGATCAATCTGGCAAACTGTGCAATTCACCGGCAATTTATAATTTTAAATTTGGGCAATATTCTACTTGTCCTGGTTGAAGTGCTTTGCTTAGTCTTTACCCAATGTCGACAAGCTTTAGATGCTTCAACCCCTTGCTCTTCTATTCTCCGTACATTACAAAGTAAACTCTCCCGTTCATTCGTTTCCTACATTTTGCGCTTAATCTCTTGGGGATTCTGCTTATAAAAAGGGCTATAACTTTTTCATTTTCTGGTCCCTCTAGTAACTATCTCCTTTTTTTTTTTAGTGCATTTCGCTTTCTGTCAAATTTCTAGGAGGTTTCAACTAGGATTAGCTAGTTTAAGCAGGGTAGCGGATGCAGATTCATTGTTATTATTCCTTTTCACCCTCCCATTTGTGTATAAATAGAGATTGCTAATGTTCGTATTTCTTCATTGCAGCCACTCATATTAAGCGCTGTGACAGTGGCCTGTGAGGATTAGCTGTTTTGATACAAAAATATGAGTTACAACAACTCCTCCGTGAGTTCAGGTCAGTTCCTATCCCATGGCATCTTCAGTGCTCTGCATATTTAGCTTTATTACTGAAGAAAATATCGTGGTTTCTAGCTGCTTCATTATCTAGGATTTCTGGCATTTGTTATGTTAATTTTGTGCTGCAATGTTCAGGCAGTGGAACTGCTAGAAGGACTTTTGAGTTTGGAAGGACCCATGTGGTCAGGCCTAAAGCTAACCACCAGGCAACCATAGTTTGGTTACATGGCCTTGGTGACAATGGCTCAAGGTATATGGCTATCATGAGTATATCTTTTTTTTTTAAACAGTAGCAAGTATTGTTTAAAAGTTTTACTCCTCATTGTGTGTGTGTGTGTGTGAGCTGGTTGACACATGGTTTTCTTCCTTTTGAGCTGGTTGACACATGGTGTGAAAGACCAAATGTTGAAAATTCATTTTGCTTGCAGCAACAAACCACCGCTGATTTGCTTAATTACTGTCCTTGTCAATTTGCATGGCTCAACGGTGAGGAGTTAGTGATGTTTGGCATTTTAACTATTATACGTCAACAAGTTATTCCTTTTTTATTGGCAAACTCAGTTTGAGTGGACGCCTTCTGCTTTTTCTTGAGAATATGCCTTGGGGAGAATCATAGGCTTGTTTGGTTCAAATAAAATGAGGGGGAGGAGTATGGATGTCAACATACTGTCTCCTTCTGGTTGAGGAGTTTGTTTTTTAATCTAAGTTTAGGAGCTCAATACCCTTTTTCAGAAGATTCTTATTAATTATTTACTTTTTCAGTTCAGAAGACCTTAAGTCTTATATTAATATATATGCCATATAATGGAACATGGGACCACGACTTCACTACCTATGTTATTACCAAAACTTAGCAGACATAAATATACTATTTACCAAACAATGACATGCATTGTCCCATTGCTTAAGTAGTAAATTCTTGGTGACTTAGGTTGGCCAGGGCATATATTCATGCAATATCACATATGCCTTTTGGTAATCTGTGGTCCCAAAACTAGGTAGGAGGTGATATACTTTTCATCGATATTTGTCTAAAAGAATCTTTATAATAGTTACAACTATCTGCACCTTTCCTGACATAACTCTTGATTTTTGGATATTCCTAATATTTTTATATTTTAGCGAATTTATATGCCTAGTTGAAATATTCAAGATTAACCACTAGTGAATGACAGTTATTCGCTTTGCTTTGTAGTTGGTCCCAGCTCCTGGAAACTCTTCCTCTTCCAAATGTAAGAATAAGCATGTTCTTATTGCTACTGTACATCTAGAATCTGCTCTTGATTATTTATTATTAGGAAAACTGTTGTTTTCTTGAAATGCATTTATCATATGTTTTCTGGAAATTTATATAACAGATCAAATGGATTTGCCCAACCGCTCCTACAAGGCCTGTAGCCACATTTGGTGGATTTCCCTGCACTGCTTGTAAGTTATGCTGCTAAAAGTCCATGTTATTGACTCGGCACCGCTTTCTTTCTTTTCCTTCTTTTCTTTGACTGCATAATCTGCTACTAAGTAGTAATGTCATATAGCAATACTTTGGTTCATACTCTACATTCAATATAGAAATTTAATGTCTACTCTTTTGTCCATAATTGCAAAAGTCTAATTTGATGTAGTGATCTCTCCCAGGGTTTGATGGAGGAGATATTTCTGAAAATGCTTCTGATGACATAGAGGGCTTAAATGCCTCAGCAGCTCACATTGCCAATCTTCTGTCGACCGAGCCTCCAAATGGTAGGTTTTCTGTGTGCCATGATCACTTGAGAAAACATTATTTGTAGGTTCGTTGTACAAAATAATGAATACAATTTCTATTCCTCAGATTACGTGATATACTGAATTATTTGCAATCACTATAGAAAGCTCCCCTTAGGGACCAATAAGCATCCTTTAAATTTCCTTAGACTTTTGATATGGTACTGGGCTGATCGATCTATTGCTTCTGGTCATGCAGACTGACCAATCTATTGGAACAAATTTCATGGAATTTAAAAGGATAAAATATACATTAATGATGGTAATTAAGAGCCATGGATTTGTCATCATTGGAGGATCGCTCAAAGGAATTGATGAAAATCATTAAAAATATTGAAGTAGCGAACAACTTTATGACTCTATTACTTTTGCTGTATTTTCCCTCTAATAGTTTAATATTTGCTATCTAATTGAGGTAAATCATTATATAATAAGGCTGCTTCGAGTTTTTCTTCAGACTTCAGTGCATAGGGAATAGAGAGAGAGAGAGAGAGATTTAATGAAAGAAAGAGCTCCTTGTTTTATTGTACACACACTTCAGTGTTAGTAGAAAATTGTACTCTTCCATTTCATCCCTCATTCAGCTCTCAGCATATGGCATTTAATGAAAGAAAGAGCTACTGTGAGAGTTCAAAGCTCAAGATGCCAACTTGAGACTTTCTCATGATATCCCACATTAGGCATATTTATTTAACCCATGTTCTGCTTATTAAATAAAGTAACAGAAATTGTAATTCAAGAATCATTTGAAGCCTGTTATCCTGCCCGTGGAGTTCTGGCTAACTAATCATAAAGGGGGAAACACTCTTTCTTGTAGCATGTACAGCAAATATTGACTTTTTGATCTTGTACATGACATTGCTATTTACAATTCCATGTTGCATATGATTTGACTTCGATGCTATTTCTGCTTTGACCATACAGTCAGACTTGGTGTTGGGGGTTTCAGTATGGGTGCTGCAACTGCACTTTATTCAGCTACGTGCCATGCTTTAGGGCGGTACAGAGATGGAAATGCTTATCCTGTCAACTTAAGTGCAGTTGTTGCCTTAAGTGGCTGGCTTCCTTGTTCAAGGTTTGGTTCTGTAATATGTCAACAGGCCAACACATAAAATAGTGTCATTAAGGCACACCTACCAATGCATTCTTTTTGTCTGGGAAGGTTAACTCAGAGACTATTATTTATGCAGGACCCTCAAAAATCAAATTGAAGGATCACATGAAACCTTAAGGCGTGCAGCAGCATTGCCCCTATTTCTCTGCCATGGCTTAGGTATTCATAGATTTGATCAATCTTCATTATACTTGAGAAATTTGAATTTACATAGATTTTTTCCTTAAATAGCATGGAAGCATAGTTACCTCATCTATCTTTCTCACCTAATTCCAAATGCTGAGAAACGTTCAACTATTTATATAGCTTAGGTGGTTAGGGTAAGGTGGGATATAAATAGAAGTCAAGGGTTTAAATCCTTCTAATGTAACCAAAAAAGAATAGGCAGCGTTTTCTAATACTTTCTATGCAAGTGTGTGCACATGTGCTGTGTGCTGTGTCGTATATTTGAACTCAAAATACTGGTTAAGACTAATATGAGAAGATTAAAACTGAGTTCTCCCCAGCATAGATTTCCTTGTTGGATCCCACTGGTTTTGCATGTTGTATCCATTGAATTTTCTTGAGTACCATGTCAACACCTTTAGCATAGTTTTTCAGATATCTTGTTTCTGTCAATTCATATCTATGGCAGCTTATCAAGAACTCAGGTCACGATCATGATTTGTCATGAGCAAATCATTGCTGTTAAGTGCTTCAGCTTGCGTGGAACAAGCTCTAAATATATCTCAATTCTTGGTGATGGCCTTAGAATATTCATAGAAAAGTATATCGCCGTTAGCATGAGAATGGCTGAAAGTGTTGATAAAGGCATGTTGGCATGAGAAGCAAAAGAAAGGTTAAGAGTATGATATCTCTACATAAGGACCAAAATGTTATCTAAAATAACAGCTGATAATTGTAACCACAATGATCTCTGCCTGCTTGATGTTATCCAAAAAGGTTTCATCTTGAAAGTTGATTTCTTCTTGCAGCTGATGATGTGGTTGCATTTAGGCAGGGAGAGCAATCTGCACAAACCTTGAGCCAAGCCGGATTCAGGAATCTTATATTTAGGAGCTATAATGGGTATTCTACTATGTTCTGCAAAGCCTATGATATTTGCCTAGGAAAGCAGTCTAATTAAAACACTTTTTTTTCTGTGCAGACTGGGTCATTACACTGTGCCTGAAGAGACTGATGAGCTTTGCAGTTGGCTGACTGCAAATTTGGGACTTGAGGGGTTTCGGCTGAACTAGAAAAGCTCAATGAGGAAACTGACGTAGAACCATCCTTTTAGGCAATGGAAAGGCACTGTAGAAATAGGTAGTGGCGTGGGGGTATACCTTAATTTCTGAATAAACTTTTTCAAGGGTCGCTAGGTTTCTTGCTGGTGGGGAGGACATGATGATTCCTTCACATCCTGCAAATTTTGTTTATTTCGCTCAAGATGTCCTGTGACAGTGGATATCCAGGTTTCTGTGTTTTGGTCTAAATAAAGTCAAATATTGGCTAAATGCCATTACTTTGTGGTGCTTGTTCTTGGGGGTTCAAAATTAGTTGTATTTGATCTAGGCCTAAGGACAATAAAAAGATAAACGGCTTGTTGCGTTGGGCTGAATTAATTTCCTTTATCCTAAGGCCTAGCAGGCTGATGAAAACAGTTCAGTTGGGCTTGATGATGTGTAAATTAGATTTAAAACAAGTTGCTATTGATGTCTAATGATATTCTCTTTATTCTTTTTTTGAATGAACTATTTTTGGTTTTTATATTGGATTAAGGTGTAAATTTATCAATGAAGTTTTGGTTGAGGAGCGTCTGGCACAAATATCTTTTAGAAAGGGCAAAAATATCAATGAACAATTAAAAAGGGGCATCCACCATAAAAACCGTTAATCCGTACTAACGGTGTTAAATTATAAGAGAAGAAAACCCTTAACGGCGTTAGTACGGATTTAACGGTTTTTGTGGTGGATGCCCTTTTTTAATTGTTCATTGGTATTTTTGCCCCTTCTAAAATATATTTGTGCCAGACGCTTCTCGGATAAAACTTCATTGGTAAATTTGCACCTTAACCCTTTTAAATTTTTGGCTCTAGGTATTTGTAAGCCTACGGGCAGCTGATGGTATTGGATCAGAATAATATTAAAGCCCATGTTATAAACAGTACTTATCTTTCCAGGCCCAAAAAAACAGTACTTATCATTGGGCTCATCTTGTAATATCGTGCTTAACTATAACAGCTCATGTTGAATTTTGTGGATTCCGTGTAACACTTTAATTCGTCATAAAAACTCTTGGCTTTAGCACAAGTTGGATATTGATGTAGGGTAGAAGTGTAGAACATTAAATTATATTGTGATCAGAAAGTGAAGTGAACCTAGTCAGAACGGCCAAATTTCCCGTGCCTGTCCGAGTCTTCTATAAGGGTTCAGGATTCAGGCATGATTGAGGAAACATATTAGCTTTCATAACAAAAGAAGGAAAAAAAATTGAAACGTCTGTTTAGAGGAAGCAGAAAGAACGAATAAAAGAGAAAGAAACAAAGTGAGAGCTTTAGCATGAAAACGTAAGGTCACTAATTGGGTCTGGATCTACCAAACAGGTACCGTCGGAACCTATTTTCACGATAAACCATTCGTCTGGTCAAGTTCATCCAATAGGTTACGTGCGAACCTGTTTACTCAAAGTGTTTGGTATCACAGTTAAGAAACAAGATGACAATGAAGTGATATTTACACTCCTTAATAGCTACATGCCCGTATCTAAGGCTTTAGGCCGACCCTTCATCCTCATCGTTTCAATTTTGGTTGGATCAAGTTCAAATCAACTACATGCATATAGCAGTTTATGTGACGTTTACAAGTCTGTCTAATTACAGTATTACACAAGTAACTTGCTAACATGGCGGCACCTGACGGTTGCAAGACGATCTGACATTACACTAGTCTGTACTTGCGCTCAAAAATACATTCTCGAATCAATCATTCTTTTTACATTTTTTTTCATATCCCTTTCTGTTCCGGATCGGATGATAAACCCAAAACAACACACATTGAGAGATCCTTTCAGATTTTGGGATCGTCGGTCACTTGCTTGCTATTCTCTAAATTCTCGTGAACATTGGCTTTCGAAGTAATACATGGGGTCAGTGGTGGGAACGAAGGTACAGCTTTCAATATAAACTTCCGGCCACTTCTCAAGCTTCCTGAAGAGCCTGAACCAAGTTCACGTAGATGACCGTGAGGAGGAGATACTCGCTTCTGCTTAGGGGAACTTGTTTTCACAGACTTAACGGGAGTCGAAGCTTCCTTCAACATCTCAGGAGTTTCGTCTTCTAGAATGTCATAAAGTCTGCTATTTGATTCAAGACACTGTAGAGATTTAGTTTCACCTAATTTAGTCATTGGGGTGATTGGTGAAGTACGCCAACGAAGGGAACCGCCGGATAGAACACGGGGAATATGTGTCTGATCCCTTGTTTTAGTTGACAATGAATCACTAGACATTGACTGAGAATGAGAAATTGTATGCTGGCCTACTTTGGCAACGGAATTACATCTTGGCGAAGATTGATCCGTTATTTCTATGTTGTTGCTATCTTGTGGCCAATCACAAGAGGCATTTCTTATCTCTTTGGCGGAAAGATATTTCCCAGAAGGAGCTCGTAAGTTTGCAGCTTGCTTTCCTTGGCTGGATACAAATAAAATAACAAGAATGAGAGCCCAAAAGGGAGCACATGCCGAAAACTTGTATTGAAGATTACGATTTTTACATTCCATAAGGATATATAGTGCAAGGGATCGTACTCTGAGTATTGCAAAGACGGTGTTAAAGGAGAAAGGCAGTGCAGATCATACAACTCTCCATGCAACAAATCCGTCTTCTTTGCCTCAGTTTCCAGCTCTCTGTGAAGAGTGCTATTTGATCCTTCTTCTGCTCTGTTTCTCCTTTCTTCACTCAAAGCATGTTCAGTGGTAACGAATTCTAAGATACAAAGACACAGACCCATTTTAACCAGCATTCTAAGTTGCATTTCTTAAAGATATTTCTCCATCATGTTTTGGAAAGAAAAAAATTGACAAGTATGATTTTTGTTATATTTCATTTAACTTCGCAATTAGATTTTGGACTTTCTTCACAATAAATTCACAACCTTCTGAAGTGCATTGCAGATGATAACAGCCATAAAAAGGAGCCACGCATTTAAACATTCTTCAGCAAGCATTCTAGGCTTTAGCTCAGTAGAAAATAAAATTACTTATCAGACAAAAATTGAATAAAATTTTGTGGATCACTAAGAATTAGCAAAGGATACTTGTAATATAAAATCTTACCTTCTTTCCTGCCATAGACATTCTTACATCCCTCACATCGACATCCACTGGAGCATCCGACATTAGCCTTTTTCAAATGGAAAAAAGGTGCAAATAGCACATATTAGCCCTTTCCAAATTGACCAAAAAAGTGCAATTAATGTGCACAGGAGAAAAAAGTGGTGAAAGTATTGAAGAATAACGAATGTAACATGATAAACACCTGATAACATTCACAATATTTTTTCAGACACATTGACTTTTTGCAGTTGCAACCTCTTTTATGTCTTGCCGATGATGGTGTCGTTATATTGGTATCGTCCTGTAAGGGGCACATGAAATGAAATCATTAATTCTGAAAAAATAAAGATTAAGAGAAGGGGAGAACTAGATGGCTTTTATACCATATTATTTGACGGAAAGTCAGTAACATGCTGCACAATCTTGGGGGCAAATGCAAGGGGGTTACGGGTTTCTATTTGCTGCCTTGTCTCAAGAACCAAATTTCCATGTTCTGGTCTATTGAAGCAGTCTTGACAAGCACAAGACTCAGCACAAAATAATCCGGCTGCAAAACAATCACAGTAACTGCAAACAAATAGATCAAAATACATACTACATATCATAAAAAAGTGATAGCAGAAAATATAAGAATTAACTTACAGTTTTAAACATTTACTCTTCTTACAGTTGCACCTTTTACAACTGTCATCATCAGTGGGGTTCGCTGTTTTCTTCCTGAAGAAAGATGTAGCATTTGGTGATCCCACCAAACATACAAAGAAGAAAATATCATATAAATGAAAGGAAAAATAAAAGAACTAACTTTTTCTTTTTGGGGCTTGTTTGATTGGAATCCTCAAATTTTCCATCACCTACAGAGCCTAATTTTCTCTCGTCTGGAAAACTTGCTGGATGCTCAACAAGAATTGACAAATTAGCAGGATCTAGGGAGCTCGGAGACTCAGAGGGGCGAGAATCCGTAGATATTGAAGCATTCCTTTCGTGCCTCTCACATTTATTGCCAATTAATGGTTGCTCGTCCATCTTTGATGAAATTAAGCCCCCCGTTACGTCCTCAGCATTCCGGCAGCTTAGTAAAGTAACTGACTTCCCGCCTTGTGAACCTGTACAACCCTCTGCTAGTCTCATGCTTGTAAATGCAGCACGGCCATGGGGCATAGCATTTATAACGCTATTTAAGTGCAACCCGATACCTGATGGCTTGGAACTTTTCACAGGGAAACTTCCACTACACCGTGGAGAAACTGTGGTAGTGATAGGTTTGGACTGCTTGACCATTCTCTCTTCACTTGTAGTGTCGTTTAGTGCAACAAGAGAAGCTTCTAAATCTTTTGACTCTGAGGAGTTAGCTGATGGTATTAAGTCTTCAGGAACAAGGGCTTGAAGCGGGAAGCTATTCAAATTTCCAAACTTACTTGACACTGCCTCCTCAAACTGAAGGCAGCGTCTACGAAGGCCTCGGTGCTTTTGGCTGGCCTACATCGATTATATTTAGTTAACTAGTTAATACTTAATATAGTGCAGAACAACAATCTTAATTATTGGTCATTCAACAAGCGGATAGTGCCGCGCTAGTTTTCATCGTACCTAAGTCAAACCTTTAACAAGAAAACTATGGATAAACCAGTAACGCAAGATAATTCCAATCAATGAAGGTCCCATTTCCTTAACTGAAGGAGATTCCCATAACCATGATGTGATACCTAATTGGCCTGATAAAGTTTGATATCCTCTCATGATTGACTGTGAAATGAAATTTTCTATTTGTATATGATTTCTTTGAATTTCCTTTTTAAAAATATTCTGGGACGGGTGGTGCCAGGCCACATAACAACTAATAAAATGCCAAAGTCAACAAATATTATCGTTTTCTAGATTGAAATTGATATGAACAAATAAAAAACGTTGGAAAACAGAATAAAGATTTTCAGATTTACAATTATTCAACATATATAAGAGGTTGTCCTGTGACAAAAACTAAGTTTGATATACCTTGGTGCTGTCCTGTGACATGTTCTGTACACTTATACAAGAGATTGTACTCATCTCGCCACCATCTTCACATTCTTTTACATCCAGCAAAGGCTCAAGCATCGACTGAGAGGTACAATCACCATGATCCTGCATTTCATTTCCAGTGCACTAAAGATCAAAATTTAGCAAATCAATAAATAGCAAAAACAAATAGATAACAGTCATATAAATATTATTGACTGCCCTGTAAGTTCTAGGTCAATATAAACGACAGCATTGGATCGCTACCTGGACAACTGAATCATCAGAGCGTTCCTTCTCAAAAACATGGTCAGCAGACAAAAGAGACTCTAACTTGGCACATTCTTCAGAAGGCAAGTCAACAGCTGTCTCCCCTCCTTCATCAACTAGTCTTGGCTTTTCTTGATAGCTGGCTTCAGACTCCTCTAACAAAAGCAAAGGTTCGTTCCTCTTGTCATCAGGACCATTTTTGTTATCAACTTTTGATATGGCTTTCTTTGCGTGAGTTAAGTCATTCAGTGATGATCCAGCATTCTCACTGTATTGTTTCACGTCGGGGTTGACTGAATGTCCCGTAGACGTATGATCAATATCTGAAGGATCAGCTAAATATTCATCTACAGATTCTGCACACGGTGAAGAGCTGCAGTGCTGAGTATTTGAATAACTCTTGCTTTGAGTTATAAATCCCGGCGATACAGAAGTAGCTTTGTCAGAGTCAACAGGATTATCAGCAAGGCTCTTGACTTCATTGACACTTCGAGAAATTTCTACAGTGGCTAATTGAGAGCATTGAGGCCTGATATTGACAAGTTTGTCAACAAACAACCAGTGCAAAAGCATAGGGAAAAGCAGGTGTGTTACAATTAAGTCAGTATACCTCTCCAAGAACTTGGATCCACGATGGGGATTAATACGTGGTGACGTGAAGACGACAGGGGGAGAATTTAGTCCTAGGAAATCTTGAGCAACACGAGAAGCCTTGACAGACTTTATTGGAGATAAATTGTTTACAAAGCTGAAAAAAGGGGACTCCTGGAATATAAAAATACTAAACACATGAGACATCCGCTATCCCTCATTTTGCAAATAAGACCGGTCTTAACGAGCAATTAGTTAACTAAGTGATGCTTTAAACGTCTCTAGACAGGCAGATTAATCAGAGCCGCTACAAAATGTTAATGTCTGATTATCTATGATTTAGCAAGCATGTGTACAGTATCCAGTCCTAAATAGTAAGACTAACTAACTAGTGTTCAGCACGTAAATAGTTAAATCCATACCAATTAACCGACAATTTAACGCAGTCACTGTGGATAGAATATAAATAAGTGCATCAAAATGTGGAAAAAGAAAATCATAAAGCGATCTATGGCACAAAAACAAACAACAATAACATCATCCAAAATAGAGAAGTGAAGTGTAAGAGGTATATGACAAGTGAAGAATGAGAAGGTTAATTTACTTGAACAGGAGGAGATTCAGAAGAAGCAGCAGCATCGGCAGTGGCGATGGAAATGGGGGTTTTCTTCGTAACATCAGGAGAATCCATGAGCATCAGGATCCTTTGTCAACCCTAGACTCAGCTTTCTGCATATTTTTGCTCCTGTGTTGTGCCTTCCAGCGATTGAAACTGTCGGAAAATGCCAAAAAAATTTCAATTCTTTTTTGGTTTTACCATTTGGGGGAAGAGCGTGAGAGCCGAAAGTTCAAGAGCGGGGTTTGAATTGCGAGCGGGAAGCAGCGTTACTGGCCTTCTTCTTTGGTTTGGGCCGAACCTTCTCCGCCTTGCTCTTGCTTTGTTAGTCTAATGGGCCAGTCATAGTAAGAACCAATTTCGAAGTGAGGTAAGATGATGGGCCCGTTAGATTTAAGAAATAAAAATCGATGAGGAGAAGTCTAGCCCAGAATTTGATTAAGAAATGGCCCATAGTCGACCACCCATAACCACCGTGGACCATCTCTATTGGCTGATTTTTTTAACTCAAACATTTTGTCTAGCAGAAAGCTATTTGTTCCCTCATAATAAGGTAAATCAATATTCAAATTTTTGTTGAGAGAAGTATTTATATTTAGTGTCTAGCAGTGCATCGAACATAATTATTTTTAATAGAAAGATATATGTGTCTGGCAAAAAAAATTGATAAAAAACTGTTTCCAAATCAATATACATATTTTTCTTTCATTTTATTTTAAAAACTTGTTTTTAAAGGATAAAAATAGGAACAAAATCAAACAAGCCCAAAATTATTCCAATCTTATTAGAAATTGTAGGACAAGTTAAATGAACTCGGCGAATGTATAGACGATGACGAAGGATATTCATGTGGTTCTGTATATTTAGCCAAAAAAATATTCATTATGATGACGATTTTTTTATGATAATTCATAAAAAATACTACCTCTTAAAATTCTTTATTTCCCCTTTCATTATTGAATACGACAGGCTTTTGTTAGAATGTATACGATAGGTGTAATTGGGCCTCTAGGGCCTGAGGCCTAATTACGTAATTGGACTGTTTAGGATATTGCAATATTACTCTGTACATATATAGTAAGATCATGCTATGATCTGATGTATGGATTTGATACTATTGTGGTAATAAAGGATTAAAGGGTATGTATGTTTTTTATGTTTTGTTTTCATGCCTGTGAGTTTAATCTTCTAACATGGTATTAGAGACATGGTTCTGGTTCAAGAAATCACATTGCAATCCATTACCCATGTCCATTAGGTTACCAGAAAACCAATAAATCCCAAGACAGATCCAGAAAAGACACTCCACATGATCAGAAAATTGGGCCGTAGGACCAAGAAAGCCCATTGTGAAATAAGAATGGGCGCTAGTCCTTAAACTAGACCCACAACATACTATGACCGAATCTTGATGTTTCGACCCGTATCCATATAGAAATCCGCCAGGCATTAAGGGCCTTTCATCATCGTGACATCGTCATTCCTTTCTTTCCAGTCCAGACAGAGAGCCCTAATCGAAATCCTATAACAATGGCAACGGAATCTTCTAATTCTTGATCTCATGTTGTAGGGTTAAGCCACGTCAACCACACTGAGGCTAAATCTTGACCGTGACCAATTGTTTAGGCTCTTCTGCTCCAAGACTCTGATTCTCTGAATTGCATCGTGACTGAGCATTAGTTCTTCTAATGGTGTCGTCAAAGAGTACGGGAGACAGCATCGTTGATGGGCTTAAGTTCACACGTCCCTTATACCTCCATCCATCTAACACACAGGGAGCATCCATTATTCTACATGTTATGATAGGAAGCGACATACCTTTTAGAGTAGAGCTATGCGAATTGCGCTTCTTAGTAAGCATAAATTGGGATTTATTGGCGATTCTTGCATGAAAAACTCAAGAAACCAATCTCCATCCCCAGTGGGAGCGTTGCAATGCTATTGTGTTGTCATGGTTGTTAAATTCACTTTCGAATTATCTAAGAAGTAGTGTAATATTCTTCCAAAGTGCTCATCTAGCATGGACTGACCTCCAGGAACGATTTGACAAAGTTATAGGTTTGAGAATTTTTTCCTTACACAAAGAAATTAGTCTGCTTCCTCAAGGATCCTCTTCAGTTTCTACATATTACACTAAACTGAAATAACTCTGAAAAGAATAGGCTTTGTTACTCCCTCTTGTAAATGAGCACATCCATTGTATATGTTGAACGTACCTAGCAGCAGAAGCTTTTACAATTCCTAATGGGACTTAGTGAGTCATTCAGCAATGCCCATAGCCAAATTCTTCTAATGAGCCCTCTTCCCTCTATCAATCAGGCCTTTGTGATGATTGCTGAGGATTAAGCATAGAAGTTACTAGCATATACTTCTAAGTCTGCACCACTTGATAGAGTTGCTATGACTGTTCATAGCCGATGACGAGGCCGTGGGAGAGGAATATTTGGTTCAACCCCTGTATGAGCACACAATCAAAAAGGGGACATACTAAGGATGGTTGCTGGGAATTAATCGATTAGTCGACAAATTTCAAGGGAAACAAACCCAAGATAAATACAGAGGCCTCTACACATCACCTTGGCACCGAAACCTCTTCTGAAGCCGATAAAGGAAATCAGATTGCATCTACTACCTTCATCCAAGAACAATATGAACACCTTTTAGACCTCCTCAAATGTGATTCAGAAGTCACCGTCCATGCCCTTACCGGTACACCATCAGATTTGCATTTAAATTATTCAGGAGTGAAAAACAACAGTAGATGGGTGTTAGAATAAGGTGCTACTACTTATATCACAGGCAATCTATCCCTGTTTGACAATTATAAGATTAATGATAGTGCCATAGCAACCATTAAAATATCAAATAGGGACAGGGAGATAGTTAGTCATATAAGAATAGTTAAATTATCAAATGAAATATATTTGCATCATGTTATATATGCTGCACAATTAAAATTTAACCTTATATATTTGTTCCAAGGATAACTAGAAACCTAAAATGCATGGTAGTATTTTTTCTTGAACATTATTTATTGCAGGACCTTCAGAGTGGCAAGAAAAAGGGGATTGGTAAAGCTAGAATAAATATTATACATGTTGAATTTTCCAAGAAAATATACTGTTTTGAATGTTACCAATGTAGAAGTGTGTAAACATAATGATTTGTGGTTGTTGCATAATCGATTAGGATATGCACCACTACCTGTTTTGAGACATTTGAGTTTTGTAAAAGATAAACATATGTTATTCAATAAAGATTGCAATATTTGCATTCAATCTAAACAAACCCATCTCCCTTTTACCTTTAGTTTTATTAAATCTAATGCATGCTTTGAATTATTACATGTGGATGTTTGGGGGCCTTATAGGACCCCCACACACCAAGGGCATCGTTTCTTTCTAACTATTGTGGATAATTATTCGTGAAGCACTTAGATCTTCCTTATGAAATTTAAATATGAAACGAGTCAATGTATACAAAATTTTCTTGCTTGCGTTGATAATCAAATTTCTGCCTTTGTGAAAAGAGTAAGGAGTGACAATGGCACAAAATTTGTTAATCAGGATCTCAGGAGTTATTTTATAGGGAAGGGTATAATTCTCGAGACCTCACGTCCATACACACCCGAACAAAATGGGATTGTGGAAAGAAAACACCGTACTCTCATACAAATTTCAAGAAGCCTAATGATATAATCCAAGCTTCCTTTCAAATATTAGGGCAAATGTGTTTGGATGGCTGCTCATTTAGTCAATAGATACCAACTAAGGTGCTAGGATACATCACACCTTATGAGAGAGTATATGGAGAAGAGCCCAAATATGATCATCTCCGAATATTTAGGTCATTAGCTCATGCCACAAATCTGACCACAACCAATAAGTTTGAGTCCTTAACCTTCCTATATGTCTTTTTAGGCTATTCAAATAATCCAAAAGGTTTTGTTCTTTTAGACCTTAAAACTCAAGCTATTATCATTAGTAGACATCTGACATTTGTTGAAAATCGATTCCCGTTTCGAGAACAAAGAGGGATGAAGCAAAAGGGAGTTCCTCCGGAAGTTAGAGATATGTTATTGTTTGATGATGAAAGTAGGATTGGTCGATCACCACTTAAGCCATACTCACAAACTGAGGAAGAGGAGAATGGCAGCACAATACAACCAAGTAAGTCAAATACAGAACCAAACCCAGCCAAGCCCAATCTATATCCAAACCACGACGATCAGCATTCTCACTTAAGGACGGGTAGAGAAAGAAGGCCCCCTATTTGGGCCAAAGACTATATTTATAGCATGATTACAAAGGATTCCTATGAGAATAACAATCATTGTCTTTATCCAATTGAAAATTACATATCTTATAAGAATATTTCTGCTGCTCACTTGTGTTTTCTATGTCATATAGATGTAGTTTCAGAACCTATAAGCTATCATAAAGCAATTCAAAACAATGAATGAATCAAGACCATGAACCTTGAAGTAGATGCATTGGAAAATAACAAAATGTGGGAATTGGTTCCTTTGCCGGAAGGTAAAAGACCCCATCGGTTGGAAATGGTTGTATAAGGTTAAGTATAAATCGAATGGTGAGATTGATAAATACAAAGCTAGATTAGTTGCTAAAGGATACAACCAACAGGAGGGTGTTGATTATCATAAAACATTTTCTCTAATTGTAAAAATGATTATTGTACGTATGGCTCTCAAAATAGCAGCTATAAACAAATAGAATATATATCAAATGGATATACATAATGCTTTTCTATAGGGTGACTTAGAAGAGGAGGTATTGATTATCATGAAATATTTTCTCCGATTAGTTGCTAAAGGATACAACCATCAGGAGGGTATTGATTATCATGAAACATTTTTTCCGATTGTAAAAATGATTACTGTACGTATGGCTCTAAAAATAGTAACTATAAACAAATGGAATATATATTAAATAAATGTACATAATGCTTTTTTGTAGGGTGACTTAGAAGAGGAGGTCTATATGACCATACCTCAAGGTTTTGATAGCAAGGGAGAGAACCTTATGTGTAAACTTCACAAATCACTCTATGGACTAAAAGCATGTTTGTTTGAGCTTAAATTTGCTTATAAGTTGCTTTTTACGTAAATCGAGACACAACTCCTCTCACATACTTACTTCGTATACCGTAAATCACTATTAAAAAGCAACTTATAAGCAATCGAATCGCTCAAACAAACATACTATAAAGCAAGCCTTTAGGTAGTGGAATTGTAAGTTGTCTATGGCCTTGATAGAAGGATGCTTCACTTAAAGTAAGCATGACTATTCACTCTTCTTCTAAAACTACAAAGGCAGTGAGACTATTCTAATCCTTGTATATGTGATGACTTACTAATTATTGGTAGTTGTGAAAGAAAAATAAAATAGGTGAAGGATTTCCTTCATCAGAAATTTAAAATTAAAGACCTAGGAATCATGAAATACTTTCTTGGAATAGAAATAGCTAGGTCAACTAATGGTATTTTTATTTCACAAAGAAAGTATGTTTTGGACTTATTGGCAGATTCTGGTATGAGTGGTTGTAAACCAATTGGCATGCCAATGGCTCAAAACTTGAAATTAGTAGGTTATCAAGAAGGTAAAGACAAGGAAACTGATTTGCTGTAAGATCCTAAGAGATATAGGCAATTAATAGGTAGGTTGATCTATCTTACTGTCACACGCCTTGATATTTGCTTTTCAGTGCAGGTGTTGAGCCAATTTATGCAACAACATATGAAAGTGCATATGGCAACAACATTAAATGTGGGTCGATATCTAAAGCAAAGTCTAGGAATGGGAATACTCATCAGTTCAGGGGGAGATGTATCGATGAGTTGTTATTGTGATTTGGATTGGGGATCTTGTGAAATGACGAGGAGATCAATTTCTGCCTATTTGATCAAATTAGGAGGATCATTGGTTCATTGGAAGACAAAGAAGTAGGCGACCGTATCAAAGTCCTCAATCGACAGAAGCGGCTTACCGAGCTCTTGGGTCAACCACCTCGGAGAAAGGATGGATAGAGGGGCTACTAAGGGAACTTGATTTGCAACAGCAAGGACTAGTGCCAATCTAGATAGCAAAGCAGCAATTCATATTGCAAGCAATCCTATATTTTATGAAAGAACGAAGTATATTGAGATAGATTGTCACTTTATTTGTGAGAAAGTGCAATCAAAATTGATTTGTTTGGAACATGTTAAGTCAGCAGATCAGCAAACGGATATACTAACTAAAGTTGTTACAAAGGAAGCATAGAACAACATTCTAAGCAAGTTGGGGGCAATAAATATCTTTGAAGCCACAACGTGAGGGGAAGTGTTAGAATATATAGGATTGGTGTATTTGGGCCCTATATAGCCTGAGGCCCAGTAGTGTAATTGGACTTTTTGGGATATTGTAATATTACTCTGTATATAGATAGTAAGATCATTCTATTCTATGATCTGATGTATGTATTTGATATTATTGTGGTAATAAAGGATTAATGGGCATGTATGTTTCTGATGCCCTGTTTTCATGCGTACAAGTTTAATCTTCTAACAGCTTTTGAGGGGAGAGGGGCTCCAAGCTTTGCTGTGCACAGAAGATAATTAAACGATTTGGGCGGAGCACTGTAAAATCAACAAAATGGATGGACATTTGAGGACGCCCAGAGCATATTATAAAAGATATTGGAGGTCTAAAAAGTAAAAGAAAAGAAAAAAACTTTGTTTTTTTTGGTAAATGAAAAGAGAAAACTTTAATCATTGTGATGGCGTCACTCCCATGATTTCTACCACCTCACGTGCATGCAACCTGGACACGAATTACGTAAAATCCAATTTTAGCATGGATAAAAAAAAATCCCAATATTAGCAAATGTGAAAAAAAAAATTGTTACACATATGTTTCGCCACAGAACAAAAACTGTAAATCTAAAACAACAACACAATTACACCACTTTATCTTTTTACCCTCACGAACAATAGTGCGAGTATGATGCAATATATTCTGGTTTGTGAAATTATTAACTTAATTAAAGTGATTACAATTAAATATAATAAAAACTTGGGATACATGTCCATGCATGCACGTGTAGAAGTTAGTGAAGGTAGAAGTAAAATGAGAGGAAAGCAAATACATGTGTAGGTGAAGATTTTAAGGAGTAGTCAGAGAAGTTGTTTAATGGGGTGGATCAGAGCGTAAATGAGAGGGGTTGAGGCAAAACTATTATATGGTCTCAAAGAAAGAACTTGCCTATTACAAAGTCTAATAACAAGTGAGACCGATGCCCTCATTTCTTATACCTGAACTTGTTATTACATGCTTTTGAGTAGTTATATCAGAACTTCTTAATAATTAAGTTTCTTCTTCGTGACTTCATTGTAATTTTACAAAGGTTTACCTGATCTGGTGTCATGGGGTTAATATAATAGTAATATAATGAAAAGATAAAGATGAGACGAGAAAGCATATGTAAACGTTAGGCGTACATGGGCTTGATCATATGCATGGAAGCATTTCCCAATGAGAGAATCGAATCAGTACTCTTCCTCCTCTTTCTTTTTGCTTTTTCACAGCTTGCCACAGCCTTTCTTTACCGTTCCCCGAGAAAAATGGTGGGTGATATCTTTCAGTTTTGTGAGTTTATATATATATATATATTTTTTCCTTTCTTTTTTTCCCTCTTTAGCGTTTCTTCTTTATTTGTTTTTCTCTTTCTTCTACATCTTTCCCTCTTGATGAATCACAGTGGGAGATATGGGAGGGAAAGGAGAGAAAGAAAGAGAAAGATAATAAGAGTTAATGAGGAGGGAGAGGGGAAAAGAAAATGACAGCGAAAAAGCCATTTCAGTAATGAAGGAGAGAAAAAAGAAAAGGAAAAAAAAGATGGTCAAAAATTGAACCTCGAACACTTCTCTTTTCCATCACCATCAACTTCGACTTTCTTTATCGAAACTCTACCAATTTTTGCTCCTTTCTTTGAGTTTTGAACCATCCCAATACCAATCAATATCTGGCCATCAATGGGAATATAATCATCCTTCTCTTTCACTAAATCCTAATTCCATTGTCATTTACCATGAGTTATATATATATTGGGCATCGTGGAAGAGTAATCCTATTTAATATATTAAAAAGCTTGGATTTTATGTCAAAAACTCGTAGAACTAGTGGGACGCTTTAAGTTAAACTGTTCTTCTCATTCATGATACTTAACGGATTCCATAATGGAGAGATGGTAAAAAATTAAAGATAAGCTGTTAGCTAATAATGCTGGGTTATTATACCATTTTGACTTGTAATTGAGTCCGGAGTACAAAAGAGGAATATTCAAAATTGAAAAGCAGCACCCATTTTTACCATTTTATAGTTTTCTGACTGCCCATATAACAAACTGATGCTGGCCAATATTCTGAAAGTATTAAATGAAAGTGAGACATGGCCCCTCCTCAGTAACCTCTGTGTGTGTTTGAATATTTGAATTGCGAATATATATATGCAAGGGGGACAGTGGGGTCGATCGTCTTAAGTTTTTTTTCCTTGAAGTGTGAGGAATATTCATTTTGTCTGGCGATAAACAATGAATTGTGTTCCTCCCTATCCAATCCTGGATTGATCAAAACAAAAAAGGAAGCACACTTAAATAGATCATGCGGTGAAGGTTTAAGGACCATTTCGTTTTTGTGCTTCTTTTTCCTCCGTCAAAACAATAACATCCACGCACAGTCAAAGACCTTTTTTTTTTGGCCATCGTTTATGCACTACAAAGATTTATTTAAAGATTACGATGCATGCTATAATCTGCTTTATTTGTGTGGGAAACACAAAAGTGCAGAGCTTGACAAAGTTGAACAATTCAACTCCATTTTTTCCCATATTTTTTTTACGTGCATGGTGAGACATTTAAGTATATACTTACATGTGCCACTTTTCTTTGGACTGCAAATATATCCCTTAGCTGACGGATTTGTCACAACTTCACAAGCCAACTAAATATTATACGCATGGCTTTATTCTGAACCGTGAAAGAGGGCTATGATGTGTACGTGCACTTTGCAATAGGGCACTCCCCAAAAAAAAACCCTAAAAGATGCTGTGACAAAAAAATATGATCTTTTTTTTTAATGAATTCATTAATAACTATATTTTGGTGTGTGTATAAAGTCGCATTTCAAAAAATTCTTTTACCCTTTTTCTAATTTTAGTTTTTGATGATATCATGGTTCAAGGGAGGAAGCAAAAGAATTGAGAGAGAAAAAATCTCGCGCGCTTTTAATTACTTCAATCCTCACCCATTTTTCGAGGCCTTAATGCCAGTATATAAGGCACTAGCCCATCACCCACCATCACAGAACACACAATACATTTTGTTCAACTCCATCCAAGTTGTTCTGGGTGAGTTACGTTCTCATATTCTTATTTTGTTTTATCTTATATATTCATGCTTTTTCTATATATAACTATGTGCTTGTTTTTCATGGAAATGAGCAGAGTAGTGATTGAAAATGAGCAGACCAGGAGATTGGAACTGCAGGACATGCAACCACCTGAACTTTCAGAGGAGAGAGTCATGTCAGAGATGTGGAGAAGGGAGGGTTGTTGGAGGTGACTATGGAAGCTTTGGTGGTGGCAGAGGCTTCACCACTGGACCTGACGTTCGTCCTGGTGACTGGTACTGTAACATGGCCAACTGTGGAGCCCACAACTTCGCCAGCCGCTCCAGCTGCTTCAAGTGCGGCGCCCTCAAGGATGATTCCTCCTCCGGCGGCGGCGGTGGTTACGACGCTGACGTCTCCAGAATGAGAGGCTTCGGCTTCAGTAGCGGCGGCTCCAGCCGACCCGGCTGGAAATCCGGTGACTGGATATGCACCAGGTGATAATACTTTACATGGATACTGTAAAAATGTTCCACTATAGGAAAAAGTTTTACTTACTTTGGATATGAATTTAATCTGAGTCCTTACTTTATAATTTACAGATTCACTTGACACAAGTAGCTAGACACAAAATGGTCATCATATCCCAACAGATGTTTTTTCAAAAGTATATATTGTCCTGTGAAAAGTGAATAAATAGTCCTAAATATAACAGTCGCATTATATATAGAGAGAGAGATCGAGAGAGATTGTTGATTTTATTGATGTACTTAGAGAAATGTTTAAACTGGACAGGTCTGGTTGCAATGAGCACAACTTCGCTAATAGAATGGAGTGTTACCGATGCAATGCACCAAGGGACTCTAGCAGCGGCAGGAATCCATATTCGTCGTAGAAATATCTGATATGCATGGTACATAGATGTGACATTTAATTCAGTAATATTATTCCTTCGTATGCTGTACATAAATTAACACGTGGCTTTTTTATAATTTTTAGGTTGGCTGTCTGCGAGAGGAAGAGAATTGACGATGATGATGATGAGAGGCTATTCTGTCAGCGACAGTTACTTTTTTTTGGTCCCTACCCCCCAATATGTTACTCTAATGGCTATTTAATTTTTCCTCTCTTTTGAAATTTGTATTTTCTAGCTAGCTAGGAAGCTTTTGATGAAGAAGAATTATCTCTCATTTTGAGTTTTGTTGGCGTTGAGTATTTCTGGTATGACTCAGCAGCTGGCTTTGCCCCCTTGTACTTGTAGTGTTATCAATCTAATATCAGTGTTTATGTCTGCTTTTGAGGTTAAGTGAGCTTCCAAATATTATTTTAATATGTGTTCATTATTATCCGTATGATATTTTAGTTTTCACCCTCTTTGATTCCTCTGATAAGGTGGTGGGGTGGTCCAATCCGACGAATATAATAATGAGCAATGACCTAAAATTACGTGTAAATATGCGTTGCCCATATTCTCATATAGGGACCACTTTGAGTCCCTAGTGAACTCATCACTGCTATGTATGTTATAACTCTGCTGCTTTAATTTCCACAGTTTATCATCTTAAACAAAACGTAATTAATCGATATCTATTTTCAATCTCAACGCCTCACAGTAATTTACCGTTCTTGTTGAAAATGAAAAACAATGATTAGCGTAGGAATACAGAAAACAATGAATCACCGTTCCATCATACGAAAAATTAAGTCTTAAAATAAATAGAACAGTAAGATATTCGGATATATATATATATATATATAATTATACTCAGTTACTCACACAGGCGCATATATATATATATATAAAGAGAGAGATGCGTGTGTGTGCAAGCAGAATTACATGTTTTTTCCTTTCATCACTTAGGAGTTAATTAAATATGGAAGATGAAACTAATTAATTATACTACTCACTCCTTTGCCGCAACACGAGCGTTTTCATTTCTATCTGAGAACCGGCTTTGACTAAGTATAATTCATATAACTGAAAACCACTATATTCTGTAGAGAAAGAGGCGCAACATTATAGCATACCTTGGCAAAAAAAGAAAAAGAAAAGAAAGTACCAGTCTTTACAAATTAAGGGGAAAAACCAATGGAATCGACTGTATATGTGGCAAATTAAAGTGAATATATATATATATATATATCCCTGAAACGTCAATATATGAACAACAAAGGAGGGGTGTTCAATCACTTGGGTTAATCAGAAAAACCTAGATCCGGATTTCAAATCAAGGAGGACAGAGTTAATGGGGTGAGCAATATATGGTGGCACATAGGATTCCAAAACTTTTACAAAAATGAAAACTATTAGGCACTTTTCGTGGCTGCGTGCAAAATGACCAGCTGTGGGGGATAAGTTACACGGCAATAATAGTTTAATGGGGTCAAAAGTAGCCAAGGCAAATATAACTAATTAGTGACTGCTGCTACACTCCATGATATAGCTTTTAACACGATTCTTTGTTTCGTCGCTTTAATAGTCCAAGGCTTTATGTTACTTCGTGTGTGTGCGCGCGCGCGCGCGCGCTCTTTTATGTTGATAGATGCTTACAACAAGTACCCTCCATCATCATGTCGTTTTGGGGTCCAACGTAAGTGTTATTGGTGGTGAAGGAGAAGATCGTAGCCTTAAAACTCTGTTATCACTGAACATCAATAATCGGCTTTGCTTAAGATTCCTCCTTAGTAATTTGGGTCCCCTACCCTCCTCATTGCACTCACACACATGCACTTGTAATTATAATGCATCCATATATATATATATATATATATCCCTCTTCCTCTTCTTTCATCAACACTTTGCTTTATTCATATTCCCCAACCAGCTCCATTATTAGTACTACTTCTCATTATGCATGTATTATATGCCCCCTTTAAATCGTTCTAAAACTATCTAGCATCCATATATTCAAATTAAAGTATTCTACATATATATTTCAAATCTAAAATCATCTGCTTTTTTTCACACCTTTACATGAATTCATCAGCATCCTATAATTATTATATGTTTAATATATAGTATTGTCGGTTCTTGCACTTTAATCAAATTTTAGTTTTGATGTTTCAATCTTGATTTTTTGTCCTTATAGTTTCATATGGTCTTAGTTTAATTGATGCCTTTAACTGAAGTTAATGCTGTTGAATATTAGAACCAAAAGTTTTGATTCGAGTCCCTGTATTTTAATAGGTTTTGGTTTTTATATTTATTAGTGCTAACTAAAGTTAAATTTTTTAAACTTAAATCAAGTCCTTATGAAACTTTATGTATTAAAAATCACGATATGAAACTACAAAAATAAAAAACTAAAATTTGATCAAATTGGGCGTAGAGACCAACATATGTATAGCCTTGACTCTTACTATTGTCTATCTATCTATTTACACTGTTTTAGCGTATTGTTATTAGGGATGGAAATAGGCTAGGCCCTTATCAGAGGCCTACGGCCTAGCCTATTTAGTAAATAGGTCAAGCCAAAGCTCAAGCTCTTTGTCAGGCCTATTTAGGTAAACAGGTCAGGCCTATTTTCATAAAGTCTAGCCAATTTATTTTTTGTAATCTATACTATTATATATAAGTATATATAATATAATCTAAATTAGTTGTTTTATAAATTATTTATACAATTACAAACTTAGTTTTTATCTTAGGTTTCACATCTCATCATTCACCCTCAATCTCAACATTTTTATTTATTAATCGAACACATTTATCTCTCTTCTCTTCAATCGCCCAAGACTGCAATGTTAGCTCACTCTATTTCCCTTGATTTGTGTCATTCATTGAAACATAATAATTACTACAAGTTTATTTTAGTGATGCCCCAATAAAATATATAATCTTAGTAGAAGAAGTTTGTCTTGGTTTATATATGAAAAAAAATAGGTAAAATTTGGTTTTGCATGTCACTACTTGTTATACTTAGTTGATTTTTAAAAATATATTTTCTTATATTGGTTTTTCTTGTTCTGATTTGTTTGAATAATTATTGTCACTAGATGTTCTTTTTCTTACTAAACTATTAATTACAAGTGAGAATAAATCCTAATTAAACTTTTAAGACATAACATAGGTTTTTAAATATGTTTGAGAGGTTGTAAATGAACATTGAGGCATAGGCTTTAAGCCTATTTAAATGCTTACATATCCAATAGACCTTTAAACAGGCTTCAGGCTTTATCAGACATTTCAAGGCTCAGGCCCAAACCTAAAAAAATCCTATATGCAGGCTCGAGCCTAGCTCAAACTCTAGATCTTTATTGCAGGCCTAAGTCTATTTAACTAAAACCTAGTTCGGCCTAACCTATTTTCATCCCTAATTGTTATATAGGAACTTGATTAACATTATATGGCTGTATATCATAGCTATGCCAGACAAGTAATAAATTGATCAACTGTAGCAGACTATGCAAGTAAACCAATTGTGTGTTTTCTTATAATAACAAGATTAATTACTTTTCTTTCCTTTTTCCTTTTTCCTTTTTTTTTTTTGGAAAAAATGCTTTTCTTTTTGAGTTTGCTGGTTGCATGCGAGCGTAACAAAGACAAGACCAACGGAAAGAGGCATGTTGACGAAAGCAGAGCAACAACATCTTTAATCATGAGGATTTAAAATGTCATTTGGTCCCAAACGGAATAAAAAAAAAAAAAGGAAAGCAACCCAGGGTTTGAAAATCTATCTCACTGTGACAGTCAAGGGTTTCAAAAACAAAAGAGCTTTTTATCCAACTCCATGCACGAAAAATTAGTTCTGCTTTCAAAAACTTTTCCTTTTTAACCTTTTCTTTTCAACCCAAGCATTTTCATGTTTAAAGCTTTTAAAGTCTCCACCTTTCTTTTTCCCTTCAAACCAATAATTAATTCATTTATATTATTAACCCTTTGGTTTACAGGTCAAACACACTATCTCACTACAAAAGTTACGTTATAAAAAGATGCATTTTCAAACCAAGATACCTGTTTACTTTCATTCCTTGTTACATTCCTTTTCTTCTGGTTTGTTGAAAACTAAATTTTTTAATTCCATGTCTTTACTCTTTAAAGTCCATTTTGCCATCATATGACCATTCTGTATTAACTTTAATCAAAATAATTAATCACATATATAAAGCTTAAAATAATTAACAATTTTATTTTCGGGAATATATTTTATTTACTGATAGATTTTTTAATACAATAATTACCAAGGATGTGAGATTTCACCAAGTCATTTTAGACCTATCGTGTTGCTTTTGTCCCTTGCTTTTTGCTTATGTCATTGGGCTTTCAATACTGTATGCATGCCCCGTATAAAATCCCCAACAAAAACTGGCTTTTATATATTTATACTGGGCAACACTTAAATAACAGAAGAATATATAATATAGATTAATTTAAAAAGAGGAAAATGATCATCATGATGCCTATAGTCTTCCATGCATTGTTTATTTGGTAGGCTACTGGGGATCACATAACACTAATTATATGGTATGAATATGCGTTTTAATTTGCCACGTCCTTTTTTTTCCTATATATCCTCTCTTCACTGAGGAGTTGGTTTGTGTTTTATTTGCAAATCTTGATCCTGACGCCTCAAAATTAATAAGGGAAAGATCAAACGATGGCCGGATGGATGAATATAGCTAAAGACGCCAGATGAGCCACGATCCTACAAAATGTAGAAGCTCCTTTTGGACTTGATAGACGAGAGACATGAATCCACACTCCCTGCTCATCCAAAAGAAGAGCAGGGAATGCTCATCCCCTTATAAAAGGTTTTTTTTTCCTGAAAAAATACTACATGCATTAAAAATTAATTAGTTTAAGATATTGGATGTTAAAAAAATATTCAGATATTTGGTACTACTAAAAAAATATTTTAGGATACTGGTGTTGCAAGAAAAATATTTTTGAATGTCGGACTATAAATTAATTAATTTGAGATACCGGGTAGCAAAAATATTTTAGGGTGCAACATACAATTAAATCAAAATAAATAAGAATATATAAAAAAATTTTAAAAAAATGGTCCCACCCAAAATTGGGGTGATGAGCATACCGTGCTCATCTTTTGGATGGGCACGGCATGCGGACCTCGAGAGACGTGGTGTGAGAAAGTGATCAAAAGAGTGGTCACTGCGATGGTTGTTGTCTACAGAGATGTATCGAGATCAATACTCACTGAGACCAAAGAAACGGATAATTTGATAGAGATTTGTACTTGACGGGGCAAGTTATGTCACCTCTTGGCTCTGTCATGCATAGATTTTGTTTCCAGAGTTTTGATTTTAAGTCTGTAATTTCACATCTCTAATCAATAGTTAGCCAGATTCCTTATTGGAATTGTTATAAATCACAAGAATCCCCTTATCAAGTCATATAAGGGCAGATATATATATATCATAATTGCAACACTTAGATGATGTTCAAAGCTCACTTGTATAGGCCCTTAAGAGAGGAGTGAACTTTGAACATCAACTCGTATATGGTTACCTCTATCCTATTAATCATTACCTCTTTCTCTCGTTTCCATCCTAACTAGTTGATACGTTCCAGTTTGGGAGGAATTGTCGATCAAGTCCGGTTTAATAGACCACAAATCGTAAGAGACTGGTGTATCCGTATCCAATATGGGTTAAAAAAAATTGGGGTGCCTTTTTACTATTAGCTCAAACCTTTTATACAGTGGTTATAACTTCGCTTATAAAGTTTGGTATCAAAACCAGTACAAATTCAAATCCAACTTCCATCGCAAGATTGGTAAAATACTTTTCACCATGGTATTTTGAGAATTTTTTTACTATCTATAGTATGTTGGTAAAAAAGCCCAAGAACAACATTGTGAGTATAATTTAATATTGAGCTTATGAATTAAGAAAGAGTATAGTGAAATAATCAGTCAACATAATTTAATATTGGATAGTTTAATTTAATATAATAAAGTTCAAATAACTATTAACCAGCTAAAACTCAAATTGCAAGTCACTTAAACAAGTACTACAACAAGTATTTTGGCCAACATTATTGGACTAAACTATTGACAACTTATACTGGCAAAATGCACCAATGCCAAATAAAATCAACTTAAACCATATAACAATGAATGAGAGGGGAGGCATCCAAACCCTTATAAGGCATCTTTCAGTTTCTCTTCCTAGCCTATGTGGGACATCATGTAGGTCCATGAATCAAAATCAGACTCTGATACTATTTGTAACATTCCAGCAATTTGCTCTCGATACTTGGCTTTAATACCCTTTGTAACATTTTAGCACCTCGCTATTGATATTGTTTGCCTTAGAGCCCATCGCCCTTTACGGTTTTAAAACACATCGAGAGGGGAGGTATCCAAACCCTTATACGGTGTCTTTTATTTCCCTCCTCAATCGATATGGGACATCACACAAGTTCCTGGATCAAAATTAAGCTTTGATACCATTTTTAACATCCTAGTGCCTCGCTCTTGATAATAGGCCTTTATACCATTTGTAACATACCAACACATCGCTCTTGATATTGTTCACTTTGGGGCCTTGTCACCCCTCTTGATATTAGACTTTGATACCATTTGAAAGATCTCATTTTCCTCATATAGATATTATCTACTTTAAGGACCCTTTCACCCCTCACATTTTTCAAAAGCGTGGAGAGGATGAGGTATCCATATCGGACACGGCTTTCCTCCTTTTTCCTTTTTGTCCGTTACGCTCCTTTTCCTTAAAACGGTGCCGTTTTGGGCAAAAAACTCAAGCCCCTCACCTTTTTTTTAAAAAAATAGTATTTACCATCCTGAAGTATTTTTTTTAGCACAGTTAATTTTCTAAAATATTTCTTTAAGATCCTAAAATAATTTTTCAGTATTATCCAGTATCCTGAAGTATTTTTTTAGTGTCAGTTAGTACTCTGAAATATTTTTGGTGTAATATTTAAGGATGTTGGGTGCACTAAAAATTAGTTCATGATACTAGAATACTGAAAAAAAAAGTATTACAAAGTACTGACTAGTACTCACTTCAGGATGTCTAAAATATTTTTTTAAGATCCTAAAATAATTTTTCAATATTATCCAATATCCTGAAGTAGTTTTTTTTTAGAACCAATCAATATTCTAAAATGTGTTTGGTGCAATATTTTAGGATGTTGGATGCACTAAAAATTAATTTATAATATTAAATAATACTGAAAAAAATACTATAGAGTACTAACCATACTGAAATAATACTTTAGGATAGTGAATACTATTTTTCAAAAAAAAGGGTGAGGAGCTTAAGTTTTTTGCCCAAAACGGCACCGTTTTAAGGAAAAGGAGCGCAACGGACGAAAAGGGAAAAGGAGGAAAGCCACATCCATTCATATTCTAATAAGATGTCTTTCATTCCTCTACTTGGCTCTGATACTATTTTATAACATCTCAACACCTTGGTCTTGATATCATAGCCTAAATTTGATATCATTTATATTTAAGCTCTGATACCATTTGTAACATCGCATTACCTCGCCTAGATGTTGTTTGCTTTAGGGACCCTTTCACCCCTCACAATTCTAAAATGCATGGAGAGGGGGAGGTATATAGATTCTTGTAAGACATCTTTCATTCCTCCACCAGGCTCTAATACATTTTATAACATCTCAACTTCTTGCTTTCGATATCAAAGCCTGACTTTGATACCATGTGTATTTAAATATCTTAAGGGATAGTCTTGATCTTTTTCTAGTGATAGCAATAAATAAAGAAGAAGAAAAAAATCACACCTCTTTAGAACGTCTCCTTTTCCTGCAAGCCAGCTCATCTTCACATTAGTTGACATAGGATTTAAGTTTCTCACCACCGTTGCCCAACTTTGAACCAATATTCAACGAGATGCGCTTTTTGTCATTAATATGCTTTTTACGATTTTTTTAAAAATACCATTTTAGGGAAGGGTGTGTATCGGGTTCAATCTAGTGAACCAAAAAGTCATAAGAGACTCAGGGCATATCATTCCATTACTCTTAAATAAGGTTCATCCTTGAACCTTTTGATGGAGGTGAGATTCAAACCTGTGGTGGCTTTGATACCCAGTTATAGTCCATCAGGCTGAACTCAATCAACATCCCACCTAGATTCAAAACATATCATTCCCTCTTCTTAAAGGAGAGTCATCCTTGAAATTTTCAATAAAGGTGGGATTCAAGTTAGCTATAATACCAAACCTTATGAACAAAGAAATAATAAGTATTCTATGACTCTATAGTATGATAGGCCGAACTCCATCAACATCCTCCCCATATCTATAACATATCATTCCCTCCATCTTAAAGAAAATTTGTCTTTGAACGTTTCAATAAAAGTGGGATTCAAACTGATGTTGGCTTTGATATAAAAACACTAATAATTGCGTCAAAAGTTTAAACTAGTTAAAAAGAGACTACCTGTTTTATTTTCAAAACCTTATTTGCACCCCTCTTATACTTGGAATGCATCTCTAGCCATACTAAAGCCTCGTATAGTTATGTTTTTAGGGGATAGGAAATGAGGTAAACCTAAAAATAGTACCTATTTTCTTGAAAAGAATTGAAAATATTATGTTAAAGGATAAGATATGAGGTAGACATGGCCAAAAAAATACTCCCTCCGGTCTTAAATATAAAATAAAGTTTGTAGTGCAAATTGCACTACAAACTTTATCCTATATTTAGGAATGGAGGTAGTAGTAATTAGGCTTGACAATATTTATTGTTTTGATGCTGAAGAATAATAAAATACCATTTAAATTTTAAAATACTAAATTAATCTTATCATTTATAAAATATGAGTGTTAATCATAAAAATATAATAATTGATAACTCATTTTAATACAACATCATCATTAACTTGAGATTTTAGAGTTTAAATGGTGTTTTTTTTTTCATCCTTTTTTCTTTTAAAAAAAGCCCTTAGCACAAACCATGATGATTAATTAGCACCCTCGTACTGAAAAAGGATTCGGAAGGTTCCTCTTTGGAGGTAAGCCTGAAGAAACGATGGCTTTCGCGGTTTCTCCACTGGTATGCACAAAATCCATGGCCGTTCACTGTTTCCCACCCGCTCGAAGTAAACGTTTCATTGTCGGTAGCCTGATTTTGTTATGTAGACCTTTATCCTTTCCCGTGCTCGTATACCCTCGCGGTCGAGACCTCAGCTCTGCGATTGTTGCTGCATCTTCTCGCAAAAAGAAAAGGAAGGTAAACTATTCGCCCCTATAATTTTTGAAATGGGGAAACTGTTTAAATACTAGCAGTTATTGCTGTATGCCTGGAAAGATCTTTAGCATGAATAGGAGACTGGTTGTTCTTGCATTACAACCTGTATCGCTATAAATTTGTACCTGAATGAACCAAATTGGTCGCCATTTTGAAAGAGAAGACGACCTTCTCGAGATTGATACTGTGTTCGTCTAATTAGCTTAGTGAACAGGACACTATTTTTTGTGAGGGAAAGTTTTATTTTTCCTGAACTAGAACTTTGGAAATAAATTTTTAAATTTCAAAATTATAAATCAAACAATTCAAGAAAGTTTGGTATTTTACATATTTAGCTGCTCCCTCTTGGTATTCCCCTTAAGTTCTTTTAAGTTTAGATTCTGATCAGTCCTCAACGGTAGTTTGATTCTGTCAGGTTCAAAAATTAAAAATAGGAGATTTATTTCTTCTCTTCTCTTTGCTGTTATGCTTCAATTTCTGATTTATCAATATTTGAGCTTCAACTTTGTACTTCGTTGCCTGTAGGCTGCTAATAGTCCTTGTTTGCACGGACGAATTTAGTTGAATTATTGCATCTTAGTCTTGGAATTGAGCAATCAGTTCACGGCCAACTTAATGCCTAGTGGATGCTTTATATTTGGAGTTGTTATGATATGCCTGCCTTGCTGGATTTGAGGTGTTCATTGAACATTACTAATGCTTAATGAACTAAATTTATCATTCAGTGATAGTTGCGACAGGAAAAGAAAAGAACAAGTAAGTTTATTTACACTATCAATCTGTTTTTCAGCAAAATTTGTCTCAGAACCATGTTAAAGTGGAGGATGAGGAAGAGGGCGCTTTTGAGCTTCTTTTCAAGCAACTGGAAGAAGATCTAAAAAATGATGATATGTCCTTCAATGATAGTGATGATGAAATAACTGGGGAGGACCTCGTCAAGTTAGAACAGGAGTTAGCGGATGCGCTGGGTGAAGATGATGAAGAAATGCTTAACCCAGCCTCAAGTGATACAAAAATTGATGGTGATGCTAATAATGAAGAAGAAGACAAAGAAGAAGAAGAAGAGAATAACGATGATGATGATTATGAAGGAGAAGGTAGGGGAGTGAACCTTCGAAGCTGGCAACTACGGAAATTAGCTAAAGCTCTAAAAGCTGGTCGTCGCAAAACCAGTGTAAGTGTCTTGTTTATTTAATTTATGAGTTCTTAGCATGATTTTGTTGATGATTGTTAAAGCCTTGGAGAGATCTGTTGCACATTTTATTGTCTCAGTTGTGTTCTTTTTCTATGTTCCAATTATATTTTGCCTTGCACTGATTGAATAACTGGAAGAATTTTGGGATCATCTTGATTTGTCATACTTCCAATATTTGGGTGATCCTGATATCTGTCCAGCTTAAAGTGCCTATAATCATTGTTCTTTGAAACTTTGTGAAACTGAAATCTGTCTGGAAATATGGCAGCCATTTCTTTAAGCCACTTACCCCATTATTGTTAGTAAATATTATGAATCATCTTCCGGACTTTGTCCCCTTTTAATTGTTCATTTCCATTGTAACTTATAAACAAAAGGATTCTTACAGCACGAGCAAGAGTGGTAAAACTTTATTGATTAGACGAAAAGAATAAATATAGCCACTTAATTGGGTCCCTGTCTAATGTCTTCAGCTTGCCCCAGAATTATGATTAGAGGTAATTCAAGTACAGTGACTGAGTAGGATCTCTAACTACTTCAGGCATATTTAGCTTTATAGGGTTGTGATTTGTGAATTTGAAGGTGTTAATTATCATTTCAAATGGTATACTCCCTCTAGTTCTTAATATAAGATCTATTTATCTAATTTGATTAGATTAAGGAAATTAGTTGAGTTAGTTAATATAACCTTGTTTTTTTCTAAAACACTACTCGTCTTTCTTAATTCCCTTAATCTCTCTCTTACTTGATTATTGTTAAGGGATAAGGGTAAATTAGAAAAAGATTAATAAATATGGGAAATAGGTCTTACATTTAGGACCAAAATCAACTCCCCAATTAGATCCTACTTTAAGGACCGGAGGTAGTACTAATGAAAAGAAAAACCTCTGTATCGAGATGTTTACTTAACATGCATGCCTTATGACATGGTGCTGCTAATCTTAACCTTCTGCACTCTGTTCTCAAAATTAATCTCATTTTACAGATCAAACGTCTTGCTGCCGAGCTTTGTCTTGATAGGGCTATTGTTCTTGAGTTGCTTCGTGAACCTCCTCCAAATCTTTTAATGATGAGCCTGTCATTACTTGATGAGCTGACAGCTCCAGTAGTAGAATCTGGAGCTAGACCCTCAGAGACTGTTCTTGAAGAAATAAGCACAGATCATGAAGAGCCTGGGTCAAAGTCTAATGTACCTGTTCATGTTATGCAACGTAGATGGTCTGCTCAGAAGAGATTGAAAAGGTCGCACGTTGACACTTTGGAAAGAATTTATAGGAGAACAAAGCGGCCCACTGTAAGTAGAAGTTTTTCATGCATCACTGACAATAGTTGCAAGATAAAAGAGCATGCAGAAACATCTAACACATTCATGCTGATCTTATCAGTTCTTAGTTTATATTATCAAAACTTATTTCATAGAGCTTTGAATAATATGATATAAACATGATCGTTGATAGTGGGCAGAATAATTTCACTGTTTCCCTTTGGTAAAGAGCCGGTTAATTTAGTATTCATATATGTGACTGCATTGAATTCCTATGCAGAATACAATGATCAGTAGCATCGTGCATGTGACCAACCTTCCTCGGAGGAGAGTTGTTAAATGGTTTGAAGATAAACGTGCAGAGGATGGTGTTCCTGAAGATCGTGTTCCATTCCGGCCGTCTGTTGCCTAAGCTGTTTTTTTTTTTTGGACCTGATGGTGCCTGAGCTGTTTGAAGTATGTATATAATGAAATTATTTGTATGGATCGCCTCTTTCTATTTCCTAGCAGCCTGTCTAAAATTTGTAGCATTGTTTTTTATTTTTGTCCCCATTAATTATTATGTAGTTTTGTTGCATTAATTAACTATTTGCTCACTGTCTCTGTAAATACGGGTGGTTATTTGTATTTTATAAAGAAAAGGGAGGAAGTATGAGTTTAATAAAATTTTTAGAAAGTTGTATTATTTATAAGTATATACATCAACCGAGTCCTATCAAGCACAATGTCCAAGTTCTGTTTGAGGATGGATGGTTTGAGAAGTGAAGATTGGGTTGTGGGAAAGGTGATGGATGGGGAAGGGAGTCCTTTCTTTTTTTTTTTTTTGGCTAAGCATCAGTCAAATTTGAAATACTGTCGGATACTAAATATGGACATTTATTTTAACGGGGATTCAAACCTTGATTCGCTACGTTGTGAGGAATTAGTCCTTTTTGCTAGACCTAATCCATTCTGTTCTTTGGCTTCGGTTGGTGTTTGGGGATCATAAATGAAATCAACCTGTATTGGGCTTTGTACCCAAAAAAACTTGTATTGGGCTATTGATATGGGCCCGGGGGGGGGGGTGGGCGAAAAAGGGACAAAACGAAAGGATTGAAGTGGGAGACGGACGTGATGGAGGAACTTTGAGAAAGAGACGTGTCCACAATGTGATGCAGAATATTCATGAGAAGGTCGCTGCTGGCCCCTCTTGCCTCCGTATTAGGCTTTTCCTCCCCCAACATAATAAAATCAAATAAAATAATGGGAGAGGCTTCGATCCCGCATCCCGGGAAAATCAGTTTAGTTGCGGTCCAGTCGAGACACTAGGGAGGTATCTCAATTTGGACCCCTGTCCTTAGATTGTGGATGAGTCTAACCCCTTTTCTAAAGTTTTTGTATAAAAAAAATAATAAAATCAAATAAATCAGACAAACAGAACATGACTTCTCTATTATTTGGCCATACTTGGTCATGCAGATTAATGTCAACAAAAAGAAGCTCGAGTTACTTTGCTAAAGTATACCACTCTGGTCCCTATTATAAGTCCCTTTTACCTAAATCCCACATACCAAGAAAAAGTAGTTAACCCAATGATTATAGGGTAAATTTCCAACTATACCCTCATTTATGAATTTGTACTTTTCAACTTTTTCTTCTTTATCTCTCTTTAAATTATTTCTTTATGGGTACAATAAATAGGGGCAAAATTGTCATAAACTCATTTATGTACTGAAAGTGGACTTATAAATAGGACCAAATTTTTTGGTCAAAAAGGACTTATAATAAGGACCAGAGTGGTAGACCAATAAATAATGGGAAAATACCAGCTAGGTCCCAAGGTACAGAATTAATCTCAAAAAACTCCCTTTGCAAATTCCAATGTCAGAAAAGTCCCTAGGGACTTTTCTGACATGAATTCCTAATGTCTATTTACAAAAATAACCCCCATTGAAATAATTAAAGAAAACGCACAGAGGAGAGGAGGGCAACACGTTTTTGTGATTAAACCATTAAGGAGATAGAGAAAAAATGCACAGACGAAGAGCGCAGGAAGTGGAACATTTAAGGGATACGTGCTGTTAATGTCGTTTGGAAACGTCTTCTTCTTCATTGTCCATGTACGGGTAGGCAGGCACAGAAGCGAACTGGAATTTTTTTTTCTGCGTGAAAGGTTGTTGGATTGAGATTGAGGGGTTGTCAAAGGTTGGATCTTGGGCTCAAAAATGGAGTAAGTGATAGGTGATAGACAAAAAATGCTAAGAATTTGCCACACATGATTTTGATCATTGAAATTGGGGTTTAACCTTGGGTGGGTTATGTTTATTTTAGAGTGCTCTATTTTTGCGGCATAGTTACAGAGGAGTTGCTATTTTTAAGTGAAAATGATGAATGTAATTGTTCTTCCTTGCTGTGAAAACGCTGAAATAAAAATAAAAAATTGTTGTAAATTTGTGCAGATGTAGTTGTAAATGCTGCTGTGGAAGTTGTTAATACAAAACCTCTGTTGTGCTCTGTTTTTGGACAAGTAAACAGAGTTGTGACGTGCATTCTCACTGGTTTGTGTTATTAGAAAATACTAATATGATGATAAAAAAAAGTGTTGCTAACATGTTGTAAATTTGTGCATATGTAGTTATAAATATTGCTGTGGAAGTTGTTAATACCAAACCTCTGTTGTGCTCTGTTTTTGGACAAATAAACAGAGGTGTGATATACATTCTCGCTGGTTTGTGTTATTAGAAAATGCTAATATGATGATAAAAAAAGGTGTTGTTAACGTGTTGTAAATTTGTGCATATGTAGTTGTAAATATTGCTATGGAAGTTGTTAATACCAAACCTCTGCTGTGCTTTGTTTTTGGACAAGTAAATAGAGGTGTGATGTACATTCTTGCTGGTTTGTGTTATTAGAAAATGCTAATATGATGATAAAAAAAAGTGTTGTTAATGTGTTGTAAATTTGTGCATATATAGTTGTAAATATTGCTGTGGAAGTTGTCCCACAAACTCTCAAAATCTCAAATATTTATGTTTACAACTTACAAGAAAGAAAGTGTGAAAGATATGTTTACAACAGATGTTGCCACGTTTACAACACCTTCACTTCTTTTTACAAGTGTTTAAGCTATGTTTACAACGACTCCCACCAAGGACACCAGGGCAGTAACTTGTGCAACAAGCCACAACTTAGACACCACTTTCTTCTATCATTGTTTACAATATGTTCTGCTATATTTACAACATCGTCAGTGATATTAACAACTTAATAAGCGACGTTTACAACTTGGGAGAAAGAAAGTCTTAAAGATATGTTTACAACACATGTTGCTACGTTTACAACACCTTAAGCTCTTTTTACAAGTTTTTAAGCTACGTTTACAACCACTCCCACCAGGGACACCAGGGTAGTAGCTTGTGCAACAAGCCACAACTTAGGCACCACTTTCTTCTACCATCGTTTACAAGATGTTCTGCAATATTTACAACATCTTCAGTTATATTAACAACTTAATAAGCGACGTTTACAACTTGGGAGAAAGAAAGTCTTAAAGATATGTTTACAACACATGTTGCTACGTTTACAACACCTTAAGCTCTTTTTACAAGTTTTTAAGCTACGTTTACAACCACTCCCACCAGGGACACCAGGGCAGTAGCTTGTGCAACAAGCCACAACTTATGCACCACTTCTTCTACCATCGTTTACAAGATGTTCTGCAATATTTACAACATCTTCAGTTATATTAACAACTTAATAAGCGACGTTTACAACTTGGGAGAAAGAAAGTCTTAAAGATATGTTTACAACACATGTTGCTACGTTTACAACACCTTAAGCTCTTTTTACAAGTTTTTAAGCTACGTTTACAACCACTCCCACCAGGGACACCAGGGCAGTAGCTTGTGCAACAAGCCACAACTTATGCACCACTTCTTCTACCATCGTTTACAAGATGTTCTGCAATATTTACAACATCTTCAGTTATATTAACAACTTAATAAGCGACGTTTACAACTTGGTGATAAAGAGAGTCTTAAAGATATGTTTACAACACATATTGCTACGTTTACAACATCTTAAGTTCTTTTTACAAGTGTTTAAACTACGTTTACAACCACTCCCACCAGGGACACCAGGGCAATAGCTTGTGCAACAAGCCACAACTTAGACACCACTTTCTTCTATCATCGTTTACAATATGTTCTGCTATATTTACAACATCTTCAGTTATATTAACAACTTCCTCTGTACAGTATAATTTTTGACACTCTCACAGTGTCTTACCATGAGCTGAACCCAGTGATGTCTCGCTGTGCATAACCTCTGTTTGCTTCACCAAAAACAGAGCATACCTACGGTACATATTAACAACTTCCACAGCAATATTTACAACTTCATATGCACAAATTTACAACAATTTTTTTTTGTTCATTTCAGCGTTTTTCCAGCAAAGAATACCAATTACATTCATCATTCTCACTTTAAACACAGCAGCTCCTCTGTTACCATACCACAAAAACAGAGCACTCTAACATAAACCAAACCCACCCAAGGTGAAATCCCAACTTCAATGATCAAGCTCATTTGTCTACCAAATTCTTAGCTTTTCTTCTCTACCACCTACCACTTACTCCATTTTTTAGCTCAAGATCCAACCTTTCACCAAACCCTCACTCTCAATCTAACCAACTTTCACACAGAAAGAAACAAAATTTTCCAGAGTTCGTTTCTCTACATTGTTGCACGTACCTGGATGATGAAGAAGATGAGATTCCCAAGAACATTAACGCCACTTTGTATCCCTTCAATGTTCCACCTCCTACGCCCTTCGTCCGTGTGCGTTTTTCTGTTTTTCCTTAATGCCTTGATCACAAATACATGCTTCACTCCTCTCCTCTGTGCGTTTTCTTTTCTTATTTGAGTGGGGGCTATTTTAGTCATTTCTCAAAGGGAATTGCTGTCAGAAAAGTCCCTAGAGACTTTGCTGACATTGGAATTTGTAAAGGGACTTTTTTAGGATTAATTCTTTAGCTTGGGACCTAGCTGGTATTTTCCCATAAATAATTGAGGAAACTCAAAAAGAAATATAAGAGACATGTTAGGCTGACATCATTGTCACGGTGCTGGTCCCGATTCAGATTGTTCCCTCGTCCCAATCCCAATTACCATCTTTCCCTCCTTCTAAAACCAATCCCATTCCTTAATACCAGCCTTCGATCATGTCTCTCCCTCATGGCTCACATTCTCCCACGCTCCTCCTTTCCTCACCCTTAGATCTATTCTCCTTTTATCTGTCTCAAATAATATACACTGTTTCTGTATTTATCATCGTACACATGCAGAAACTGAAACTCTCTTCTTTGCGGTTTTATTGTTTTTATCTTGTTAACCAAAATGCAGGATACGGGTCAGGTCGCCACAAGCTCTCTGCCTTCTAGCAGTGAAAAATCCTCCAGTTCTGCTCTCCGCCTCGATGTTAATGAAGGTCAGATTCTTCTCCCAATGTCTTTTTATAAGATTTCACACTAGTTTATAGTAACGGTACAGAGGCTGTTGTCGGCAATGTTCGGAGTCCAGTTGAAACTAATTATAGAAAATAAGTCAACCTAATTTTCTCTCTACTCTTGGCATTTGATTTATTTCGGATTTTTCGTCCCTGGGTCTCTCTGTTCTGTGGTCTCTGGGAAATCTATCTTTCATTCTTTCTCATAAAATCCACAAATTATTCACTTAAGTTCCCCCGAATTTACGGTAGTACAGGACCGGAGAGCGATGAGGAGATCGGAAGGGTGCCGGAGTTGGGCGGTGAATCCGGCGGAACGTCAGCTTCCCTGCCGGACACCGGAGTGGTTCAAGGGAGAGTGGAGAATAAGAGGAAGAGAGGCAGAAGCGCTGCCGACAAAGAAACCAAGCGCCTCAAGAGGTACGCGATCTCATTGTTGTGACTTGTCCCATGGATGGAATGAATTTGCAATCTCAATGATTGAATTGGGTGTGAAAACGGACAAGGTTGCTGAGGAACAGAGTTTCGTCTCAGCAAGCAAGAGAGAGGAAGAAAGCATACCTGAATGATTTGGAAACAAGGGTGAAAGACTTGGAGGAGAAGAATACGGAGCTGGACGAGAGATTATCCACTTTACAGAACGAGAATCAGATGCTAAGACATGTACGTCGACTTTGTCTAGTTTATTCAAATCAAGCACTATATCCCTTTCTGATATTACACCAACATCTAGTAACTGTTGATTATTTCTCTGTGCTCTGAAATGAATATTCAAGTGGTTTCATTGTGCAGATACTGAAGACCACAACTGCAAGCAGAAGAGGAGGCAATAGTAGTGCAAATGGAGGCGCTTTATGAGATGCGCGATGGAACATGGAAAAGTAATAAAGTGATGGGAGGAAACTTGTGACTAAGAACACTGAGCTATCATTGTTGAAATAACTATGGAGCTCCATTTTCTGCATTATTGGCCGCGTGGCCAGATAAATATTGAAAGATAGATAGAGATTGGAGATCCAAAAAGGTTGCGTTTGGTGGAAGTCATTTTGTTAGAGATGAAGTTGAGTGCTTTTTCAACTTTTTTCTTTTTAAGTGGAGAAGTTGGTGGAAGTGAATTTGTTAACATGCCCCTATCTCTGTCTTCGTTCTTCACTGGTCATTAACATTTTTGACGGAGTTTTTAATATTCACCATGTCTGTTTACAGTTGGAGAATTTCTGTGTTGATAATGATAGTGCATAACATGATATCACAAGGAGCTGAATAAAATACTGGCGTGATGATTCTGGTTGATTTTGGAGGTGTTATGTTTCAAAAGGAGTTGAGTGAGATACAAGCGTCATTGATGAGAAAAGATGGATTTTTGGATGTTGGACAAATCAAAAGATGTAAGCGTTAAGTTAGTGGGTGAAGTCACAATAGTCTTTTTTGATAGGGCCACTTCAGAGATTATCTATACTCCTAAGGAAAAAAAAAAGAATTAACATTGAACAGGAACAAAAATAAATTGGGACATTTCATATTTGTGGCAAAGTCAACAAGTCAGAACCAATTAAAGTGTGAAATACTAAGAAAATTAGGGTACACTTGTAAGTTGCAATGCAGATGATGATCTGAGGGCGCGTTTCCATTGCAACTGTTCCCCCCAACACCCTCCCAAAATGGGGATTGGGATACTGGCATACCGCCAGCTGTAGGTTTCTCATAAGTGTTTCCCCCCTTAAATTTATTAATATTTCCACATAATTTTTATTTCATTTTTATGCAGAGTTATCTTATTAATTTAAATTCCCAGAAATAAAATACTTTATAAGTTAATTTTTTCATAAAGCTGTATTTTATTCAGTCCTATTTCTTGTCTTTATATGTAATACATTGGTTGATATATAAGTATTATTGCAAATGATTAAATTAAAAACAGTCTTTCCCTGACAAATCAAAATGTTGTTTTTAATTAATAGTAAGAAACAAAATCAAGGCAAAATTGGCTTCTATTATCGCTAAGATCAAAAGCCGCGTACAGCCTTCTGAAAATTCTTTAAGATTCGTATTGATATATTATTGTATCAATCCCTATACATTTTAAGTGGGTATGGTGTCTAGTGGTCCGGTGTGTCTATCTGAACCAGATAAAAAATTGCTCAGCCCAGCCCTAAAAAAGTGACCCGAAAAAATTTTGAGCAGCTTTGGGCGGGCTAATAACCGGGCAGGGCTGGGTATCAGACATGGGGTGCTACCTTGCCCATTTGGCCTTGTCCAAAAAATTATTTTCATTTATTTAAAATATAAAATTTTATATCAATTAAATATTATTTCATACATATATTTTTATTTAAAATATATATTATCTATTGTATAATACTCTTCTAATCCTTTCTTTTTTGCGTTAGCCACTAAACACTATTTACAAGTAGATTTCTTCCTTTCTTCTTTATTTTGTGATGTATTAAATTATAGTTGCTTTTTATTTTTTTCTAGATACTTCATTATTTGATCAACTTTTTGGATATTGAATTGATGCAAACTACTTGGACTTCAAGGCTTTAATTACAATCGTTTTGTTTCCTTATTTATAATGGATTATGGATGTTGATTAATTTTTAGAGTATGGATATTTGTGAAGACATGTGGTAGTTTTTAAATTTCAAGACTCAAGTTGTAGACTTATTTTGAATTATACCTAGATGTGGAATCATCGAATGTATTTGAAGTTTATATTACTTAGGGTAAAGTTAATACATATTGTATTGATAACTACAGGAATGTTCATGAAATTTACACATAATTATTTTTTTTCATATGTGGATAAGACAAGACGTTATTATTTGGACAGGGAAGTCCACCCTCCTTAGCCCAAAATGGTTATGGCTTTTAGTGGACAAGGTTGAGCATCAAGCTGTAAAATACAGCTCATTTATCCTTCGGGCTAGATATCTGACAGGAGTCTCACCTTATCCAACCCTACCCATACCCACACCTAAATTACGTTGCATGGCCAGCCTTCTGAATCTAGACTATGCAACAAATTCTCTCAACTGACCTTCTAATAATAAAACAAAACATGAGCCCTAATTGCGTAAGTTGGTTGAGCGACTCAACAATACACATGTTCCAGAATTGCAAGACAATAACGGAAGGAGCTTCTCTCCTTTACCTTCCCATCCCTTTCCCCTCCTTTGCCACCTTCATCACCGTTCGATCTAGATCCAACGGTTCATATTTAATATTATATAAAATATTATTACAATTTTATATATATATATATATATATATATTTAAAAATAATATTAAATATGAACCGTTGGATCTAGATCTAACGGTGATGAAGGTGGTAAATGAGGGGAAAGGGATGGGAAGGTAAAGGAGAGAAGGTCCTTCCAACAATAACATTACAGTTCCCAGGAACTGCAAGACAGAGGCTACATATGCCATACCACAGCGTCACCTTTCTTCGAGCTAAAAAAAAAAGGCCTAAATTCTGAAAGTGGTCTAGTTTCTCATTACAAAGTAAGAGCCCTAGTGGCCTAAATATAGGAAATACACTTCGCACAATAAACTGACACAACCGATAAACAGAGCTGACATTGTAATAAAATATCATAAGCAAAATGGATTGCGAAAAAGACACAGGACGCACGGGCAGCTTCCGCTGCAAGCATTCAAGTGACTTAAGATGGCGTAATGAATAGGCTAACTCTTCAAAACGCTTTCCCTCTCCTCATCGTCCCCATAAAACACTTGCCTTTCGATCCTACTCTCCGTTGATCTGAACTTTCTCTGCAAAAGCACTCAAAACCTGACCAAAGATGGAAGCTTCCGCCGGAATGGTGGCCGGCTCCTACAACAGAAATGAGCTTGTCCGAATCCGGCACGATTCCGATGGTGGGGTTAGTGTTCCCACTTACCCGTTTTGAAACTTCTTATCTCAGTCTTGTCTGAGCCAATGTTCTTGTTTTGTTCGGGAGTAGGTGTACACTGTGAAAAATTGTTGTTTTTTTGTCCCCCCTGTAATTGGGAGTGTGTAGTGATCAGGTTTATTGTTCTGGATATAACTATATTATTCGTTTCCTTTTCTGATTTTGTTTACCGATTGATCTGTTCGCCCACTGAGCCCGTATTTATGTGAGCAAACTTGACATCAGTTCAACTTTTCCTCCCTTGGAATAGAACTGAATGAAAGAAGTTTTAGTCCCGCAAAAGATTATTTTTTGGATAAAAAAATTCCCGTGGGATTGGCATGCCATATTCATTATGTTTCTCATAAGGATTTGATATAATCTGACTCGTAAACTGCCTCTACCCTGCAGCACAAACCATTGAAGAACATGAATGATCATATCTGTCAAATATGTGGAGAAACTGTCGGATTAGCAGCCAATGGTGATGCCTTTGTTGCTTGCAACGAGTGTGCTTTCCCTGTTTGTCGTCCTTGTTATGAATACGAGCGAAAAGAAGGGAACCAATCTTGTCCCCAGTGCAAGACTAGATACAAAAGGCACAAAGGTTAACTTTGTGTGTATAATCTAGTTTACGCTTTTGCTTATCATGTACTCTCTTTTTTTCTGGAATAAACATGTATTTGGACTTCAGGGAGTCCTCGAGTGGAGGGAGATGATGATGAGGATGATGTGGATGATCTTGAGAATGAATTCAAGCTCGGCCAAGGAGATCACAAGGCCAGACAACAGTGGGGCAAAGATGTCGAACTCTCTTCATCTTCTAGACATGATTCTCAGCAACCAGTCCCCATTCTCACCCATGTTCAGCCGGTAGTGTATCAGAATGACTTATATCTCCTCACTGTAATTGCTTTCAACAGATCTTATTTTAGAATTTTGCCTGGACCCTTCAACCTCTTGACATTTTAAGCCTTACAAGTTACAAGCCAGTTTATCTACAAGGTTCTACTGGTATTTGCTTCTTCATCTTGCAGCACTATCCATTAATTCTTTTAATTATATGGACAGATGTCTGGTGAGATTCCATGTGCCACACCTGATACCGAATCTTTTCAAACTTCATCAGATCCTTTGGGTCCATCCGAAAAGTTTCACTCGCTACCCTATGCTGATCCAAGGCATCCAGGTAAGAAGTTAACTTGAAGTTATGCATCTGTATCTGTATGGTGTTTTTTTGGGTTATAGTGGATTCTCAGTTGATCATGATGTTTATTGTATCAGTTCCGGTGAGAATTATAGACCCATCCAAAGATCTAAATTCTTATGGCCTGGGAAATGTTGACTGGAAAGAGAGGGTTGAGACATGGAAGCTCAAGCAGGAGAAAAATATGGGGCAAACGACTAGTAGATACACTGATGGGAAGGGAGACATGGAAGGGACTGGTTCCAATGGAGATGAACTTCAAATGTAAGCCACCTGTTTGATGTGGATTGGTGTTTAATGAGTAGATCATCAAACTTGGAAATATTGTTTCTATCTTTGCATATTCATTCTATACAAACATTAAATTATTTTCTTTGGATTGCATTCCAATTCATTATCTCTATTTTCATACACATCATACTTTCTTCTCCCTAGAATTATAGATTTTGTTTATTCATGGCCATATTAATCATTTTACCACCCTTACCTGCTGAAAGTATCTAATTATTTTTATTTCAAATTCACAACTAACAGAAAAAGGGAAGAACCTTTCATATATATACTTTTGTAGTTTGTAACATTGTTTTTGTTTCCTTACCTTCACCACAGGGTTGATGATGCTCGGCAGCCTTTGAGCCGGGTGGTGCCTATTCCTTCGTCTCATGTGACCCCTTATCGAGTCGTAATCATACTCCGGCTCATTATTCTAGGCTTCTTCTTACAATATCGTACAACTCACCCTGTGAAAGATGCATACCCCTTGTGGCTGACCTCAGTCATATGTGAGATCTGGTTTGCCTTTTCCTGGCTCTTGGATCAGTTTCCAAAATGGTCTCCCATTAATCGTGAGACTTACATTGACAGGCTGGCATTGAGGTTAGGATGAAACATTATATGTCTATTGCGTGTTGTGCATTTTGATCTAACCATAAGGTGAGATTTATGGTCTTACTGAGATTTTTTTGTTTAGATATGATCGCGAAGGAGAACCGTCGCAGTTAGCTCCGGTTGATATATTTGTTAGTACAGTGGATCCCCTCAAGGAGCCTCCTCTTGTTACTGCAAACACTGTTTTGTCAATACTTTCTGTTGATTACCCTGTAGACAAGGTTTCCTGCTATGTATCAGATGATGGTTCAGCTATGTTGACCTTTGAAGCTCTATCTGAAACAGCTGAGTTTGCAAAGAAGTGGGTTCCATTTTGCAAAAAGCACAACATTGAACCAAGAGCCCCTGAGTTTTATTTTTGCCAGAAGATAGATTACCTTAAGGACAAGATTCAGCCTTCTTTTGTGAAGGAACGGCGATCGATGAAGGTTATCCTTAAGAATACAGAATGCTATTCTTGAATTCAAGTAAACTGATACAGAAAATTAAATATTGAACATTTTGGTTGACAGAGAGAATATGAAGAATTCAAAGTACGTATTAATGCCCTTGTAGCCAAAGCTCAGAAGATGCCAGAAGAAGGTTGGACTATGCAGGATGGGACTCCTTGGCCTGGAAATAATCCTAGGGATCATCCTGGAATGATACAGGTTTTATTGATATTTATGAATCATCAATTGCACATGACTTATGCCCTCTCTCTTATGTTTTCAATTAATAGTTCTTTCATTTTTTGTATAGGTGTTCTTAGGTCATAGTGGAGGGCTTGATGAAGATGGAAATGAACTACCTAGACTTGTTTATGTTTCTCGTGAGAAGAGACCAGGCTTCCAGCATCACAAGAAAGCTGGAGCTATGAATGCTTTGGTTTGTTAGGCAAAACCTTCTAACTTAATTTGAATTATACTTTTACCTGATAAATTAGTTTTGAATAAAGCTTCCATATTCATGTCTGGCAAGAACCAGTTGGTTGTTTGTTCTTTCTATGACCAGATAAATTAGTTTTGAATAAAGCTTCCATATCTGACTTTGAACTATCTTATGTGATGTAGATTCGAGTTTCAGCTGTCTTGACCAATGGGGCTTATCTTTTGAATGTGGATTGTGACCACTACTTCAATAATAGTAAAGCTCTTAAAGAGGCCATGTGCTTCATGATGGATCCTGTTCTTGGAAAGAAGACTTGTTATGTACAATTCCCACAGAGATTTGATGGCATTGACTTGCATGATCGATATGCCAATCGCAATATCGTGTTCTTTGATGTAGGCCTCACCTTATTTATTGTGAAGTTGAAAAAAATAAAAATAAATAAATTTCCTTTCCCCATGCTTTCTTCTCAGTTTCTTGGGCTAAAAGTTTTTCTTTTTTTTTCCTTCGTCATTTATCAGATCAACTTGAAAGGTCTGGATGGTATCCAGGGCCCAGTCTATGTGGGAACTGGTTGTTGTTTCAACAGGCAAGCTCTATATGGTTATGATCCGGTTTTAACCGAGGAAGATTCGGCGCCCAACATTATTGTGAAGAGTTGTTGGGGTTCTCGGAAGAAGGGAAAAGATGGCCATAAAAAGTATGTCGACAAGAAGAAGGCTGCAGAAAGAACTGAATCCACCATCCCCATCTTTAATACTGAAGACATAGAGGAGGCCATTGAAGGTAAGAATAAGATGACAGACTTGTATGCAGAATTTTCAGATAGATAAGAATAAGATGACAGAATGTTTGGTCCCTTATAAAATATAGATAAATTGTCCTTCTTTTGCAGGGTATGATGAAGACAGTTCACTTCTGATGTCTCAAAAGAGGCTAGAGAAGCGATTTGGTCAGTCCCCAGTTTTCATTGCAGCCACCTTCATGGAGCAGGGTGGTCTTCCTCCTTCAACCAATCCTGCAACTCTTCTAAAGGAAGCAATCCATGTCATTAGCTGTGGCTATGAAGACAAGACAGAATGGGGCAAAGAGGTTATTAGTTCAGCAATTAATCATTATGCTTCACTGCAACTATCAAGTGTTTTAACACATTTACTAAACCTTTTTTTCTATCTCCACCAGATTGGATGGATCTATGGTTCTGTCACTGAAGACATCTTGACCGGCTTTAAGATGCATGCTCGCGGCTGGATTTCAATCTATTGCATGCCTCTCCGCCCAGCATTTAAAGGTTCAGCTCCTATCAATCTATCCGACCGCCTCAATCAGGTGCTTCGGTGGGCATTGGGATCCATTGAGATCTTTCTTAGCAGACATTGTCCCTTATGGTATGGCTACAATGGAAGATTAAAACTTCTTCAGAGGATGGCTTATATCAACACTATTTTCTACCCTCTTACCTCAATTCCTCTGCTTGCTTACTGTACTCTTCCTGCATTTTGTCTTCTCACAAACAAGTTTATTATTCCTGAGGTAAGTAATTCATTTCAGTCATCACATTTCATTTGTGTATGATATACTAAACTTCCATCATCTTGGAAATCTGATCAACCTCTGGCTTAACTAAATGCAGATAAGCAACTTTGCTAGCATGTGGTTCATTCTACTGTTTGTCTCCATTTTTGCTACTTCAATTCTGGAACTTAGGTGGAGTGGGGTCAGTATAGAAGACTGGTGGCGGAATGAACAGTTCTGGGTTATTGGTGGTACTTCTGCTCATCTTTTTGCTGTGTTCCAAGGGCTTCTCAAAGTTCTTGCTGGGATTGACACTAACTTCACTGTCACGTCAAAGGCATCAGATGATGATGGTGAATTCGAAGAGCTTTATTTGTTCAAATGGACATCACTTCTCATCCCTCCCACTACAGTGCTTATTGTGAACTTGGTGGGGATTGTGGCTGGTGTCTCCTACGCCATTAACAGTGGCTACCAATCATGGGGTCCACTGTTTGGGAAGCTTTTTTTTGCTTTATGGGTCATTGCACATCTATATCCATTCTTGAAGGGTCTCTTGGGTCGCCAAAATCGTACACCTACAATTGTTATTGTGTGGTCTATTCTTCTTGCTTCCATATTCTCTTTGCTTTGGGTTAGGATCGATCCCTTCACCTCTCACAGCACAAAAGCTTCTTCCAGTGGTCAATGTGGCATCGACTGCTGAGTTATGTTGAAGATGACGATTCTGTTGCAGAGACTAAAAGTTGCAATTTTTGTGTATAGAGGGAGTTAATCAAGTCTATTGGAAATTGGCTGGAGGAAGTGAAAAGGGATTTGTAGCATGAAGGCCCCATTTTGGCATTTCCCCTCTCAACGTTCTTTGTTGTCTCCAACGAAGTTATTGTGTTGGGCTGTACTAATTATTTGCGTGTGTGATTATTTTTGTTAACATGAGAGGAAATTAGGAATTATTTATGCCAATAAATTAATGACAGCAAACAGGGTGCTCTTTGGTGTTTGTGGGGAGAATGGATCCTTGTCATGTGGTGAAGTTGCGAGTCTTGTTGTTTTGTCCTTTTTTTTTTTAATAAAATAAAAAGACAGCCCTTGAAGAAGTGATGATAGGCAACTTGGTCACTTACAGAGACAAAAGGTCCGCAAGAATGATGAATGAGAATTTAGGATGACTGTTTGGAGAGCAGAGGTAGATTCATTCATAGTACATTATAATATTCACTTATTTGTTAACGTGTATTCCCGTCTCAGGTTGAACCTTTTTTGAAAAAATTAAACAAAGTCTCAATTCGAAGCAGAGGTAGAATCGATAACAGCGGCCTTGGATTCACAGATTTTGCAACAATAGATATGTCAGAGACATCGATGAGCGAACAAGGTTAACGGAATCTCTTTCCGTTCAAACAATCAGGGCTTGGTTCACAATTTTTCTCGCAGTTATAAAATAAAAGCCACGTGCTCCTCGGGAAGAAAAATCACGTGCTGACATTGTTCAGACTGCGAATCCAGAAGAGTCGACAACATCACCTGATGATCCTTTGTTCAAATGTTCACAATTTCACTTGCAATGGAAAACAAAACACAATGATAATGAGGAGATGCAAAATTTCACTACTCATTGACCTTCATAATGAGCTAGCCCGCAATAGTTCCAAAAACTCACTCTCAACAGAGTATAACAAAACATCGAAACCATAATTATTCCATCTTCGTCTGCTTCTCTCAAGTGTTGCCGGAGAAAAGCCCCAGTAATCTAAAGAAATCGACAGAATATGCCAGAAGAAGAGAAAAAGAAATTAGGCATCTCCAGCCCTTGGCTCTTACTCACCCAATTGTTCCTCATCCTCTTGCTCCACCAGTATCCTCTTGCATGCTTCATAGCACATGAAAGAGATTCCAGCGGCTGGCACTAGCTTCATGCAGCTGGGTCCCAAACCCCTATATAAACCTTGGACCCCTTCTTGTTCAAGAATGCTAGCGAGTGCATGAATCACATTCTTGTAAACCTGCCTTCCACTGAGAGCTCCCACTTGCATGTGCTTGCGAGCTACCTCCAGAGGAAATGTGGCACTGCTCGATATGGCCCCGGCCGCTGATCCGATCAAAAGGGTTTCAATGTTGCCAATCTTCTCTGTCTTGAAAACTTTTCGGTATGCTTTCCTTAATGTGTCGTATGCAAAGTAATTGGTGGCAGCATATGGAATTACCCCTATAAGACTGGGAGCAAGGCCCCTGTACAGTTCTGCAGGGCCTTCTTCTTTAATTATTTTCACGAATGCATCAAGCAGACCTTTATAAACTCCTCTCTGCAAGATTGCCACCTCAGCTTAATCTAGTCTTTGCCCCTTTTTAATTTAAGTTTAGGAAGGATGCTAAAACATGTAACAAAAGTACATGAAATAATGATCTGTTTTGTGCTTAAAGAACTTACCTGGATAGTAAGTCGAGTTTTGACTAATTCAAGAGGATATGTGCAAATCGTCGAACTAACTCCAGCACATGCACCGGCAAATAATGATGCGGGAATAGGAATTTTGGGCTGTTCCCCGGGTTTTGGGGATAGGCTTTTGTTCACCGTGTCATAAGCAAATAGCTGCAGAAACACGATAAAATACAACCATGTAAGAATTTCATCGATGTCTGGGAAATCAACAAATCACTTCCGCAATTCCAAGCATAAATTTGCAACAAAACTTCCACAAGTACTTAGAATAAAAAGACAAAGGAGGACACCGGCTCCTGCTTGTCTTCAGTGTGTGTTCGGTGCACTATTGTTAAATCCAATTAAGAAAAGTCATCATAATAGGTCGAGTTGGGGAAAAAACGATTAGCCTAAGTGTAAATAGCCCCTGAAAGGACAGAGCAACTACTACGTAACATAAAAGCCATATTTTTAACATCTATAAAACTGCCAAAGCGCCACAAAAATAGAAAACCACTATCACATTCATATGAAAGGATATCAATAAAATAGAAAGACAAAATGAAGCCCTGAACCAAGTGCCATGGGACCAGAAAAGTCCAGGAGATAGCAGCTCCTACTGAAATCTAAGACAAACAGTAATTCTCCCACTGACAGGTCCAGGTAATTGTCACTCACCACCCCAGAGGAACATTGACAAATACTATTTAGAAGTTATAAACCATTACATGAAGACAAACCATTTATATCAGTAGTCCGATCGAAAGACAAGAGCTGGTTTGTTGAAAGAGGCATTCCTATTCGATGTGATCATGGGATTCACTCAACTTATGCATAAACCAATTGAATTGTTGGAATATAGTGAAGCAGGAACTTACATTGGAAGAGAACTGCTAATCATACACATAAAATTTTAAAGAATGCTGTTATATTAGGAGCACGTTTTCATTTGGCCTGGTCAGGGATTGGAAATCCTAATGGGAAGAAAAAATAACAAGAACATTTTGGCCACAAATTTAGGATCAAATGCAGCTAGAAACTAGAAACCTAATCATGCCTCAAAAATGTTAGTTGCCAAACATTACAAGACTCCAGCATCTTATCAGACAGATGAAAAAGAAAATTCAAATTTTTAACCATCAGCATAAATGATTTTAAATCCTCAATGATCTCTAAAAAGATTTCTTCACATTATGAATTTAAAATGGCCCTCCAAAAATCCATAACCAATTCCATGAGAAAAAATAATTCCAAGAACCAAGTATTCAATAGCTAAATCAAATAAAAAGGCTGCACATGACATCAAAGATGATGATGAGAAAGCCAAAAAGTCTTTAAATGCAGGATACGTAGAACATCCCTCAAAAACGACCAAATTAACTATCAATTGAGATTAAGCAACAAATGTAATAGCAACAGATTTTGAAATATACACCAGGTTTATTACCTCTATGGCCTTACTAGGTGCAACCCGAATCACGTTCACGAGATTACCCCTAAACAATCCCTTCCAACCATCAGTCTTCATAATATTATTGAAGACCTCAACAGTTGAATGGCCACTACTCCCCACCATTAAATGAGTCCTAATGGTCTCCAACGGTGCCACGGTCGTGCGGGATACTGCCCCGGCTATGGCGCCACTAATCAACCTCCTAAGCGAAGGATTTTTTATCTTAATTTTCAGTTTAAGGCCGCCCTTCTTCTTGCTCAGAATTCCTTCCTCCTCTGAAACTCCAGTAATCAGAACTTTCCCCGGTGATTCCACGTGCTTGACGAACAATTCAGCAGAGGGGAATTTCAAACCGCCGCCATCCCGGGAATCAGAAGGGCTGGGTTGGGGTTGCGGCTGAAAACCAAATCCCATTCCCACCTGACTGGCGCTGGCAAATAAGCCTCCGGGATGCATATACCCATCTTGAAGGCTCCACTGAGACCCCAAATTGCAGACAGAGAAAAATACATCTCTTTTATCATCAAATAGCTGTACTCCCTTCCCACCCATCAATCAGAATACAGAAACTTGTAACAAATTTGCTGCCGCTGGGGCTTATTGAGTGCCCAAATCCACTGCTCTTATGGATTCAGGCGCGTTAAGAATATATAGGAGACGTAGATTCGTCTCCAGGCGAGAAGAAATTTAAAGGAATAACTCTACTCTCGAATCAGAAAAAGTTAAAAGCAAGATACTCTGGATTGGTGCGCTAATGCGACGCAAAGCAATGCTTCGTCAGAGGAGAGGCAGTCAAAAGCGGCGGTGAAGAATATCCGGAGTCTCTGAGAGGAAGACGCCTTCAGAGAAGACACCAAACAGAGAGAGGGGGGGGGGGGGTGGGTAGGTAAAACAAGAGCGCGAATCCACTAACCACTATCCCCTCCCTCGTCCCTCCTCACTATTCTATTCATTGTTTCCCAGCCTCCCGGCGACTTCGGGGATAGGTAGGTGCGAACTGACCTACGAAACTGGCTCACCAAAACCCTCAAGCGACACATGCAACACCCTGCTTTTGTCGTCGTTTGACTCCTCCGCTTCCTTTTTCCCTGCCACTCAATGTCGTTTTGTTCCTAGTCATTCCTTCCTTGAAAGCCCGTCTTTAAAATCTAGACAAAACAAAATTTTTCTATTTTTATACTTATGCTAAAAGAGATATGTTATAATTTATAAATGTAATTTAATATTTTTGTTAATTTTTTTGCTTTATACAATCTAATTTCCACCCTCAATATTTATAATTAAGAAATAATTTATGTAAATGTGTGCGTGCGCGCATAATTATTAAGTTTGAGCTTATTACTCGTCATATTGTGCTCCTTGTTTTTTTTTTTGGGGGCCAAGTCATACAGTGCTTATTAGGATGCCATTCAAGTCAAGGGGAAAATTTTAAAAAATGTTGGCAAAAAGAGAACAAAAAACAAGTTGCCAAGGAAAACTACTTGAAACTGTTTATTTTTGTTTGTACCCATTTATTTTTTTGTGAAGCTTTTCAAAATTCAGCTCCTGGAGATCTCGAGAGTCGTGTTACGGACTTAAACAAAAATGGTGGCTGTATGTGGTATTATATTATAACAATTACAATTATAAATTTAGACGGAATTAGGTCTAACGAGAGGATTGAAGTCTTTCACAATACGACAAATTAAACCATGAGTTAAATCCCTATTTGAGGCTGTGTCTATGTTTAGTAACGGATAGCATCTCAAATAAGGGAACGTGTATTATTTGATTGGTAAGAATTTGACTGATGTAAATATTGTATTGATAAGCAATTTGTAAATAACTTTATGAACAATTTTTTAATACAAAAAGTATGTAATTATTAAGATTACATAACTCAACTCACATAACTGTTCGTGCACTAAAAATATATATGTGTTTGTTAGCTTTTTTTTTTCCTCCTCAGATGTTATGTCTTTATTGACTAATGCTTATTAAACATATCCTATTAGACAACGCTAATAATTAAACATGAGATACCCATAAATCAATCAAGTCCCGCCCAATAACGTACGCAAGCCAGAACTTGATCAAGAAATTGAGAAATACAAAGCATAACAACTTTAAGCTTGACATTTGTTTGTTTGGAATAACTTATTTTTGAGCAATAAGTGTTTATAAATCGTGATTCATGATATACGAGGTAAGTATGTGAGAGGAGTTTTATCTAGGTTTACGTAATAAGGACTTATTTACCCCCAAAACGTGTTTCCAAACACAACATATTTAGAAAAGGACACAATAACGCAATTTCTATGGATGCTAATAACTGGGATGATATCTAGAGGTACTACTTATGAAGGGGGCTTGAAAATATATAAATAACCAGGTTCACCAAGTCTTAGTTATTTTCTAATAACATGTAATTTCTTTATTGATTTGCCCTTTTTTTTTACAGCCCTTTGATGAATCTATTACCATATTTTACCAAAACGAGGCAGCCATATATTGCCGCTGCCCTCTCCATACCTAAACATTAGGACGAGGACCTCGATTTACACGTTGCCACTTTTTGTCCTTTTTCTCTCTCTCTTTTTTTTGGGACAGGATCAAGATTTGCAGTGCATTGTCCAGGTAAACTCAAGCTCCCTCTTATGCACAATATATCGCTTGAATTAATTCATTAAATATATTTAAAATTAATTTTTTAACTTTAACCCTATTAAATGAGTTTTTTTTAAGAGAGATAAAAATATAAAGACTCACATTTAAGAATTAATTATATAAAATAAAATTAATAAATAAGTATTAATTACTCTCTAAATGACTTGTATGGACAGTTTTCAAGCGAGGGATGAAATTCTTGACTGACAAGGTACGTAGTTCTCGATTGTAAAGGAGAGGATGGAAGACTTGGCAATGTAGCAATTACATAAGCTTTTGAATTACAAGTAATTCTTACAGCTTTAGAATATCATATAATTGCAAGTAAGAACAGAGTGACGGTAGTGAAGGTTCGGAGATCTCGAGGAGGAAAGTGCTTTGGAATATAGATCAATGAATTTTTCTAGAAACAATTTGTACCATCAGAAGGGGTATGATGAAACTCATACATAGTACCTTAAATTTAGATTGAGCCATGTATTATTTATGAGTTATGAAAAAGGTTAACTAACAAGATTTGCACAACATAGAAGATTCAAAGAGAATTGCGTCATTAGTAAATCTTAGACAATTTAACTAGTATATTTGAAAGTCCTTTGTATTTTTTGCTCTTTTTTTTTAAGGCCTGGAGGACCCTTTAAAGCCGCGCTTGTTATGGGGAGGAAGATACCTTGTAAAGTGAGACCAATAAAGGGGTGGACCTCTACAATTTGGTTTACCCAAATAAATTTGTCCGGCATAGCATCGAAAGCACGAGATTCTTGTCTTTGGGCCTTCTTTCTTATAGACCAACAACACGTTTAGCTCGTTCCTAACCTAACATTGGTTCGTTGTCCCCAGTCCCCACCACACCTATCCACATCCTCCCCAACCATTTTTCAACTCAGTTGACAATCAAATTAACTGTTACTCCCTCCTCTACTTAACAGTAGTACGAATATAACTTAATATAGAATATGTTCGAAGAGTTAGTCTTAATTTTAAATATAACACATATAATTTAAAGAAAGAAGTCTCATATAATTTAAGATTGGAAACACCCTAGTATACAGTTAAATATGAGCTTGAGTTAGTAAAAAGGTTTATAAGAGGATTTTTGAACTGACCATTGAAGATGACTGTTCGAATTTTAATTGACCGGTTTTAATGACATTTAAAAGGTTTTATTACATTAAATTGGCATTAACACTTGTTTTGTAACTGTCGTTTTAATTGTCATTAAACCATTGATAATGGTTAATATAATTCCCCAACGGTCACATGTTTCTGCCTCTAAAAGGCGATGTTCACTGCACGGTTAGGATACACCGAGGTCCCCGATTTCCTCTCCCCCCTCCCTTCTTCTAAGTTACACTGATATCTTTCTGCAGTTCTGTCATCCTGCTTCCTACAGGAAGGATTCGTTTTATCCTGGGGAGTATCGTTTTCTAATCTACTAGGGGGTTGCAGAATATCTCCTAAGGACAATGTTCTTGAACGTGACTGTAAATAGGGGTAGTATAGTAATTCTGTATTGGCTGAATAGCACGGGCTGTGTGCTATATATATTAGGACCCTGTTTGTCATTTAAGTTGAGTCTGTGATTATATGTAAGTGACCCTTGTATATGCGTTTAGTTCAGATGAATAAAAGAAGCTTTTTTGGGTCAGGTTTTAGAGCCTCTTGGGCTGGTCCAAGAATTCACATGGTACCAGAGCCACTGATTCAACCCGCTAGGTGTTGACCCAAGACTTAGTCTTGAATCTCCGTGCGCAGCCTCAGATCTTGCCTCTCCGCTCTTCTTCGCGACACCCTAACATGAGTGGCGACAAGAACTCCCTCACCGCTGCGACGCTGCCCTTCACTCATCCCCTCTATCTTCATCCATCAGACATGACGACAACCTCGCTCGTTCCCCATGTTCTTACTGGTATGGAGAATTATACGGTGTAGAGCCGTGGGATGCGAATTGCACTTAAGGGCCGTCAGAAGCTAGGGTTCATCGATGGCACCTGCGTGAAAGATTCCTTCAAAGCAACCTTGCACGTTCAGTAGGAACGTTGCAACACGGTGGTGCTTTCCTGGCTGATCGGTTCGATCTCCAAGGAGTTAGCCAACGGGATTGTTTTCTTTGACAACGCACATCTGGTGTGGACCGATCTCCGTGAGCGATTCGACAAGAAGAATGGGACCAGAATCTTTGCGCTACACCGTGAGCTTAGTTCTCTTCGGCAAGGTGATTCTTCGGTCTCTGTATATTTTTCCCGACTTAGAGACCTCTGGGAAGAACAATCGGCGCTTCTCTCCCTTCCACCTTGTACGTGTGCTGCGTCTAAGGCTCATAGTGATATGATCCAAGAACAATGCCTTCTTCAGTTCTTGTTGGGTCTTGATGATTCATACGCCCAAGCCCGAAGCCAGATTTTGTTAATGGCTCCGTTGCCCTCTGTCAATGACGCTTACGGTATGATCATCCAAGATGAGACGCAACGTTCTATTACTACTTCTGAAAAATTTTCCTCTTCCTCCGAAGGAATTGCTATGGCAGTAAGGAGGAGAGGTCGAAGAAGGGGGAGAGGACGTGGGGAAAATGCTCCAGAATGCTCTCATTGTCACAAGGAAGGGCATGTGAGAGATAGTTGCTACCAGCTTATCGAATATCCCCCCAATTTCAAGGGAAGACAGAATAAGGAAGCCAATCAGGGAGTTAAAGGTTCTCCTCAATGTTCTGATGAAGCATTGGCAGGAACAACTAGCGTGACAGCTCCCACATTCACGCAAATCCAGTATGAGCGATTATTGGAATTACTGAAGCGTGATGAGGAGATGACAGTGCACACTTTATCTGGTACAGGTTTGACTATTCCTAACTCTTCTATAGCATGCAATAATTGGATTATAGACTCTGGAGCCACCACTCACATGGTAGGAAATTTAGCCTTATTACACGAGTATAGGATATACAATAGCCCTATTAAAACCATTAAGATACCCAATGGAAAGCATGCTACTGTCACTCATATAGGTAGTACTAGAATTATCAATAACATAATTGTGCATGATGTTCCGTATGCCCCTCAACTACAGTTTAATCTGATAGCTGTCTCTAAATTCACCAAAGAATAACATGATTATATGGCTCCATTCTTTCCCTATCTTTGTTTAATGCAGGGCCTACAGGATGGGAAGACGAAGCTGATTGGTAAAGAAATTGGAGGACTTTACATGTTGAAAATTGAAAAGAGATGTAATAGTGCCAATACAGTTCATACTTTTGAGAACAATAATAGTATAGAGAAATTGTCTAGTCTTGATTTGTGGCACCAAAGATTAGGACATGCCCCAATTTCTGTAATGAAACATCTAGATGTTATAAATAGTAAAGAACTGCATATGAATAAATATTGCTCAGTTTGTGTTCAATCCAAACAAACTAAGTTTCCTTTTAATCGTAGTCATATTAAAACCAAAGGATGTTTTGAGCTGATTCATGTTGATGTATAGGGACCATATAGAACCCCAACACATCAAGGTTATCGGTTCTTCTTGACTATTGTAGACGATTTTTCTCGATCTACTTGGATATTTCTCATGTGTTTTAAATCTAACACCATTACTTGTATGAAGAATTTCTGTGCATATATCTTGACTCAATTTTCTGTTTCAATCAAACGTGTTCGTAGTGATAATGGAACTGAATTCACAAATAATGAATTGAAATCTTATTTTCAAGAAAAAGGAATTGTACATGAGATGACATGCCCCTATACCCCTGAGCAAAATGGGGTTGTTGAGAGGAAACATAGAACTATTATACAAGTAACTAAGAGCTTAATCATACAATCTGCTATTCCTGTGGATTTCTGGGGGGAATGTGTAAAGATGGCATGTTATTTAGTCAATAGGATTCCCTCTAAGGTCCTGGGATATAAAACCCCATTTGAAGTGATATATATATCTAAACCTGATTTATCTAACTTAAAGACATTTGGTTGTGCTGCTTTTGCAACAGATTTGGTAACTCAAGATAAATTGGAGCCTAAGGCAATACCTTGTGTATTCCTTGGATATCCAGAAAATAAGAAAGGTTATCTATTGCTTAATACTAAGAATAATAGTTTGTTTGTGAGTAGGCATGTGAGTTTTATGGAAGACAAATATCCATTTAAGATTAATGCTAACCAGAATTCTTTAGGAGTCTCTAGAGACTTAAAGAGCATGTTTTGGTTTGACCTTGAGGATCCTATTGTTGCTATTAATGACCAAAATTTGAACAGTGGACAACCAATCAGTGTAACGAATAGAAATGTCTTGTCTAATTCTCCAGAAAATATAAATGATGAACAGATTTCTGAGCATAATGGGCCACAGCCTATTAGAAATAGAAAACCTCCTATATGGTCTACAGATTATGTTTATTCTACTTTAACTGCAGGAAATCATCACAAGCAGAAGGGTAAGTGTAAATATCCTATTGATAACCATATCTCCTATGACAATGTTTCTTCTCATCATATGTCTTTTCTTTGTAACATTGATTCTGTAACAGAACCAGTTAACTATGATGAGGCAGTTCTGAACCCAGAATGGGTAGAGGCCATGAAGGCTGAAATAAATGCACTTGAGAACAATCACACCTGAGAGATTGTTCCACTCCCTAAAGGAAAAAAGGCCTATAGGGTGTAAGTGGGTGTACAAAATTAAGTATAATTCAGATGGTAAAGTAGATAAATATAAAGCTAGATTAGTGGCAAAAGGATATAGTCAAAGGGAAGGCATTGATTATTATGAAACTTTTTCACCGGTTGTTAAGATGCTTACTATTCGTTTTGTTCTTAAATTAGATGTTGTTAACAAATGGATGTGCACAATGCTTTTCTGCAGGGTGATTTAAATGAGGAGGTATACATACATATACCTCCAGGATTTGATAGTAAGGGGAGGGAATGGTATGTAGATTAAGAAAATCCCTCTATGGCTTGAAACAAGCCTCAAGACAGTGGAATCGCAAGCTGTCTAAAACTTTAAGACAAGGAGGTTTCACACAAAGCAAAAATGATTATTCTTTGTTTATTAAAGAATTTGATGATGGTATAGTGTATATTCTTGTCTATGTAGATGATCTATTAATCACAGGAAGTTCTGAGAAAGGTATATCTCAAACAAAAATCTTGCTGCACAACAGTTTTAAATCAAGGATTTAGGACAAATGAAATACTTTCTTGGAATTGAAATGGCTAGGTCAAATAAGGGAATCATTCTATGTCAAAGGAAATATATACTTGACTTGTTATCTGAAACAGGAATGAGTAGATGCAAACCACATATTGTGCCAATGGCGTAGAATGTGAAACTGATGGCATACCAGGAAGGAAAGGATAAGAAAGAAGATTTGTACAAATATCCAGATCGGTATAGAAAATTAGTAGGTAAGCTCATATATTTGACCTTGACTAGGCCTGATATCTCTTTTTCTGTGCAGACCCTTAGCCAATTCATGCAACAACCAATGAAAGTGCATTACGCAGCTGCTATGAATGTGATCCGGTATCTAAAGGGTAGTCCTGGATTTGGTATACTAATAAGTGCAGAAGGTGGCTTAGCACTTGAGTGCTATTGTGATGTTGACTGGGCAAGTTGTAGGACCACCAGGAGATCAGTAACTGGCTATTTACTGAAGTTTGGAGGTTCACTTGTCATGTGGAAGATAAAGAAGCAAAGCACAGTATCAAAGTCATTAGCAGAGGCAGAATATAGGGCCCTTAGCATGGCAACATCAGAAATTGTTTGGGCACTTGGGGTACTAATGGATTTGCGTGTTCAGCATGAAGATCCTGTGAGGATTTTCTGCGATAGTAAGGCGGCAATACATATTGCTGCAAATCTTGTGTATCACGAGCGTACCAAACATATCGAAATAGATTGCCATTTTGTAAGGGAAAAATGGGAAAACCAGCTGATAGACTTGCATCATGTAAGATCAAAGGAACAACAAGCAGATCTCTTGACAAAGGCAGTTAGTGGAGATGTCCAAAGGAGGCTGCTGTACAATTTAGGGATTGTTGATTTGTTTAGTCCACAAACTTGAGGGGGAGTGTAAACAGGGGTAGTATAGTAATTCTGTATTGGCTTAATAGCACGGGCTGTGTGCTATATATATTAGGACCCTGTTTGTCATTTAAGTTGAGTCTGTGATTATATGTAAGTGACCCTTGTATATGCGTTTAGTTCAGATGAATAAAAGAAGCTTTTTTGGGTCAGGTTTTAGAGCCTCTTGGGCTGGTCCAAGAATTCACAGTGACTCGAACAATTTGTTTGTTGTGTTTCAATAGATGCTACCGCTAACAATCAGTATGGTGTGAGGTCCTGACACCAACAATCTTAGGAGATACTTCCTCCAAATTTTGTGAGTGCCTCATGATGAGTGTTCTCCAAATCATGTGATTGATTACAAAGAAATCAGGTAGTTGCTTGCCGTTGGAGAATGTAATTCCCTATAAGTTGGAGGCTTTATCATGTTGGTTAATGAGGATGTTAGTTTGGTTTAAAAAATTGGTCCTGAGGTAATTATATTCTGATTTTCTTTGAGAATAGAAAGCAACTACTTATCGTGACTCATGAGTATTGTTTTCTTATAATTCATGAACTAATAATCTATTGATATTGTAAGAATTTTGGGCGTACCTGGAATCTGATTGATTCGTTGAAGTACCCACACGAAACTGAAGCATCGATGCGGACCCCGATCACGTTACACAGCAAATACACCAAAAAAAAAGGAAGAGAAGAGAACATTCTTATGAGAGAATTTTTTAGAGGGAGAATAATAACATTTGGTATGTTATTTCTTCATTAATTTTCTCCCTTAATCCTACACATTATATATATAGTGTACGTACGGTTATATAAGAATAGATGCAACCCTTAAACGTACGGTTACATAGGAATAGATGTAACCTTTAAATGTACGGTTACATAGAAATAGATGTAACCTTTAAACCATAAAGAGTATCACTCTTTATAACCCGTGTCTCTCCATGAAACCCTTTTGAATTGGGCTTGGGCCCTAATCCACTAAGGGTGGATTAGTATATTTCAACAGATATTTTATGGGATTTTATATATACACAGATCTTGCAAATTGTGTTCTACACGTATGGTAAAATTCCTAATATGTTGGGTTGATGTTTTATTGACAGCACATCATTGTTGTGTTTTAATTGTGGCAGTCATCGAAGGGGAAAAATACTAGTATTATGTTAGAGTTTTTCAAAAGTTTCATGAACTTGAAAAAAATTGCTGGTGGATCTTTAACCGGTAATAATTGATTAAATGATTCCCTATTATCAGTGATTATGTTATTACATCGTATTTCCAGTTGTACGTTTTATTCCTTCGCATTGAAAGTTTTGTTGGGTTGCTTACAGATATTAATTTGGTTTTAATAATTGATAGCCTCTTATTATTATTCCAACAATGGTGATTTAAATTATAGCTTTTAAAATGCAACCGAGAGTCCTCTTCAAAATGCTCCAGCGATCATCACTAGCAACACAATATGTATATTGTGCATTGAATATTGGTGTTTAGTGTTTTCAAATAATAATGTAGAATTTGAAATTATGGTTTATTATGTGTACTGTGTGGTGAATTTGATTGAACACCGTTGGAGATTTATTGGGAACTTTGTCAAGCTGTCGTGTTAGCTGATTTTTGTACGGTTTTATTGGTGTTGATTGTGAATATATTAAATTGATCTTGTGGTTTTCGAGTGTAACAATCAGGGAGTTATATATTACTCACTCCGGTTCTAATTATAAAATAAAGTTAATTTTTTTAGAGAAATTAAAGAAGCCAATTAAATTACTTTAGAGTATTTTTATTTTTATTTTTTCTCCAAACTAATTAATTTGACTAATAAATTAATATATAATCTAAGGATACTAAAAATATAAATACTCTAAAGTAATTTAATTGACTTCCTTAATTTCTCTAAAAAAATCAACTTTATCTTATAATTAGGATCGGAGGGAATATCATTTAAATACTTTGACCGTTGATGGGAGGAAGACATCAATGGTATTGTACCTTTTATCATGACATAAATATGATGCTAGTAATTATTTTTGAGTTGGCTAGTCTTGAAATGGAGCCAGCCGTGTGACATAAATATGGTAATGCTTGTGGCATTATAGGTTTTAAGATTATGATTAAGGGATTAAGGGACACACTAATTTTATTTTAATAATAGGTAACCCTCTATTATTATTCTATCAGTGTTTTCTCTCCCTAAATTACCTTTCTTGATAATGTGTCATCGGCATTGTCCTTAGGGGGTTCATGAGTTTTTAAATATATTAACTAGTGATCACCATGTGGCATTATATGTATGTGAATCATATTCAACTTTGACTTAGCTTTGAATTTGGTTTTCCAAACAACATAACGGGCATTGTATTGCAAATCCTGTTATGTTGCACTTCTCGAATATTCGTGCTTCCTGCATGGGCTATATGGTTTTCCATTTAATTTTTTTGTGGAATTTTTTTGGAGAAATTCTAATGTAATTAGAATGAAAGGGGATATGTGGTGAGATTCTAATTTAATTAAAATTATTATTTATAAGGTGTGAAAATATTTTTGAGATATATGAAAGTGTGGGGGTGCCTAATATATGGGATACCTTATAAATTTTTAAGTTGTTTCTAGCCTCATTTGATAAAGCCAAGTTGTGGTTTAAAATTAATTATATGGAGGTTTTGTTATTTGTTGCAGAGAGCAAATTTTGTAAATTATTTTGTGAATTATTTGTGTGACGTGAAAATTTAATCATTTATCTAGTGTGGAGATAAATGTGTTTAAATTTCATGATTTGCAAGTATATATTTATAGTGGTGTAAATATATATGACTATCGTGAATATTGAATTTTTTAATGTAGATAGCATATGTTTTATAATATGTCTCACAAAATTATATATTGCTGCCTCATTTTATAAATACAAGGAGTGGAAGCTTTGCTATATTTGCTAATGTGAGCAAATTTTGTGGATTATCAAATTTTTGCTTGAAACAAGCATTATCTGGTATGAAAATTTAAACATTCATTTATAGTAGATGAATGTGAGATTTTCATAACTTGAGGCTATATAATTATCTTGGTTTAAGAATGTGTATGAATTATGATTCTATTACCATTTGAAGTGGTTTTACATGTCAATCTAGATATGCACAAAATGTTGAGAATTTGTTGCATTAAAGGATATTAATCCCTGTGATATAACTTGTGCTATGTCAAGATTGAGCATATATCAATATGCAGTCTCATGAGAATATTTAAATTTTTTTTAGGGATACCATAAATGTTGGTGTCACGTACAGTGAATTCTCGTTATATTGAGATATACGGATGTTAATTGAATTTTAATTTTATGTGAAAAAACCACTGGTAGGCAAATAAATTATTATTTGAGTTAGAGTTTGGTACTCTGGAATTGGCTAAATTTGGAGGCTAAGTTGTTGAAAAACTCTTGACAAATATTTTAGTGGAAAACCGACACTTAATATTGATGATTTGAGATTGCCAAAGCCATTGTGAAAAACAATGATGTAAGTGAAAGTTGTTTGAGATATAATGTAAATAAGCTAGCTTAAAAATTGTGCAGTTATCTCAATCGATTTTGTGGGATCAAAAAGTTGACATGTGGATCCGTTAACAAACTTCGGGAAGAATTAAATTAGCCGAGGGGAATGGGAAAGCCAATACAAAATTAACAGCGATGGCAACTCAACCTCTATGATTGGTGATCCCATAAAGGAGATTCAATAGGTAAGAACAAGTCGTTCGTTAGTTCTGTTAACACTAAAATAAATGACCAGTCCTTTCCTATGGCAAGAGAAAGTGTTAGAATACATTTTGATAAGGCTAAGCGAAAGCTCTTAATGATTTCATAATCCTAGGGGATGATGTACTCATTGCAGGTACGTTTCATGAAATCACCTATGCGAATGAGGAGTGGGACCGCTCCTATGAGATTGTGGCAAAATCTCTAGAGCATTCGTTAAATACCAGGACACGCGCATGGCCATTTTAATGTACAAAACCGTGTTAACAATGAAAAATATGGGGTTATAAGTTGACTCTTAATGCCTCTAGTATTCGCCTAGAGGTGCTAGTTCATAATCCATAGGACTACTGGCATCTCTGTGTACTAAGTGTTATTAGTCTAAGTCTGATTCATAGTCTAAAGGACCACTAGATACAATGGTTATATCCATATATGTAACTCAGCTAATGAGGCTACGAGCTCCCTTTGACATATGTGGGGGATTGTTGTAAATATTGTATGTGAGTATGTCAAAGGAAGAAGTCTCGTATAACTCAAGATTGAGAACGCCCTAATATACAATTAAATATGAGTTTGAGTTAGTAAAAAGGCTTATAAGAGGAGTCTTGAACTGACTATTGGAGATAACATTTGGAATTTTAATTGACCGGTTTTAATGATATTTAAAAGGTTTTATTACATTAAATTGTTATTAACACTTGTTTTGTAACTGTCGTTTTAATTGTCATTAAACCGTTATTAATGGTTATTATAACTCCTTAACGGTCACATGTTTCTGCCTATGAAAGGAGATGTTTAGTGCACGGTTAGGATACACCAAGGTCCTCGAGCCCCTCTCCTCTCTCTCTCTCCCTCTCTTCTTCTAAGTTACACTGATATCTTTTTGCAGTTCTGTCACCCCACTTCCTGCAGGAAGGGTTTGTTTTATCTTGGAGAGTGCCGCTTCCTAATCTATTAGGAGGGTTGCGAAATATCTCCTAAGGACAGCGTCCTTAGACATTGTTCGAACTATTTATTTGTTGTGTTTCAATAGGTGATACCGCTAATAATTAGTATAGTGTGAGGTGCTGATGCCAATAATGAAATCCCCAAAAATATTGAAATTGGGGTTTTTCAGCTCAAAATCGCAGCTTCACCTTCATAAACTCACAGCTTGGCACTCACGAAAGGAGAAGGAAAGTCTATGTTAATTTTCTAGTACATGTCACTTGGATTTGTATGTGAGATGTTGGATTAGATGTATAGATTTGTGCTTTTGTAGTGATAGGGTTTTCAAGTTTGAAATGAGACACTCAGCTAATTTGAGCCCGTTTCCGAAATATAATTCCGAACACATGACAGCGAAATGCCAAGGCGTACATAGTACGACCACATTTTATCATATGACTAACTTGATTTCCTTATTAGATGACTGTTTGAGGAACCACAAAACCGTAATTTAAAAAAAAAAATTTTATAAGTCAAGATAAAACGCCTCTTATGTACTTATCTCATAAATCATAAAAATTATTCTTTAAAAAGTAATCCAAACATACAGTAGACATTATATTCTCCCTCTTCGTGGGACAATGGCAACATAAATGTCAGCCCCTCAAATTCTTTTTTCCCCACTTCCATTTGCAAATGACAGTAATTGTTTTTGGTTATATGAATAAAATTCGAACCTTTAGCCGTTATCCATATTCAGTTAGGATTTCCATGCATTACACTGAACTTCAAAAATAAATTATACTACCTCCGGCCTCAATAAAATGCAACTTCACGTATTAATGTTTGATTATGTTCATATTCAGTTACCATTGAAGATGTTCAACCCATTCTCACTTGGCTTGGACAATTTTTCTAGGCCCATCCCTTCAGCTGATGAGTGACGCGGTTTGACAAACCCTAATCATCATAGTTTCAGTTTGCATCCAAATACATTTTAGTTAGAATAGGGTTAACATTATTTTTACTCAGTCAAGTTTACCCTCATTTTAATTTTAACCCCTCACAGGGCAAAATGGTCTCAATTTTTAAATTATAGGAACCAATATTTTAAAAAAATTAAATTTAAATGATAAAAACCTATAGTTTGAAACTTATAGGACTAAAAATAAAATGAAGACAAATTTAAAGGATCAAATATTATATTAATCCTTAAAAAAAAAACTGAAAAACACATATCAATTTGTTACCCTTTTGTTCCCGCAAATAAACCCTAGAAAAGGGCAGCTAGCCATTGGCGCCTATACATCCCTATCATAGGTGATAGGACAACCCACCAACCCCATCATGCAAATGAGTGGATGGAGGCCAATATTGCTTTGTATTTGCTCACGGGATAATCAAAGTATTATCTTCCTCATATTACATATGGCCACAAAACACTGCTAGAAGTCAAAATGATTCGTCGGCATGGCTAATCTCCCAAAGAAATTATGCAGATATTGATTGGGAAAATCTACTCAGAACTTGGAACACAATAGCAGACATTATTGACATTTGTTCAATTACTAAGTACAAGTGCCAAACACCCAGTAGAATTATTAGGCTTCCTGCCTACATGGCAACACATGCTCCTTTACAATGATATATTGCAATTTCTGCTGATTATTTGAGTAGTACTCGTTCTATATTAACATCCAAACCCTTAATTATGTCTCGCGTCTTTAAATTCAAAGCTGACTTATTCAAGCCCTTTTATTTGCAGGGAATGATGTTTGATATCCTGGGCATCTTGCCATGTTCAAGTTCGCAGAGAACCTGTGACAACTAAACTATCGAGAAATCCATAAAAGATATGGAATCCGAACTCCCATTATCGTTTTTTCCCCACAAGGTCCCAAAACAAGAAAGTACGGACTTGATTCACCAAACCAGCGAGTTTCCTTTCAAAGGATAATGCAACTTGACATCATGATAAACTTGAAAAGGGGGAAGATGGAATTTTCACAATGCATATTGGTAACTTTCTGATGCATTACAAATACAATTTCTCACAGTTCAATCCTGAGTAAATGTACTTACAGATGGGACCGCAAAGAATGTGTGCTCAGTTCCGTTCCATTAACCAAAAAATGAATTCACTGGATCTGATAATCACATCTCAACATGATAACACCAGATTCAAACTGTTAGATCCCAAATTCATAATACCTGAGGCTGAAGCTCGTCAAAGGAAATAAATTATGAATACAGGGACATTTAAATCCCATAAACAATGTTGCTAGAAGAACATAAAGCCGAACTAAGGAGCAAGAGACCAAAAATAGAAGGAATTGAGATTCACTCTACTAACATTGGCTTGTCTTTTTGGGATACATAAAAACTAATCTCAAATCTGTGATACAACTATGAGCTAGGCACGGCCACCAATAAATACCAATAATAAGATTTTAATAAACAACATACCAAATTGGAAATCTGTCCACAAAGATCCCAAAAGAACAGAGAGCGTAGTTCCCTTTGCTCTAAAACCAAGTTCTGCAATTCATCGTGTCTCTTTCTTTGTTCTGCATTTTCATTGTTTCTAAATGAGCTATTGAACTAATTTAATTCTGCTGCTCGTTCTTCTTTCCCATACCATCTCCTTCCCGGTCTTCCAACAACCTTCCCGCCTCCTCATCAGCCTGAGCAGCCTTCTTCTGAGCTTCCTTCGCCTTCAGAGCCTGCAATTTCGAATGGTTGTAATAGGCCACACCTAAAAAGGCCAGTCCGTACCCAAACAAGTTGATGGGGGTCACCGTGTCCTTGATAACCGACCAGGAAAAAGCGATCAACAACCAATCCTTCACCACACCGGCCACATTCATGGTCAGAGCGGAGGTTTTTCCGACGAGGAGGAAAACGGCAAGATTCAAAGCGAAAGCACACAGAGAATTGGTCCCAAAGATCGCAAAATCGAAATGGAAGCTGGAAGTCTCCTTCAACACGGGGTACTCCACGAAGATCCAAGGCACGGACAAGAAGACCAAACAACAAGGAGCAACGTAATAGAGGGAAGTGATGGGATTCAAGGAGATCCCCTTAGAGGTAAGTAAGATTTGGATCATAACCAACCTGGTGGCCTCGAATGCGACGGCACCGAGTTGAAGGATGACTCCCCAGGTATCAAATTTGGCCTCGCCGTAAGCAGCGATGCCGACTCCGACGGAGATCGAGATCATGTTTGCCATGGTGTCGTTCTTGAAGGTATCCTTCTTGAAGAGAACGCCGATGGAATAGACGGCGACAGGCATGAGAGCCTTGAGCATTTGGATGAATGAGACAGAGAGGTAAATGTAGGCGGAATTAGAGAGCCAGAGGGAGAGAGAATACAGGGCACCGATGGGGACGACGGAGGAGATGTAGAGATCGCGGGACATGGAAACGGGCTCGACGACCTTGAAGACGCGAACGAGGAGGAAGGCGAGGGAAGCACAGAAGGACATGTGAATCATGGTGAGGGAAATGGGGAAAGGCCAATTGTACATCTTACGGTCGAGGATGTACTTGTTGTAGACGATGACGGTGAAGCTGAGGAAGATCCATATCGCGACGTAGGCGTAGGAGAGGACGATCTTCCTGAGGACGCCGTCGCTGAGAGATCCAACTTTTCCCATCGTCGGAGACGGAGAAAGGGTGAAGGCGGATCGGATCTCTGTGCGACTGTGTGTGTAAGAGAGAGGGCGAGTCAAAGAGCTAGCTAAGCCTGCACAGAGAAACAAAGAGAGAACAGAGAGATACATGTTATATACTAGTGACACAGAGAGATATGGGCTTTGAAATTTTTCTGCGAGCGACTCACTCCGACCCCGACCCGCGATCCGAACAGTTTACAGCGGGCGAGCCACGGTAACACGACTAAATGCATTATCTTATTTGTTTACTGCTAATTAAATTAACGCACTTTTTTGCCCGCCATTCAATTAATGAAATTAATATTTCTATAGATATTACTTCCATAAAATCATATTCTTTTAATGTAGGATTCGACCGTATTGAGATTTGAGACCAACGTGGTGAGTTCACCACGAGTTTAGCTAGACCGGTGACAATGACCTGAATTAAGTATTGTAAACTCGAATAATAAATTTGTAAATTTTTTTTAATAAATATGTATTAATAATATATAATTAAATAATGATAATAATTTAATTTAAATATATTTTAAATTCATATAATTTAATTTGAATCTATTAACATTCATAATTTATCATATTCAATAAATATATATTTATAAAATTTACATATAAAGTCACCGAATATAATTAAATTAACACGAGCTTAAGAGTGAATAAGTACAATTTTTTAAAATATAAATGTAATGTGTGTAAACTTATTAATTTGACTCAATTTATTATTAACATCAGCTTATGGATAACTTGACACAATTTTATAAGTTATAAATATAAAATTAGTAAACTCAGATGTCCAACTCACAAGTCTAACAAACTCCCGTACTGTTCTTTTCCTTTCTTTTTCGTTACATATTACTCCTTTCTTTCTTTCTTTTTCCTTTTTTTTTTGTTTGAATTCATTTAAACCATCTGATTTATCATTCAAGTTGAAATGTTTTTAAATGTTTAAACAAGGTTAGTTTGACAAGTCTAACCTTGAGCCGGGTCAATTCAATATACCTGAATTGATTCCTTTTGGTAACCCAACGAGAGCAGCATACATTTTTTTTGAGGGTGATATCCACACACCTGTGTAATATGTAGTAGTATAGACTTTATAAAAGAATAACATTAATGTTTCATAAACATGGGCAGTCATATAACTTACCTCAACTCAACTTCCTCGTAAAATTGTAAAACAGGCTCATATATACTGCGTGAAATTTAAATTTAGCAACTCATGGTTATAAAATGCTATAGCGGAATTAGATGATAGATTGTGAACAGATTTAAAATTTAGAAAAATTAAATCGCTTTCATTTACATTACAGGGTGATGTTATTGCTTAAGAATACTTAATTAAATTGCATAAAAAAAATATAAGAGCTGCTTTACTTTGTCAGAATAATATAACTGAGTTTGGATTTTTAAAATAATTGATGGAGTTAAAAACCAGGTATAAAAAACAACGGAAAACAACAAGTAGAGCCATTAGTAAGGGGTTGGGTCTCTCTCATTGTCCTCTTTCTTATTTTCTTCTCTTTATCTCATATCCATTGTTAGATTAAAATAATATATGGTTTAGATTCAATCTTTTTTAAAATTATTTTTACAAATATATATAACTAAATAAATTTAAACTCTTAAAATCTAATCTATATTATTCAAAATTACAATCCATAAAAAATAAATAAATTTTAATTTATAAAATATTAAATATAAACCATCCATTATATAATCTAAAAGTAGAGATAAGAGGATGAGAAGATAATGAAAAAAAAGAATAATGAGAGTATCCTCCCCATCAACAAGTGGGGGTAACTGAGCTTGAATAGGACTCGGACGGCACAGATTACGGGGTGCTGACGTGTGCACATGTGGTCGTCTCCGATAGGGCTGAGTAATGGGCGGGTTGGGCTGACCCGAAGGTCAGCCCATTACCTGCCCGTTTATGTCTTAATGGGTACGGGCTAGCCCGTACCCGTTAAATACCTGAGATAGCTCGGTAATAAACGGGCTGGACATATCCGTCCAAATTTGGGCGGGTAATGGGCAACCCATTTAGCATATGATATTAAAAAATTCTCTACTATTGCAAAGTGTAAAACAATTCATTGTCATACTTTAAGTCCTACAGTACTGCGCTTTTACATTTAACAAACACATAATACTCATATAACTGTTTGCAATGTACCTTTTAATTTAAATTAAAACATCATATAGTAACATTCACAATCATAAATTCAGAATTTAAGCCTTAAATCACAACTAAAAAGAGTATTCAAACTTTGAATATAAAGGAATAAAACTGTTAACAAAAGCCATTCAATAAAAGTATTGGCATTTTTCCATAATCAGTCTTCTTAACATGCATCATCCTTACATTTCTATTGAATCTTCAATAAAACCAATAAATAAAAAAAAATAAACAAGCGGGTATGGGCAGCCCGAAGGGGTACCCATAGCCCGCCCGTTTAATGCTTAAATGGGCGGGTAATTTGCCCGCCCGTTATGGGCCTATTTTGGGCGGGCCCAAAATAGATAAATTTATTACGGGTGCGGGCGGGCTTATCGGGTTGCGGGCTCCTTGCTCAGGCCTAGTCTCCGAGAAGCGCCGGGGAGGGCTCACTGGGGGATTGAATCAATGAGGAAATCAAGATTCAAGGGCCATTTAAAACTCGTTTATATAGGTTGTGATAAAATTCTTTTCATAAATTTATCTTATATATCATAAATTATATTAAAATAATAATTTCTACTATTAATCTAAATAAGCACTAGGCCGCAGAAGTCAACACACGTAGTCCATCCCTACAAAATACTACAGTATACAAATTTATGCCTTCAAAAATTATTAAGTGAATATTATTTTTATATAAAAAATTAAATTAAATTAACGTCATCCTTGTAACATTTTCAATACCAGAATGAAGAGCATCAATGTTTAAATTTTGATTCACTGAGAGTATAGAAACCGTGTGTTGATTCATGCAAGTTAGAATCCGAATTGCATAACAGAAATTATTTGGAAAAAATTACTTGAGTAGTTGTAATATGTGGTAATTAGTTTACAGCCAATTCTTATACATGAATTTGAGCAGTGCATTGTACTTGTATCTCGTCTTAGTATATACTACTATAGTATACTTGGACCTAAAATATAGAATCTAGTTTATATATATTTAGGATAAAAAATAGTACTCCCTCCGGTCCTAATTATAAGACAAAGTTGACTTTTTTGGAGAAATTAAGGAAGCCAATTAAATCACTTTAGAGTATTTATATTTTTAGTATCTTTAGATTATATATTAGTTTATTAATCAAGTTACTTAGTTTGAAGAAAAAAATATAAATATAAATATTCTAAAGTGATTTAATTGGCTTCCTTAATTTCTCCAAAAAAGTCAACTTTGTCTTATAATTAGGACCGGAGGGAGTATGATAAAGGTGATACATACTGAATACTCCAACAAATTTTAGAATAGTTCATCCTGGGCATTACTTCCATTTCAGTTACGCTATTTTTTTAAACCAAAACTCGTATATTAAATATTTTTTTTGTTTAAGGTGTTTGTTACTGTAATTTATAAAACATCAGATTATTCATAACCACAATTTACCTTCAAATCCCGAGACTTCCCCATCTTGTTTATACTAATATACTCAGTACTCATGAACCAATTTTATTACTAGCTTATGTACTTAATACTCCTTCCGGTCCTAATTATAGGATAAAGTTGACTTTTTTAGAGAAATTAAGGAAGCCAATTAAATTGCTTTAGAGTCTTTATATTTTTATTTTTTTCTCCAAACTAATTAATTTGACTACTAAACTAATATATAATATAAGGATACTAAAAATATAAACACTCTAAAGTAATTTAATTGGCTTCCTTAATTTCTCCAAAAAAGTCAACTTTTTCTTATAATTAGGACCGAAGGGAATATAATATTTAGTTGACTTTTTATTTATTGAGAGATTAAGAAAATATAATAAATTACTTTAAAATATTTATATTTACCTTTTTTATATCAAACTAATTTTTTTAATTTATAAATTGATATATAATATGATAATAAACAGCATATTTTATGATTAACTAATTTATTTAACTTCTTTAATCTCTTCTTAAAAAAATTAAATAGATATTATATTAAAGACTAAAGGTAATATTTTATATAAACCTTTCTGAATAGGTGAGATTGAAATATTAGTAGACCTAGTTGATAATAACTTTCTTGAAAATATTTTCTGCATTCACACATCCTTGAGACATCGAAATTAAGGACTAAAACTCCTCCTATTCTATTAGAACAGGGGGATGTTGCCATGTTTGTTGGGCCACTTTTATTATTAGGGCGGCGTTTTCTCATTTCTGCCCAGATATTATTACGTATCACCCTGATTTTATTTATAAATCTTTTTCTAACAAAAATTTTAGTCTTATTTGTAAAGGGTAAAATTAGAAATTTAGCCCATAATAAATGAGTTAACTAACTCTCCTTGATATGTGAGAATTAGTTAAAAGAAACTTATAAATAGGACCAGAATGGTAGTTCAGTTCTGAAATTAATATAAAAAATAAATAAAACTCTGGGATGCGGACACTGTACGTTGTCACGTGGCGCGGCATCCGCTCCGCTGTTTGGCGTTTCTCTGGGACGGGACTTGCTCGTCGTGTCAAAACTCAGAAGATAACATTTTAAAATTATTTCATTAGAAATAATGAGAAGTAATTACATTGTAAAAATTATTTCTAAATAAAACTGCCTTGAAAAACATAAATTTGTTAAAAAAAAATCCTATATAACCACAAATAATAATTGTTACAAAAACTAATTAACACGTCACTTTTTCAATACAGACAGAATAATACATATGATCATCAATTTATTATATATAATGCGATTAATATATAAAAGTATATATTAACAGTTTTTTAAAGAGAAAATTGCCATGAAACACCTCATTTGCCTAATATTTGCTGAAAGGGACCTGACCTGTCATTATTTTTATAGGAGTAACAGACGTAAATACCATTAATGAGAAAATAGACCACAATTGATGGAGAATAGAACCAACAAATTGATAAACAGAGCAAGCGAATGACACAAATTAGTGAAGCTTTATTCTCCTTTTATGCGTAAAGCTAAACGTCCTCCCTTCTGACCGTCGTTCACCATGAATGCTGCCGGATGTTCAATGTATCAGTAAAGGCTAGGGAGGTGAGTTGTATCAAGGCCTTATTCATAGTTCTGTAATTGGTGAGAGGATGATCTGCATTTTCCCTCCAAAGCTAGGTTTTTTCATTGTTGTTTTACTGAGTAAGGAAGTAGTAAATAAATAAAATTGTGGCTTTATTAAGTTTTCTAATTTTCTCCATAATCATCAAGGTTCTGTTTACTTTGTAGCAGATGGATTTGTATCCAATATTGAGTTTTTTTTAGAGTAGCATATGTGATTGTTATGCAATCATTTAATTTGTAGTGGAACCTAATTGAACTCACAGTCTAACTATATGAGATATTGATTAAGTTATTGTAGTAGGTCAAACACATTGTAAAATTCAGTTTATATGACACTAAAGGTATCTTATTACAGGTTTTGTTTAGTGTGATGAATAGTGCACAAAAAGAAATTTATTGCTTCTTCCACAAAGGTGGGAAGATTGTCTCTGATCAATGGAGGACTCAATATGTTGGTGGGAGAGCAAATGGAAGAATAGTAAGAGAAGAAATGTCACTTAATGAGCTTAGAAGAACAATATATTCATGTCTTGATATTCAAGGGAAAACATTTCAGATAAGGTGTATATTGTCATCGTTAGATGAAAGCACTGTTATAGACATAGAGGATGATGAAAGAGTCAAACAAATAGTACAATTTAATGACAAATGTGCATATTTGTATATAGTTGAAGTGCTAGTGAGTTGATAGATGAAGGGCAACCCATGATAATGTCACAAAGGTGAGTTATATGTACTTTTTAAGTGTTTTAAAGTGGTATGGCAGAATGAGTGATTAATTGACAATAAATTTTGATGTAGGCCGGAGACCTTGGAAAGATCGTACGGGTTATATATTGGTGAATCATTATCAAATAGGATATCATAAGATAGATCATATGTAATTCAGAGTGCACCTGCACCTATCACTGAGCATGGTGCTGAGAAATGGAAGGAATTGCTTTCAGGTTCTTATAAGAGGTTTAATAATGCTGTTGAATTTAAAGAATCACTGTACAAGTATAGTTTGGCACATAAATTTGCATACAAATTTGTGAGAAATTGTGCAAGTAAGATGATAGTAAGGTGTAACGTGGATGCTTGTCCATGGAAAATTACTGCATATCAAGTGGGGGAGGAAGAGTCAAGCTTCTTACGTGTGCATACCTTTGTGGAGAACCATAATACTCAGCATAGGATAATCTGATTATACATCGCAAATTTACCTCCAGCATGACTGCTTCTATAATAAAAGATGAATTGAGGGGTTGTTTAGATAAACCACCTCATGAGATAAGACGTGAGGTTTATAGGGAATATGGTTTATCAATGTCTTATGATCAAGCATGGAAAGGTAAAGAGAAAGCACTGGCTGAGATACAGGGATCACCTGAGCAATCATACATGTTGATTCTTTGGTATTGCAGGAGACTAATTGAAGTATACTCGAAGACAGTGGAAAAATAGGAAGCATGTCCTGACCACACGTTTAATAGATTATTCATTGCATATGGATGTTCTATCAAAGAATTCTTAGGAGGATGTAGATCAATTCTTTATGTTGATGGAACTCATCTTAATGGGCCATATCGTGGGACAATGTTATATGCATCTGCGCTTGATGCTGATAATCAGTTATTCCATGTTGCCTATGCCATTGTGGGTGGGGGGACTAATGATGATTGAACATGGTTTATGCAAAATGTGAAAGACATTTTAAACTCTCTTAAAGTAGTGATTGTATCAGACAGATATAATGCAATAATATATGTTGTCCGAAAGGTTTTTGAGAGTGAGAGGCATGCCTATTACTATAAACATGTTAAGGAGAACTTTAGCTTAGAGTATTCAAAGGTTTATAGAGGCCCGAGAAGAAATACACAAATCAAGAATGATGATGCTTTGAAGATGCTGGATAGGATTGCAAATGCTAGATTGGATTGTGACTTCGAAAGAGTTTTAGCCAATATGTGATGTTTTGCCTATGAATTGTTAACCTGGCTTGAAGAGCATGGTGATTCTTATGCAATGTAAATGAAAATTTAACAAAGTAGTCATATTACAAATAACTAAAGAAAACACGATTAGCTCAGACTCATCATAAAAATTGGCTGGAAGATATGACGTGTAACACGTCATGCATCACTCTTTTTTTTGTTGATTAACCAAAATATGTGAAATGAGTGTTACAACCTGCAATGCTATTTGATTAGCACTCTCCTTCAGAGTGTAAGTTAATATAACATAAAACTTAAGTAGAAATCTCAACTTACACATTCACTTATCACTCCCTTATGGTTGAAGCAAGTCAGTTCAGTCTTAAGCAAAAAGAATTAACAAATTTCTACATATATCTCTTACCTAATCAGTTGGTTAGTCCTATGTGTGCAGTAGTCATACAACTGCTTATTTGCATTAAGTCTTCCTGCCTTCCCTATTTTTGAGAGGAATGGTGAATGTATTACATATCTTATTATCCTTTGAGACCTTCTCAAAGGCAGCCTATCATTATTACAATTAATATTGGTAACTTCCTCCACATCTTTACAAGGAAGAACCTAAAATGGCACAGCTGACGATAAATGTCATTCTTGTGGCTTATAATTATTGTCATCTTCACCTTTCCCTTGATCCTGTGTATTGTCTCTTTTATGGCCGCCAACATGAACTTGCACATAGTTCACACTTTAATTTTTGGCATGAGCCTTCCTTTTACCACTTTTGTTGCTTCTGACCTCAGGAATAGATTTAACCTGGACTTGGGTTTTACTTTTTTCCTCATCCACAACAATGTTAACCTTAACCTCACTATCGTTGCCAATATTTTGCTCCATTGCAGCTTCCATCTTTAACAACTTAGTTGCAATACTTTGAGTGACCTTTCCCATATTCTACAAATACATCTGTCTAGTTCTCTACATGAATAACATGTAGTACTCAGTTAGTGTCAAAATTTATACAATACAACTAAAACAAATGCAACCATAGTTAAAATAAAACAAATGCAACCATAGTTAAAAATTTATAGCTTACTGGTTCTTTGAATATTATGACTTCAGGAAGCTTAAGTATGCAGTCAGTGTCATATGTTTCGTCACACTCACAATTTGATTTGGAACCTAAGTCATCGGGATTAATGCCCCACATGAAAATAGAATCCTTTTATCACTCTCATACTCCAGTTTCACTCCTCTTTTGATCCTTGCATTTTTCCAATATTGTAAAGCACATTCAGGCGAGGGGAGCTCTTGACCATCCAAGGGAAACATTTGGAAAAACATTATCTGCAATCAAAGTATTCAGTTTAAAACCACAGAATATATATTCAATTTTTGAAAGGAAGAATCTTGATACATTACATTACTTACCATGACAAAATAAATACAACCCCCGATATACTTGCTTGTCACTCCTTCTTTTAACGCATTCTTGTAATTTGTGACCTCCCTCATTACCTCATTGATCACAAACTTACACCAATTAAGACCACATAAACTTGTCTTCTCGCAACATATAATTTTCAACAATCGATGGTTAACACCTTCAATTTTCAGAGGACGCAATAACGTCCCCAAGGTGTATAAAACGAGCAATAGCTCAAACAGCTCTTCTTCTTCCCTTGAAACTAACATCCCCTTGATGTTAGGGAACCTTTTATTGGCAAGCTTTTCCTTTAACTTTTGAAATTGCTCACAGTTTGCGTTATGTCCCTCTATAATCTCACTCCCTTCATTAGGCAAGCCCATTAAATCTTTTACATCATTTTCAACTATTTCCCTCCTACAGTTTTTTACATATTGAACAACTTATAGGGTCAATCGCTTTGACCAATTGCCCACAGAGTGCATGAGGTATCTTCATACAAGTGACTTCTAATATTTTATGAAACCTAATTTTTTTAGCCTTCGCCGTCAACCTAGTATCATTTCTCATAAATTGTGCAAATTCCACAAATTGTTTTAGTAAGGATCGTGTGTGCACCTCCCCTTCTTTGATTGAAGAGGGACATCCTATACGATCTCTACCCTCTTTAACCCTTTTGGAATACTTACTCTTTTCTTCCTTTGACAGTTTATTACACGCCTCCCTGACTTCTTTGTTTGCGTCTTGTATTGTCTTATGTTTGCCTTTCCTTGTTTTATCAGACCAATATTCTCACTTGAACAATTGTGCTCCATTCAACCCTGGCTTCCCACTTGTCACTCCTTTCATTTGTTTCCCTCCTATTCTTTTGACCATGTTGTCTTACAAATTGTTTTACTCCCTAAATATATTCTATATAAACAATATCACTGCACATATTTATAAACTATCAAAACAATGTAAAATAAGCACAATAATAGTATGAGAATTTTTTTTTTTCATTTGTAAACAAACAGAAGCTACCATTTATTTTACATAACAAACCTATAAAAAGATGTTTTAGAACAAGATCAGATGTTGCAAGGATATCTATTCTCCTTCCCTCTTTCTATTTAAATAAAGAATAATGATTCTATAAGAGGATACTCCTAATATGGTGTATTTTAACCACAGAAAGCTGCAAGCTTTAGATGTAATAGTTGCAATACAAACTACTTTATAGCTAATTTTCTTCCTAATAATTATTAATTTTCACCAGATCCCCATTGACAAGTTTTAGAGACAATGCTTCGTTTTTTCCTAAAAGAAACCTATCAAATAGATGGTTTGTGTTTCAGAACTGATGCTTTTGATTCTCTATATATTTATTCTAAAAGGTCTATTTAAAAATCTAAGGCTCCATAATCACATAATTATTGGGGAAAACATGCCCTATTGACGAATCACATAATCAAAAAAATTAAAATAACTAAGTATTGGGGAAATGGAGAAGAAATAGGGCAATTGAGGGACCAAGACTGCACCTACATTAAAGAGCAAACTTAAGTTATTAAGACCAAATTAAGCTTGCATAAAATAGAAAGATAAGCTGGATAGATTTGAAATGCTAGAAGGGTACTCATTCATTCTTCAATATGCCAACACAATTTTGCTTTTGTTTTGTGAGTTAGAATTTGTTGCTCTTCTATGCATTTTTTGCCAGTAAACTAGAGTACAAATTGTCATGCCTTACTTTAGTGGACACAGAGACAACCCTAAAAATTAGATTTAAGACTTTTAAACAAGTGAGGGTATTTTTTTGTTTATAATGAATGGATTTTCTGAAACACTCAAATCCATAACTAACTTTTACCAAGGCAAAACCCAGTAGTTCAAGCTTCATCTTAAACTTCTTCATAAACTTTGACCAAAAAAAGTAAGACCCAGCGCCTTTAATTTCTATCATAATCCATCATATTAGTATGATACAACTTAAACTTGAACCTCACTCTTGAGATTATAAGGTCTTATTTCAAAAATTTATCACATTTGGATTTAACAAATACTGTACAAACCTCCACCACCAATTTCAAGTGATTATGCATATATATATATTCATCAATGATAAATTGTTGGAATTAAGCAAGCTCAATATTATTGAATCAGACAGATGAAATTTGAAGATCAAAAGGGTTAAGTAAAGCAAGACATACAATTCCCTTAGCTTTTGAAGTTTACCCAATGTGTTTGGGATGGGACCACTTAAACTGTTAAAGAAGAGTTTCAACCTCACCAAGTTCGTCAAGTTTCCAAGCTCGTCTAGAGTTGTTCCACTTAAATTATTGCCATTAGCTTCCCTGCATAGCACAAACAAAAGTGTTTTAAGATTTGAATTAGTATAACATTAGAAAACCATATTTGAAAGATCCAAAAGCATAGCATGCAAAGGATTGAATCCTTTGAAATCTAATAGTATTGGATGCTTTCAGTTAGGGAAATTTGAAACAAACAAGCGTATGGCTGTGCCTCTCCAACTCAATGATACCTTTTGCCTATGAAGCACAGCTGTTGTTTCAGCCACTAGTATCAAAATGATCATTCATAATGCTTAAATGATTCATTGTCACTTTTTAATAGCCAAAAGCAAACAACCCAAGAGCTTACACATCAGAAACCTAGAAGTGGACATAGATGATTAAGGAGCAACAATTTATTTGACTGATCTTCAGGAAAATATAGAGGAGAGAAAGAGAGCATGCTTCCTTAAAACAAGTTATTTTTTAGAGGTGAGTCCAAGGAGTATTGAAATAGGTGATTGCATCTACAAAAGTTTTTGTTGTAGGTAATTAACAAAATAGTTTATAGACAACCTACTCAAATAGCTGTATTCTTTCACAATATCATCTTGTAATAAGCCACTGAAGAAGAATAGAAGAGAATACCAACAAAAATTGGGCAAACCAACTTAACAATACATATAGGCCCTATCTGGTACGAGATGCTGTAGGGGTTGGTTTTAGTATTAGAATTGGGATTGCCTATTTTGTGATGTTTGGTATGCGGAATCCTTCCACTTTTCATGGGGTTAGTTGGTGCCATCATCCTCTGGTATTAGAAAATTAGTCAACATTTTGGGACCATATTGTACCTCTATTTTTTCACAAATTTCTGTTTTGCCCATATACAAACCTTAGCCCTTCATTACCCTCATTTGCCTTTGACAGGTAATTAAGAGAAAAAAGCTTATAGCCAGCCCACTTAAATAGCAATATTGTTTATGATATCATCTTTTAATAAGCCATTGAAGAAGAACAAACAGAATACCAATAAAATGAGGCAAATCAACTTAATATAAGATTAGATTCCCAACTCACAAGATCTATAAATTTGATAGCTGAACAAGCTGTGGAACCAATTGACTCGAAAGGCTTGCATTTCTAAGACCACTGTGACAAGAACTCAAATTGATTGTTTACACTAGATGCAGTAAGAATCTTAAATTAAAGGTGAAATTACTTACATATGGGTTACACTATTGTCACTATTGCACGTAACATTAAACCAAGTACAAGGATTTATAAGGGTAGGTCCCAACTTTAGAGAACATTGTTAGGATCAGCCAAGTTTATCTTCCATGCATTCAGTGCATCACCTGTTTTAGAGATAAGTGAAAAGCATCCTTAGAATCCGTGGGACCCTCTGGCCCCAAATAAACCAACAGTAAAAGAGAGAAGAAATTTAAAGTTAAACTTGCAACTTTGTGATCAAGGAAACACCCAATCTAAGTACACAACACAAGCTAAAATATTACAAAAGGAAAATCCCAAGATGAAAGCCTAATCATTATTCCCCAGTCTATAAATATTACTCAGAAGCTAAAATTCATGACTTAGACCTAGAAACAATACAGTTGAAAACATGAACAAAACACAATCAAGCATACACGTCAGTAACAAAGAACATTTAAAGCATAAATTCATTGGGAACAAGATATTTTGAAGTAATTAAAAAACTCCTCAAAGAGTATCGTCAGATTCAAAAGTCATCACTCACTTTTGTCAGATTACACGTCAAAGCAAGTAATTTATCATAACAATTAAGTTTAAGGATTACACAGGTGCAGCAATAGGAGAATTTACATTCACCGACGAGAAAATGAGCTATCTAGCAACAGTTTTATGCCATAATGATGCAAAACTGAAGAAAGAGATATAAGTGGATTAATAATGGTGATGATAAAATAAAGAAAGAGAACAATAGGAACACAAAATTCAGATGTTGGGTGTTCTTCACCACTTTCTGTCCGTGCTACTACATGGAGAGGCTGTTGCCGGTGCTGTCGTACCCAACACCTCCTGGATGTTGCAACACACCTCCCCGCCACTGCAAAAACCTAGAGACCTCGCTCGCCGCCACCGCAGAGGCCAATCCTAAACCACCACCGCCAAGACCCATACTCTGCCCCTGCCGTCAACTCCCATTCCCTCGTCCATTGCTCTCGACCTCATCCGATTCTCTCCAACTAGTTCACCCTTCCCTCTTCAACTTCGTGCGCCTTCAAAATAAAAAATATTTGAGACCTTCTTTCCCTTCGTTCTTCAGTAAACCACTAAGGGTATTTAAGTCTTTTACTATTAAGAAAATAATGATAGTTCAGGTCAGATCCCTTTCAACAAATATTAGGCTAATGAGGTATTTTATAGCAATTTTTCCTTTTTTAAATGACTGGAAAAAAAAATTTTCAGAATGAACCAAATAACAATCTCTCTATATATGACTAACAGTCATTAAAAACTCAAATTATTCCCAAGTCAGTAGATGATAAAATCTATCTCAGACGATTTCGCAAAGAAAATCATGTCCATATTGTAAGATAATTTAAAATATAGAATTTATATTTAACTATGCTATTTTTTTTGCCAGATATTTAACTATGCTGTTGATAAATAATAAATCGTATGACTTAATACTTACTTTCATACCTTATATAAAGAATTAAAGTATACTTTTAGTCATTTAAATTTACATGAGGTATGCTTTTGATCTCTTAACCTTGTAAAGTATACTTTTCATCCTATAATTCTAATACCGTTAATGTTATTAAGGAAAATGTTGATGCAACAAACTCAAGTGATGGCTGTGCAAACTAAAGTGATGACTCTGTAATTAAATGTTACTAATCTTAAATTTAAAATATGTGTAAATTAAAAAAATATATAAAAAGTTAAAAACCTAATGAAGCTAGCAATCAATATTAAAACCTCGATTGTATTTAAAACTTTTAGTTTAATAATCTAAATATTAAAACCTCAATTTTATTTCCAACAGTTTATTGGTATATTTTAGTTTAATAATCTAAATATATTATATAAAAAAATAAAAAATTAAATTTTTCTTGTTAGTTGCATAGTCATCATTTGAATTTGTTATGTCAATATTCTTTATTAACAACATTAACGATGTTAGAAATATAGAACCAAAAGTGTACTTAATAAAGTTAAAAGACTAAAAATATATCTCATGTAAAATATAAAGGACTAAAAGTATACTTTATACTTTAACAGTTTAACCTCATATAAACCATGTAAGCATTTATCAAATTAAATATTAAATAATGAATTAAAGAATAACAGATGAAACCGTAAATAGTGAACACAAAAAAATTAAAATTATGTGTGTGCGTGTAAATGCTTATATATATATATATATAAATGCTAGCTAATCACCGGAAAGAGGCCTCTCTATTTCCCTTACCGTCCACTTCTCTTCACTTCTTTATTTATATCGTTAGATCAACTCTGAAGGTTGAGATTTAATATTCTATAAAAATAGTATTATAATATTAATTAACAAAAAGTGTAAATAAATAAATTTAAATGATTAAAATTTAATCTAAATAGTTCATGCCTTTGTACTTTTATTAAAGTAATTTATATATTCTTTTTTTACTTTTTATAGGATATTAAATATCAAACATCAATAAATAAAGTATTTTATATATTCTAATTGTGTAAATAAAGAAACGAAGGGAAGTGAAAGGTAAGGAAAATAGAAAGGTCCGTTTCCCAGCTAATCACACTATTTAGAAGGGGGTTGGCTACCATCCGAAGGGCTTCCCTCTTTTATCCCCAATGTCCACTGCCCTCATTTTCTTTTAAACTGCACAATTTTGGTGCAAAATGCTCATGTTTCCTTTTTTCCCCCTTGAAAAATTGCATCCAACATTTAAAAATATCTTTTCAATACCGCCTAGGAACCTAAAATATGTTTTCAAGATCACTCAGTGTCCTAAGATAATTCTTAGCACCCTAACATATTTTTTTGGGTTAATGTGCAATTTTAACAATCAAGTTTTTCCCGAAGGGCATCTGGTACAGATAAGTTTTAGAATGAGCAAAAATAACAATAAACAAATTAAAAGGGTGCAAATTCAACAAAACCGTTAAATTTTTCTAAATGCCGTTAGGGGTTTTCTTCTTTTATAATTTAACGCCGTTTGGTTGAATTTAACAATTTTGTTGAATTTGCACACTTTTAAATTATTTATTGTTATTTTTGCCCTTCTAAAATTTATTTGTGCTAAATGTCCCTTGGAAAACACTTGATTGTTAAAATTGCACCTTGACCCTATTTTTTTTAGTACCATCCAGTATACTAAAGTTTTTTTTACTATTATCCAATATCCTGAACTAATTTTTAGTGCATCCAGCACCCCAAAACATTGCATCAAAAATTGCTTTAAGATATTGAATGTTACTGAAAAAATATTTTGGGTGCTACATGCATTAAAAATTAGTTTAATACATTGAGTACATATGAAAAAAAAATACTAAAAATGTGCTAGATGTTAGATATTAGGCCATATTAAAAAAATATGTTAGGGTGCTAAGTGGACCAAAAATTGTTTTAGGAGACTGATTGATGTTGAAAATATATTTCAAAGTCCTAAGTGATATTGAAAAAATATTTTAAGATGCTGGATGCTATTAAAAAAACAGAGAAAGAGAGAGAGATATATGAGCATTTTGCACAAAAACGGTATAGTTCAAAAGAAAACGAGGGTAGCGAAACGTTGGGAGCAAAGGAGAGAAGCTCGTCTCGGCTACCGTCATCTCCAATCCTCCTTCTGTCCACTACTCATCTCAGTCCTTATATTAAAATTTGAATGGTTCAAATTTAATATTTCATAAAAATATTAATAAAATATCACATTATTTAAAAAATAAATAAACTCAAAAACTACTAAATTTTAGTTATGATAACATAAATTACAGTAAGATATTTTAAAAAATTTTTTTTATGAAAAGTTAAATCTGAGTTGCTCATATTTCAATCTAAGAGTTGAGATAAGTAGTGGAGGAGAATAGAACGATAAGAGTATATGATGGTAGTCAATCCCACTGAGAAGCTGATTAATCTAAGGCTCTATTTTGTAAGCGGCATTTGGGGGTGGTGATTGAGATTGAGTCAGGAATTGAGCCAAGTTGTATTGTTTGGTATGAGAGAATGGAGATAACCTGGGATTAGGAGTACCATGAAAGTGGGATTGCTGTAAAATGCCTCCTAGTATTGCGTTTTCAATCCCGGAATTGCAAATGTTAAAGACAAAAATATCCCCGTTTATAATATTTTTTAAGCAAAAATGCCCATTATCAATTTTAATAATAAGGATATTTTAGTCTTTTCATAATTTATGAAGAATTATAAAATCAAATCAATTCAAGTATTTCATCTAAATATTACAGCATATCAAACATAATTTTAAACCTTCAGCCCCAGTTTCAATACCTGTCCCTATCCCAATCCATCAAAATCAGTACCTCACACCAAATAGGTCCTAAGAGGCATGCTGGTGGGAATAAAATATAAAAAGAAAAAAAAGCCACCAACAACGAAATTAATAATTTAATCTATATAATAACGACTGTTTGCTAGTTGGATTCCGCTTGTTGTGAGCCAGTTGTTTAATAACCAGTTATACCTCCACCATGCACAGAATTGAACTTTGATGTGAAGTTAACCAAATGAGATATACTATGGTGGGGGTAGCTAGCTAGCTGCATTATATTAGATGCCAAGAATGGGTCACTAAATAGTCCATCTCTATCTTCAATTAAAAATACCCATTTGCTTTAAATAATTATACTCACACACTGTCACGCAAAAGTAATGTGTTTTTTATACCCCACCATGATCATTTTATATGCCTTAATTATCCCCACCGCAACCTCTTACACAATACTCTACCTTATTAATTCCTGCATTTCCTCAAAAGTTATCCTCATTATCTCACATTTACGTAAATAAATCATCAAACTGATCGACATCCTATACTAAAAACATGTGACTGTACGTGTCACATGTCCCTTATTGAATTCATCGTTCTGTTTGAATCAGTAAATGGAGTTAAAATAAAGCAACTCTATGAATATGTCAATTCGACTCCCTTGCCGGGTCTCACATATTCACTTATTTCTATTTATAAGTCTAAATTAACTAATCTTTACCTATCAAAAAGAGTTAATCAACTCATTAATTGTAATAAATTATTTTTATTTATTACAATTAATAAAAGAAAAGGTGAAAAAAACAGATTTATAACTTTGAAAAAGGATTTATGATAAGGACAAAATTTTTTTGTCTAAGTAAATTTATAAACATAAAATGTGCCCTGGGGGGGGGGGGGTGGGGAGCCATAATGAATGAATCTCCTTGACCTGCAGGGCTTAATTAATTAGCCCCGATAATAAATGCATTTATTTACGACGCGGCGGCCTAATAATTATCGAGGAACACCTTGCCTCCCACTGCTGTTGTTTTTAAATTTGTTCTTCTCTTATCAACATTATTTGTTGTTGGTAATGTGTTTATATCAGAATTATTCATTTAGAAGAGCCAGAGTTATCGTGGTACGATATTTGATCCCCATGCTTAATGTTTCAACGCTCTCTTTATTGACGTGCAAGCAACTTTGTAGATCTTTTAATTAATTCAGATTTAATTATTTGGTCGGTGAAATTAATTCAAACTTAACGCGATAGCAATAATTTTATCATGTCTTCTGCAACTTGATCTCAGTTCCTATGGTCGTGGCCATTCATCGTAACAAATTGTTAAGCTTTTCATAAATATTTTTAGCACCAATTTCATAAATAAGTTATTGTGATTTGTGAAGTAAACCACATTGGAGCAAAATTTTAATACACGCGCATTTTTTAAAAAATAAAATTGCTCCTAACCCAGCATTTTCCATGACAAAAAGAGACACATACTAACCATATACCCACTCACGAATTTACCACTTTTATTTATTTATTTTTTTTTATAGAGAAGCCATTTATATGAATCACATTGAAAAGAGCAACTTTTTGGGGGCAAGCAAATAAATAAAGTTGGGGGAGCCTGCAGGCTTTCACGTTTGTGCGCTTTGCCGAGAGTGTATAAAAGTGTCGGTATACAATGGACATGGGAGTATGAAATTAGTCCAAGCGTTAAATCCCAATTTTGTTAAAAAATTTTGTCATAACCGTTATCCTATTTAGTTTTAATCAAATATGCTGAGTTGATAGTTCACATATCATCTACATCAATTTGGTTAAGGTGTGAATTTTTCCTGAAAGTTTTCAATCTAACTTAAAAAAAAAAAGTAGATAACGCATTGATTTCTGAGGCAAATTGAAACCTTAACAAAAATGATGGGGATAATTAGCTAGGATAACGGTAAAAACAAAATTACTCACTTTTTGACACTTTTAAAATAAAATTATCTCTCGCTGAAAACTTTCAGGTAAGAATTATCCCTTAACTCTTAGTCAAATACTAATGGTAGTAAACAACTAATAATAACAAAGTTAGGGGAATAACCATGTTCTAAGAAAGAAATCTTTTTTTTTTTTTAGCCAATCAAGAAAGAAATCAAATTATCTAAAAGTCCAATAACAAACGAAAAACATGTATCCGATAGATTCCAACGACAATATGTTTATATTACTTATTTGTCATCAATGTTTTAGGTGATTAAGTCCTTTCTCGAGGCCTTATAATAATTTCTCCCAGAGTTTGATATTTGAATGGTGCTGAGCATGAAGTTTGAACTTTGAACAATTAAATGGGATTTGCAAAGCAATCCAATTAAATGAAGTAGTCGTAGAAAAAGGCCATTGTAGAATTTGATCCAAAACCAGAAGTTATGGATGTTGTTAACAAACCAAACCCTTTGAAGAAGTTTGGCGTCGGTGGCAAAATAGCAATACATTGTGGGTGTGGACTTTGTAGGCGGTATTAAAGGCTTTTAATTAAAAAGGTAGGATTGGGGCCCACCCGTGAAAGGGACCCCCGACCATAAGTGTGGGGCAAGACAGGGGTGGGGAGCGCTTGCTAGGAGAGCATGTTTGGTATAGCTTAAAAAAACTTATAAGTTACTTTTTACGTAAATCGAGACACAACTCCTCTCACATACTTACTTCGTATACCGTAAATCACTATTAAAAAGCAACTTATAAGCAATCGAATCGCTCAAACAAACATACCCGATATCGCCACCTGTTCCCCGTTTTCCAGGACACCCCCACGCTGGGACAAAGAGTTCATTGCTGTCTCTGCATGGCACTTTCCTATATATTCGTCCTCGTCGATCTTCCCTAATGAGTTTATGACTTTATGGGGCCACCATTTCAACAGGGGTATATCTACTCAATTCAAATATCTGAGCAAATTAATGTATTATGGTATTTTTAGAATGAAAATTCACATCCGATCAGCAGGCGTTTGTAGTCCAACGGTTAGGATAATTGCCTTCCAAGCAATAGACCCGGGTTCGACTCCCGGCAAACGCATTTGTCCTTTATTTTTCGTCAGTTTCCATAAATACTGGTTGTTTTTTTTAGTTTCCCACCTAATATCATAGTCATATATATTGCCATTTACTATAATTTTACATATATCCTTTCATTTACCGTGTCTTTTAATAATATCATGTTCTTTTTTAAAAAAAATGCCAACCATGTATATGCAATTATTAGGAGTAGTATTGAGAAACAATTATAAATAACAGGCTCTCTGGTGTACTTGAAGACATCATATCTCAACAAAAAGTGGGTGCAAAGAATACTTTGCTTTTAGTAATGAATGTGAATCAGTTGAATTTAAGAGTAAATTATTATAAACTATTTACTAATTAGGAGTGATCACATTAGTAAATTATTATAAACTATTTACTAATTAAGAGTGATCACATTGCTAGCTAATAGCGGCTAGCAAGCTCACTGTTGATCGTACACAATTGAAATCTCCTCTAATGATGTTGTTCCCGAGTGAAGAAGCTGATGCGAATGACCTATGGTGGAGCCAAAGTTAGAGGTTCTTGAAGTAGACGAAGAAACTGACACATAAACTTCGAGAGGCCTTACCATTGGTAACTCCATTAAAGGCTCGTTTGGATCTAGCAAAATATGCACCACTTTTCTCATTTTTGGCCTAAACACAGGATCTGGAGACAAACAAGCCAATCCAACCATCAACGCCCTTCTAACTTCTTCCTCATCAAACTCGTCTCCTAAAAGCGCGTCCACACACTCCATCAAAGCATTCTCACTATGCATGTTCCAAACATAGTCCACCAAACTGTAATTATCTTCTGTGTTGCCCTTTGTTGATCTTCTTCCACATATAACTTCAAGCACTACCATCCCAAAACTGTAAACATCTGATTCTGGTGTGGCTTTTCCTGTGAAACCTATTTCTGGAGCCAAATATCCTGGGGTTCCTGCTAGGTTTGTGATTAATGATTCTTCATTATACAGCAACCTTGCGAGGCCAAAATCTCCAAGATGAGCGTTGTAATCTGAGTCGAGCATTACGTTGTTTGGTTTAACATCTCTGTGAACAACTGGGTTTCCACAGTCTTCATGAAGGTAGATTAATGCTGACGCAAGTCCTACTAATATCTTGTGCCTTGTTTGCCAGTTCAGAATGTCCTTGCCTATGAACCGATCTAAACTTCCATTTTGCATGTACTCATATACCAAGAGAAGGTATTCGTCTTCATGGCACCACCCTAGTAGCTGTAGTATGTTCTTGTGCCTAAGTCGGCCTATGGTACATATTTCAGCAAAATACTCTCTTTCACCTGTTGCAGAAATTCCAAGGGTCAACAATCTGATAATTAACGTGAAACTTTTGTGATTTGGCTTCAGCACTTGATTTTTGTCAACATTTAGCCTACTGATATAAAATAAATTTAGGATCTAAACATCTCAAAGAAAAGTCAATCAGATATACCACCTCTCGTCCCTGCTTAATTGATTTGGATATAGATTAAGAAAATTAGTTAAATTAATTATTTGTTAAAAGTATGTGTTAATTTCTTTAAAATACCCACTTAAATCATTTGTCTTGAAACTACCTTTTAATGCAAACCTCCTGTGTAGTTAATATGGATAGCTTAGGAACAAATGATAAATATGGGAGACCAAGTGAGTTGATATCTTATATTTAGCATCAAATTCAACTCTCAACTAACTTCTATATTAGAGATTGAAGGAACTACGATTGGCAAAGATGACAGGTTATAGGTATAAAGAAAATCAAACACTCCAATTTTACATGTCAATAAAAGTCAAGTACCTTAATTCTAAGTGTGTGTTTTTTTTCTTTCCTGCTGTTTATTAGTTAGCTAAAAGGTTCACATACCTTGTTTAGAATTTGCTGAAATCTTCTTGACTGCTATGGTTTTTGCGGGATCAAATAGGAGGCCTTTATAAACACAGCCAAATCCACCTCTTCCTAAAAGATTCTCCTTCCTGAAGCTGCTTGTAGCCATAGACAATTGCTTGAAAGTGAACTCTTTGGGGATATCTGGAGCAGCCATTGATGAGCATTGATCTATAACATGTTGCCTATTATTATCACCCCTCTTATCAATCTTCTTTTTCCTTTTCTTCATGGTTTCCCAGATAAATGGAAATGAGCTTGCCAATATGGCCAGAAAAATGGGTATGACAATGATCAGAATGGTCTTAATGGTCTCGTTTTTGCTGGGTTTATTATTAGCACATAATGAGGGCAAAGGAACTGAAGTGAACACCCAATTCAGGATTTCATGGCTTTCAGGCAAAGCGTTGCCCGTGGAAGCTGTGAAACCAACATAAACTGTGTTTGGGACAATATTTGGGAGATCAAGAGTGAGGTTAAGAACGCTGTTTAACGTACTTTCGGAGTATCCGAGAGAGACATAAAGCATGTTAATGGAGCCATCGTACTCTATTTTAACCAGAATAGTTTGTCCACTACTTAGTTTAATCCCAACGGGATTTAGACTCTCTGTAGCAACTGGACTTATAGTGCTTCCTGTAACTACCCCGACGTGGTTTCCATCTCGATCAAACTCGTTCCTGAATGTGTCAAACTCAACAGCTATTTGTTGCAAAGATTCACCTAGACACGAATTAGGAAAAAAACATCTCATCATCATTTTGTCGTCGCACAAGTTATTCATTAAAAATCATAAAAGCATAAATATTTTCTTTTTGTGTGAATATGGACATACTCTGTTGGAGAATCAAAACCTCAACAACTTGTTTAATTAAATGGCAAAAATGCTTGTCATTCCCATCCACATGACTTGCTATAAAAATATAAATAATAATAATTTGTGTGTTAAACTAGCCACCTACCATCGATATATTTTTTTTGGTGTAAAAGTTTTGCTTTGCGGTATTCAAACACAAAAACTCAAAACATTTACCAATCCTGCTTATGGCCCAAAAGATAACTAGTAAGTATAGTAATTAGCAAGGAAAGCTAATCAGATATGGATCATTTGGATCAGATGTAAACAAAAAATCAATTTTTTTAAAAAATGATAGTTAAGAGATTATTTTTATTTTATATTCTTTATCCCTTAAAATAATTTTTTTAAGAAATATAAACTTCTTAAAAAAATCTGATTTGAATGGTTCAGATATGATTAATTCTCCTTGCTAAGCTAAGTACTTAGCAGGGAAATCAATTCTAGATATGCTTAGCGCTTAGTAACGCTTAGAAGGGAGAGTTAAGCATATCTTAACTGTTCAGATCTAATTTAGATGGTCCATATTTGATTTTTTTTTGAAATAGTGATTTTTAAAATAAAAATCATTTTTTAAAAAAAATAATCAAAATATTATCTTTAGTTTAGATGCTATACTCATTAAAATAAGTTTTTTATTTAAAAAAAGTATGAACTTTTTTTAAAAAAGTCAAATATGGACTATCCAGATCATATATGAATAGTCCAAATATGCTTAGCTGATCTCTTTGCTAAGCAAAGAGCTTAGCAGGAAATCGGTTCCAATTTAATATTAGTGAATGACTATTGCCTTGTAAGAAATCTAATCCTTCAAGCAAAATCTAAAACCTCAGATTTGACGTTTTTGTCCCCGAACTAAAATAATCTCAGTTAATTGGTAGCATTAGAAACCGAATGGTTTGTCAAAATAGAAAAATCTTTTAAAGAAGCTGTAATTATGATTACTCCACACACACAACACATACTAAGCGAGACAACTTAAAGCATCTTATATTAATTAACATCAAGTTGGTAGCGTAGTTGCAAACATGCAGCATGAAAGTAATCAAGCGCGCGCGCGCACACAGACATATATATATTTCTCAAGTAAATCTTATTTTATTGTGTTTGTGGCGTTAACAAGCTAAATTTATGTGTGTCCATAACCAAATAGAACATACGCAAACACACACGTCATAAAGGACAGATTGCAAATAAAAAAGCTGCGCTCTCGTGCGTGTATTCCAAACCTGTGTATATGTGTATAGATATACCTTGAGTAGAGTGATCAAATAAGCCCAAATAAGATCCGTAGCTAGAAGGTGGTGAGGGATTCTGATTACTTGCAAAAACAAAAGTAAGACCATCACCAGAGATGGTTGAATTATTATCCATGGGATTGATCCTCATAGTGAAGGACGTGCTGATTAAGGCAGGCCACGCTCTAACCCTTTGAGGGTACAATACCCTTCCAATCTTGTTCATCGCCGACGACCACGGCGAACTCGAATTGATCCACGGCTCAGGAGTCAGCCTCAAACGGCCCTCGCCTGATGTCGCCGACCCCATGCACAGAAGCTCACCGCTGCTGCAACTTTCAGGTCTAAACGACGCGAAAGAGAAAGTTGTAAGGTCTATCATAGAGGCTGAACAAGCTTCTATAAGCAAGCTAGATGACACACACAGAACAAGCACCAACATGGTTGTATTGTGTTGTGTTGTAGGTGGATGAGTTTAATTATTATATAGGGTGGTGAACAAAGTTGGTGCCTTGTTAATGGTATATATTGTTCCATGATTCGCCTTCACTTGATGATAAAAAAGGCCAAAGTTGGGGTAAGAGATGTAGATAACAAGAGAATAACAATTTATACCTTGTTGTTTGATTCGCAGGATCTGGCCTCGTGACACATTGTCCACATTCGGTGTTTATCACAGTGATGAGCCTAATTTCTCATCATTATAATAAGGTCTCAACCGTTTAAATTTAATTTGAACAATCCAAATTTAAAAATTTTAATTTGTGATTTTTTAAATGATAAATTCATTTTTATGAGAAGTGATAGTTATAAGATTATCTTTATTTTTTATTTTACATATATTAAAATAAAAATTTATTTAAAATATAAAATTTAAATTAATTAAATTTGGACCGTCTAAAATTTGATCTAACAGTGAGATAGATGATGAGAACATTTTTTCTCATCAAATTGATAAGCATAAAATGTGCTTCCTTCAATATATGCTCGTTCTTGTCTATTTTGGGCGGATCTCGAGGAATAGCGATTAATACAAAGCAGAGAATTCTTTATATATCCATATAGGGGACTATATATATAGTTTAACAAGCTATGGCTTGAACTAGATCATTAATGTGCCGTGTGGTTCTTTTTCTCAACATCTTCGTTACTTGTATGACTAAATACCTTGAGTACTAGGCAGCACAAGTATTTTAGTTAGTGGCAGATAATTTGAGAACAAAGAGGCAGACTATATGAAAATGGCAATATTTATGTTTGTAAGTGAAAAAAAATTAGGTGAGAAAAATTTCATTCAGACTGCCTCATCATTTTCTTTTTATCATGTACGTACAAAGTTATGTTTCGTGAGAATTGTTTTCCCCCTCGTGAATATTACCGATGTATATCAATTATTATAACTGGATCAACTAAGGCGCCAGACAAGTTATGGGAATTTTGCAACGGTCGAAGAAGACAAAAACTATTTATCATATGCTTTAAGTCAAGAAGATAGGAGTTCATATCATTGAAGTATAGATCAAATAAAAATTAATTTTGTGCCGAGATATAGGCTCGATTAAGTAAAAGCTTTCGTGGTGTAATTACTTTATTATAATGTTTAGAATTTATATCTAGCAAGAATATAGCATCTTCGCGTCTCTTATGGCATTTATAATTAATAATTGCACTTGATATATCTCTGGGCTATCAATTAATAGATATGTCATATATTAATTCGCTTAAATGAAGGAATATAAATTTCTGGCATTGTAGAAGCGGCAAATTTCTGTTTCACTCTGCGGTTTTTTATTCATTCAATGTTCAATCAACTTCAAACTTCTTTGCTGCGTTGACAAAAACACTTAAATTAAATACATTCTTCTAGACCATATTCACATGGAAATAATCAAATAAGGATTAAGATTCGAAGCTGGCTATGAGAATTAATATGATCACGATGTTGCCACAGACTCGACAGATAGTTCATTAACCCTAACGAAAAGCTTGTTCTGATTTGAGCCTTCATTTGCATGTCCAAGCTATATATACTACATATTTGCATTTAATTTGTTTATCATTATTTTCTCATCATTAGTGGAAAAATCTCTATTAAAACCGGGTAAAAACGACATTTTAGGCCGGTTCCGGGTGCGTTTTTGATATAGTCTGTCTAAAAAATTTGCTACTTTTTCGACCGGTTAAGAAATCAGTCTAAAAAATAAGTTTTTAGATCAATTATTTATACAACCAATCTAAAAGAATGAATTTTTAGACCAGTGTTATAGACAACCGGTTTAAAATGTCATTTTTTAGATCGGTTGTATAAATAACTGGTTTAAAAAGTTTCCATTTTTTTTTAAAAAAAATTTATTCCTTTTGAAACGTTACCTAGCAAGCTATTTCTCCTGTTAAAATATTTTACCCAGCAAGCAACTATTTCAACGACATCCAAATAAATTATTCTCTTACACATTATAACAAACACCTTATACAGAAGCATTTTCATCAAGCATTACTGGATGGTGTAATACTTACATCATTCTTCCTACACCTCATGCACATTCCATAGAAGCAACAATAAATCATTCTTCCTACATCCCAAATAAATTATTCTCTTACACATTCATATTTCGTTAAACATTTTAGAACATAATTTCAAATGGTGTAACTTACATCATTCTTCTTACGTACACCACGGCCACATTTCACAGAAGCAACAACAATAAATCATTGAAAATCAACACATTATCACACATAATTGAAAAATTAAGGTATTATACTGCACATTTTTATTCTCCTGTTTTAATATTACAGTTTGACAAAAGAAATCAAAACTTTAGCTAATAATATAATCAAAACACTTTAATGGATGACAGAGGAATCTATCGAGAAAGATGTACAGCAGACAGTAATCCATCGCTAATGATCACTAGATGGCTCAAGAGCATCTACACTAGGACACCTCATATCCTTCATTTTCCTGTGATGACAACAAAAATAGTAGTTTTATATATAAAAAAAATAATATAATATACATAATTCAAATATAATTCATGATAATTACGTTAGCTAGCTATCCTTTAAAATAGTTTTATAAAGGGATATCCTCCCATATCCCTTTATGATGATTGTTTCTTGTGCCGTGTTCATTTTCTGCTTCATCTTCTTCATTCAATTCTGGTAGACCTCTAGAAAAAGAAGGAATTTCAAGAAGATCATTTATTGAACAACTTTCTTGATTAATGTCAATGATCCCTTTTACTTGGAGAGTTACATACCAAATTTTATTTGCCTGATCGTAATATAGAACATTTGTTTCACTTGATATGCCATAATAAAAGGCTAATCTCCAAAACTTCTACTATTCAGACCAACCAATGTAAATCCTAACTGATCGATTTCCATATACATGTGATTGCTTATTTGATTTGTGCCTTGGGGTTTCACATATCGGACACTGTTGGTTTTCTTCATGCTCTTTTCTATACAATATACAATCATTAGGGCTTGCATGGATCTTTTTATACTTCATCCCTAGTGGACATATTATTTTCTTAGCATTATAGTATTGACAAGGCAACACATTATTATCTGGAAGTATGTCTTTAAAAGTCTCAAGCGTTTCTGAAAAACTCTTGTTGCTCCATCCATACCGTGCTTTCAAGCTTACCAATTTCAACACTGCTTTCAACAATTGGTATTTTCTACATCCTAGGTACAGCGGCTTCTCAACATCACTACACACTACTACAAAAAAGGGTTTTAACGTCCCTATTTTGGCACTTTTAACGTTCAAAAACTGGGGGACGTCTATGTAGGGGGCGTAGTATGTTTTAAGAAAAGACGTCCCAAAAAAATGGGAGGTCTAAAGTGAGACTTTAGACATCCCAAATTAAGAATTGGGACGTCTAAAGTCAAGCCTTTAGACGTCCCAATTCTCAATTTGGGATGTCTAAAGTCCCCCTGCGGAGGACTTTAGACGTCCTAAATCTTAATTTGGGACATCTAAAGTCCTCCACAGGGGGACTTTAGAAGTCCTAATTTTTAATTTGGGAAGTCTAAAGTCCCCCCGTGGAGGACTTTAGACGTCCCAAATCTCAATTTAGGACGTCTAAAGTCCTCCACGGGGGACTTTAAACATCCCAATTCTTAATTTGGGACATTAAAAAGTTTTATTTTTTTTAAAATTATTATTTATATTCTTCATTACCCAGCAAATTAAAATTGCAGGAACAGAATTGAAGATGGATTCATAACCCACAAAATGTCCCTTACAAAATGGTAAAGACATCTAGCACTGCAATCTTTTTACTATATATATATATATATGTATAATAACAACAACTCATACAACCTAATATTATATATGTATAACAACAACCAGAAAGTGTCAAAATGTTTGTCACCACACAACTATAAACTAATTGTTATTCATTTCATCAAAATAAATATACATATGTATTTCCCTCTATTTTCAAGCTCCAAACGTATAAAACAAAAACATTATTAGTATTGCATAACTACTAACAACTAGTTTATGATTCTGGCAAAAAAAAAAAATCAAGGGAAAAACACTCCAATAACTAGAATCATCATGTAAATAAATTGAAAGCATTATAATAATTTCACATTGCAAGTTTAACTTAATTCTTCATGTAAATTTATATTTTAAAAAAAACAAACCTGATGAAAGTAGGGGAGAGGGCAACCAACGGTATATATGTGCTTCCAAGGTGGAAAGAAGATATTGGAGGAGTTGTGTATGTACAGTGGAGAGGAGAGGTACGCCGGAGGCTAAATGCAACAATGAAAGTGGGAGGTCTATGCCGGAGTGCGGAGGGGGCAAAAAAGGTGGAGAAGGCGTACGCCCGAGGGTGAGAGCAAAGAATGTGCTATGAGAGTGGAAGGAGGTGGAGGAAAAGGGAATAAAGAAAAGGAAGAGAGGAAGACGAAATGTAATAAAGAAAAGAAAATAATGAAAAAGCATACCCATGGTGTAGATAGAGAAGACGAAGTCAAGGGAATGAAAGAAAAAAGGAAATGCAGAAAAAAGGGAAGAGAAGTCATGAGGGATGGGAAAGATGGAAAAGGAGGGATGAGTTTCTGACATGGGAATGAAGAAAAGGGAAGAAAAGTCTCACGTATGTCAGAATTTCTGACATGACTTTAGGAGTCCCAAAAAAATTTGGGACTCCTAGAGTCAGGAGTCCCAAATTTTGGGACTCCTAAAGTCAATACTTTAGGAGTCCCAAATCCCATTTGGGACGTCTAAAGTAAGTTAAATTTTTTTAATTTACTTTTTTGACGCCAGTGGAAATCTTTAGGCGTCCCAAATAAAATTTGGAACGTCTAAACTCTACTTTAGGTGTCCCAAATTCAAATTTGGGACGTCTAAAGGTTTCTCTACATACACATAATTACGAAAATGCCACCGCCTTCCTTTTTAACCACCCAATTTTAAAATTGGGACGTCCATTGGGGTGGTTATATCATAATTCTGTAGTAGTGACACATATTACCATATGCATGTGATTGCTCAAAAGCCTCTTCTCCTACATCACGAATAATATCCTCTATCCGATCATCCATATCCGTGTCATTATTATCAAAAGCCACTCTTCCTGTTGAGACAAACTTGACATTTCTAATTCTTCATCATGCCATACTCATACTGTATAACTCTTACAAAATCCTTCACAAATTAAATGTGTATATATATCTGCAATACTTAGTCGACTCTCATTCAAACATACTACACAAGGGCAATAAAACATCATACTTTCATTATCGGCATTTCTTCTAACAAAGTCTAAAAAACCCCTCACCTCATTATCATATTCAACACTCGTCCGTTTAGCATTTATCCAACTATGATTCTTATATCTCAACACCTTGTAGCACCCTATCCAACAGTAAAAGGAGAGACAAAAAACAACAACCATAGAGTTTTAAGGATTTCAACGAAATTAAGAAGCATGCATATCAAGAGCCAATAACTACACTTGTAGCAATATACCGATAAATTATGGCATGATAAGAACCAAGTAATATTTCATAATAAAGGTATCTAGATAAAAGTTTTAAAACTTGCATTGCAAAGCTATTCGGTTTATATGCATTAGGTTTCAGCTAATTTTAACACACACCATTTGAAACAATATTGTTTCAACAAACCAATAACACTGACAATCAAACAATCACACTAATTAAAGCAGAACTTAGAATGATATTACTCCAAGTCAAATATAATATCACTGGGATGTACAAGTCAAAGCATATAACCTAGGAATTAAGTGCTCAAAACAACATCAAGGGCCATTTTCAACGGACATTATTGATTATTGAACAACAACTCAAGAACAAAACACTAACCTAATTGAAGACCAAGAAGTGAGCTTTTAGCGAAAGTTACGGCAATGTCGACTAAGGTTAAAATGAAGTCCTCAAATTCGTGGCACTGAAAAAGGGAAGTCATAGCAGAGGAGAATGGTCATGGTAGAGAATAGAGGTGACAACGGAGTAGCGCGATGATGATCAACGAATTGGTGGCTCTGACCAAAACAGGAATAGGGTGCGATAGAGGAGTTCAGAACAAATAGGGACAGAGCTCATAGAGAAATGGATGGCGATATAAGAAGAAAGGGTTCAGAGAGCGTGGGATCAAGGCGCGGGAATTTTGCAAGAAAACACATTTAAAATCGGTTGTCACTAACAACCGATCTTAAAAACACATTTTAGACCGGTTTTTTTTTAAAAAAAAAACGGGTTTAAAATGTTTTCTATTTAAGACTGATTATTTATTTCAACTAGTTTTAAAAGTTAAGAAATTTTTTAATTTTTAAATGATTTTATATTTTATATTGGTTTTGTATATAACCGGTCTAAATAATATATTTTAGACCGTTATTTTTAGAACCAGTCTTAGAAGTTATCTATAATTACAAAATTGCTACTGATCATCTTTTTTAGACCTTATTCTTTATAACCGGTCTAAATATAATGGTCTAAAAAACCAATTTTCTACTAGTGCATCTCTCCCCTCTTTGAAAAGAGATATCAAAATCCCGTCCCTCCTTCCCTCCCCAATCAAAACAATAATATATACATATACATACACACACGCACACAAGTTAAAGCCCCCTTCGTTATTCTCTTCTAGTAAGTAGGAGGTTAGGGGTTCGATTTCATTTGTAACTTTAAGTAGTTAGTATCTGTTTCTTTAATTCAAAAAAAATATATAAAAATACCCCTTCATTATTCCCCTCCCCTCTCTCATCAAACGAACAAATTAAACGAACTCTAATAGATTATTACATGTAAGTTCTGAGTGTCATGTTAGTTTTGAGGAAGAAGGTCCTCCAACATGTCATTGTGATCAAATCCGACATCTTTATTGCATGTAAGTTATTGTTGGGAAAGTATCTTGATGCCACAAGAGTTTTGAGTGATCGTGCAAGAGAGACAAAACTGTGTAAGTATATATTCCCTTTGGTTCTTAACGTAAGACTCACTTTTAATGAAAAAATTAAACTATAAAGTATATCTTATAGTAAGGAAAGGAGGGAGTATATACTTATATGTCTATTTTATGTTTAAAAATCCAAACTCCAAAAACATGATTGGGCATGATATAATTGTAAGATCGCAATTGTTGAAATATAATTGCAGTTCGATCTGTCAATATGCAATTTTTTTTAATAATAAAGACGCAACTAGACAGACAAGTACGTTTCCTCTTTAGAAAAGAAAAAGGATATATAAGCCAATAAATAAAAAATAGTACTCAACGCATATGTATATATAAGAACTTGCGTACACCCCACCATCTATATATATTCACGAATCATGTGAGTGTTGTTTGCTTTATCAGAGAATGAAGGCCATTGGAAGCTAGAATCATTTTAAAATATAAGATTTAATAGAAGTTAGAAACGTAACCCATTATGATAGAGGTCCCAAGTTGTACTCCAGGTTTTACTATAGAAAGCATCAATATTTATATATTCACAAGCACATACACGAGAATGTTGCCAGGGACTCTCCCATGAAGACTCATTTGAGTATCCTACAAGCTCCATTACAAAACATGTGCTTCATCAAACACAGAAACAAAAACAAACAAAAAGGATATTCATACTTTTTTAATAAATATGTCTATGGCTTTTTTTCGCCTTTTGTCATTTAGCTAAGTTTAGAACATTCTAGGTTGCGCCACCATTGTCGAAGGTGGCGTCAGTTTCTGTCGCTGCTCGTACTTACGAGCCCAGATATCCTTCCCGTTGATCTTATACTTTACCAGCCTCTTTCCGGTCAGAATCCGATCCACTGTCGCGACGCTGTCCACCAGCATGGTGGCGTACAGAGCCTCCTCCTGCGGGGAACGGTCCTCCTCCAACAGACATCCCATTAATATCTCCACCACGCTTTCCTCGCCAAACAAAGTCTTGAACAGATACAACACCTCTTCTTCCGTCACCGGGAATCCCTTAGAAAAAGTCAGGAACATGGTCTTGTCGTCATCCAATACGTCACTTGACGGTTTCCACCACCGGTCATACCATAACCTCTCGTCCTTCAAATCCCACTCCGGCCTGTTCGGCGTGAAAGGACCAAACACGGAGTGCGGAAAACCCGGCACCACCACGGTGGTCGGTGGGCCAGTAAAGCTGGTGGTGGGGTCAGCGATGCGATACACATGCGACAAGATATCATTAAAGATCCTGCAACAAACATTGTTGAGAACACTCTTAACCCCGGCAATGATGGTATGACGTTTACGGTTAAAGAAGGTGAGAGAGAGGTTCTTTTGGATTAATGTGGCGGTGAGAGGGATGGCGGCGCTGTAAGAGAGAGGGTCGTCGGCGTCGGAGTGTTCTAAACACTGAACACAGAGAAGGGCCTCGTTGGCCAGAGCGTTTATTAGCGAAGGGTTCAGAAGGGAGATATCAGGGACGAGATTGGGGCGAGCAACATGTTCGAGCCAGAGCCAGAAAGCAACGGTGAGGATTGACTGGATAGGGTCACGACCAAGAGTGCAGATGAGATATATCAGAATCTTACGTTCTCTGGTGTGGAACAAGTACAGCTCGTAAGCTGTGATGGCCGCCATTGATGTTACAGGGGAAGCTTCTTCTGAAAATGAGAGGCAGAGAAATGAAGTGAAATTATTAACCACTGTTATGAATATCTGCATGTATATACACACACAGAGACGTCAGGTTTGGGAAAGCGATTAGCACACAGAAATTAAGAAGGTTAAAGAGCATAAACTGAAATGAGAGTGGTGGAAAATGTGAGATGTGTCAGCAAATACGAGATCTGGTATAGAGGTGGACCTGCTTTCTGATCGACAAATAAACCCCCTCCTCTCTCTCTCTCTAGCTCTCTTCTGTTACCTTTCCATGGATTTTATTGGCTAATCACTGATTATTATTATTATTACTCCCGATTCTTCACAATACAGGTTCCTCTACCTAATTTATCAAAACTAAGAAATAATAGTTAACTCATTAAATTCATCCTAAATTAAGTGAGGTTTCAAACTTTACCTATATTAAATGATGCATTAAAAGAAAGAGAAAAATATAAGGTGCCATATTTAAACATTAATAATCAGGATAAAATTGATAAATAAACATTAATTATTCTCTAACTGACTTATATCGTAGATCAATTCATTCTTTTAAAAACGACTTATATTGTGAACCGGAGGAAGTGAGGGAGCATTGCTTCATCAAAAACTAAAGTTATATGCATAGAAGGATATGATCTTCACAGATCATAAGAACCGTGTAAAAGGTTGCATCTAATTTAATTTTCGTATGTATTGGGCATTTATTGCTCCTGATTTTCCTTAATTTTGAGTTATTGCATTATATTGGTCTTTGGATGCTTTCCACCACTAGCAGATCACCGTTTCGCAGCTAAAAGCAACCAACCCCGCTTTTAAATGCTTTGAGTTAATGTACTTTCTTCTGCTTTACCAAAACTTTACTCGCTATTTTTAGCTCATGTTCTGATTTATAAACTCTTGCATTTTAATTTGTGCAATGGAACGTAATTAAGAGGTCTAAAAGGAAACTCCATTCACTGAAGAAGAAATATACTAGTAATGAGTGCTGTGGAAGCTATAAGTTGATGGACGTGGAACTTTTAGAAATTCAGTTTCAGAAGAAAAGAGAGTGAAAGGGGGATAACATATATGTATGGCTTCTCAAACTGATGATACCAATTTACGAAATGGAGTTTTGTTTATTCCCCATACTGATCAGTCAACATCTTCAATTAACTTCATTGATTCCAACAAAACCAGGAAACGCCGAGTCTCTAACACAAGAATAATACTAATATGTTAGCACATGTGAAGGGAAAACGTTAGCTTCTTCTTATATTATGGTTAGGTGAATTCACTTAAAATATTACTATTTTTTATGTAGATTTTGCATTGGGATGGATTATAGTTTTGTTTTTCTAAATCTCGTACTGTATTTTGATGCAACATATATAATACTCCATTCGGTATAAGATCAGTTGACTTTTTTTGTGACATATTAAGGAAGCTAAATAAATTACTTAATTATATTATATATTATTAGATTATATATATATATATATATATATATTTTTCTGACTATTAAATTATATAACAATTTATAAGTTAGACAAAATAGTTATTTTGGAGAAAAAATGATAAATATAAATACTTTAAAAATAATTTAATTATATTTCTTAATATCTCTAAAAAAAATTAACCGAGTCTTATATTATAATCAAAGCTGTATCTAATTACAATAATAATGTAAACTGTGATATCATTATCGAATATTTCAACCAAAAAGAAATGATTTATTTCTCATATAAAGCTAGGAGAGAAGATTCTCTCCTGGTGGGTTGTCTCAATGTCCATTCTAATGTGTATAAAAGTGTGGCAAAGTGATAAATATATTCTATGATGAAACATAAAGAAAAAGGTTGTTTGTGTTTTTAATATCCCGGAAAAAAACATGAGAGAAAGCCCAAGAGACAACCATTGCCAATGTTATATATGACTGTACTTTTGGATTTAGAACAGATATTATTGTATTGTTACTTACCAAAAAAATGATTAAGCTAATTAAGCAAAAAAAAAAAAACCGACATTTTGTCATATATTTACACCCGTCATGAAAGTAAAACTAATTTTTTTTAATAAAGGACAATGTTATTATAAAGATAAAATAAAGTACATAAAAAAAAGGCCAAAGCCTACTGAAATATGCAAGGTCTAACCCAAAATATTTCAATAATGCACCATGCCCACTATGAGTTACAAGAAAGCACAAAAGAAAATAGAAAAAACCAGCAGGAGCTAGAGTCAAGTTTGGAAGAACGCAGAGGGAGTGTCATCAATGAATTCGTGACAGCCTAAAGGCCATGATTTGATCTACACCACCTCTTGAAAGTCCATGCATGATCATTCTGAAAGCTCGGACATTAGAGGAATAGTCATGCCACCAACACTCTCGCAGAGCCTTACCCAATAAGTAACGCCACCACAAGGCATCAATCGATCCCGTGGTCTCATGACGTCTGCGTCCTTCAGGATGTTGAAAGAGACTCCGGTAACCATAGACCAGAGATAAAAGAGAGTGGAACCCAACACAACTCTATGTTCATGAGGCCAATACAAAGCAGACAACAGGAACTGGCCAGAGGCTAACTAGTTGCAGCAAACCTAAAATACAATAAAAGCAAACACAGGAACACATCAAAACTAAAACAAAATTTATTGAAGGATATAGCATAACATGAGAGCATGAGCAGTTTCTAAGAAAATTAAGAAAAACATGAAGAAAAATACGTGCAGATATAATAAAAGGCCCAAGCGGTTACCATTCTAGCAGAGTTCAAAGAGAGCATGAGCAGCGCGCTTGGCCGCCAGGAGATCGGGCAGACACGATGATAAACTGGAGTTGATAATAGTAACTTGCGACACAACTTCACTCAAAAGATCTTGATGAGACTATTGAGGTTCGAGAACCAACGCTTTACGATCGACCGTTGGATGTTGTTCGAGCTCGCGCTTTAAGCTGCGTCTAACAGCAGAGGATGTGGGGTGATCCATCGATGTTACCTGTACTGTAATATGCAGTGAAACCTGCTCAATCAAAAATTAAGGCGAGCGCCCCTTAAGTTTCTTTTTGAACTTGCCATCGTATCCGACCAGGGTTCTCAGACCCGGACCGGACCAGCCGATCCGACCCGGAACCCGCCGAACTGGTCAGTAGACCGGTCCGGTTCCCGATCTGGTCCGGGTCCCAATTTAATTTTTTTTTTTTTACTTTTTCCTTTAGAATTTCATACTATAAGCCTAAAATCTTCAATTACTCATCGGTTTGGTCCCGGTTTAGCTCCGATTTGGCCTCGGTTTGATCCACTGACCCTTAACCCAGTACCCCGACCGGTTCAATACCCGGTCCGGGTTTTAATACCTTGATCCCGACAATGCTGACCACAATCTATTTTTTTTATTTTTTTCATAATTAATACTGATGATTTCCCCCCCCCCAACAATTAATATTGATGATTTTATCAATCATTTGAATTTGTGTTTTTATTTTTCAATTTAATGATAGAATAAAACATTTCATCTTTTTCCAAGCACTTTCAATCATTTTATGCTTATTAATTTTAATTAAAAATCTACAGACTTATTTGTTCAAACAAACAAAATTGAGGTATAATATGGTTTTCAGAAAAATATCTTAAAAACCAATATATATTTGTTTTTTAACTGAGATTTTTAGAAATTAAAAGAAAAAATATTACTTTTTATTTGCTTTTATAAGTAAATCAATATATCTTCATGAAATCGTGTAAGTGTTTTCTTTTAAGTAAATTAACAATTAACAATATATTAAAGGAGGAAATTTTTTATCACATTTAAAATTCAAAAATTAATAATAAAAATGCGTTGTATATTAGTGCAATCCTTTAATTTTAAGCATGCATGTTGCCATATATTTTGATATGTATTAGGTAAATTTTTAGGCATCCTATTCCTTTTCAAGCAAGCTTGTTATAATTATAAATATTATAAAATTATTATAATTATAAAAAAATTTAATCATAATATTAATCATTATATTAACCAACCATACAAAATCATAAATCAAATAAAAATGAAATTAAATAGAAACTTTGTTTATAAGAAAATTCATAATATAAGTACATCTATATAGACTTATAGACACGCGCACACTATCAAGTTTTTCATAATTAAATTAAGAGCTAATCATTAATGATATGATCACTCGCGGCATTCGTGTGTATAGAAGAATGAACACCCGAAACTCCTCAGCTTATAATAATTAACAAAAAGCGGGAGTCTAGAAAGTCATAAATAAAAATATATTTTTAGTCCTTTAAATTTATATAAGGTATATTTTTAATCCCTTAATTTTATAAAATATACTTTTAGTCATATAATTCTAATACTATTAATGTTGCTAATAAAAAAGGCAAACTCAAATGATGACTGTGTAAATTTAAGTAATAACTAAGTAATTAAATGCTATTAAGCTTAAATTTAAAATATGAGTAATTTGAAAAATATCTAAAACTTGTGTAATTAAATACTTTTAATCAGCACTTGAGTTCACCACGTCAACATTTTCTGTTAGTAACATTAACGATGTTAAAATTAAGGATCAAAAGTATACTTTATAAAGTTAAAGGATAAAAAATATACTTTATAAAATTTAAAGGACTAAAAGTATAATTTAACTATAAAAATATATGTCAATATATCACTGAAAAAACCTACTCTAAAGTTACTCAAAAGATTACTTCTAAAGCCTTATAACTATTCTCTAGAAACAAACATATTTTATATTACTCTTGGTCCTAAATATAAGACCCAATCAACTTTTTTGAGGAGATTGGAAAAACTAGTTAAATTAATTTAAAATATTTATATTTTTTTTTCTCCAAATTAATTTATCTTATTTATAAACTGATATATAATTTAATCATATATAATAAATGACATAATTAAATAATTTATTTAGTTCTCTTAATCTCTTTGGAAATGCGTTTTAAGGGCCTATTTGCACGATTGATGGACAAATCTTACGATTGAGAGAGGATAAAATTTTTGTGAGTGTTTGGTAAGACGCAATTGACAATCTCACTTTTGATGCATTCGTACGATTTACATAAAGCTAGAAGGGAGAGCTTTTTGCTGCGAATGGATCAGGGAGTATTTGCGTGAGTGGGAGAAGTGAGAGATGAGTGTTGTTTAATTGACATAGGTTCCACTACTTTATGCTATTTGTTATCTTTTTTTTTTTTAAATTTTCATTTCAAATGATGTAGGCCTCTCTTTTTGTCTTAATCTTATAATGATTTTTTTCCCGATAATTCCATTATCTTGATCTCCAAAGCATTTAATTAAATCAATTTTCATAATACTTAATTAGTTAAAATTTTTAATTGAGAGATTTACTTACATACCCATACTTAATTTTTATCATTCTAATTTGAGGTCTACTATAGAAAGGACTTTTGGAGTGTGAAAGAATTGATTTGAATTGTTACAAAAAATAAACAAGTACAGCTACTAGACATAAGTCTGTGTTGTTTGTGCAACAATGACCCTGCATAATTTTATTAGGAGAAATAATTTCACTGACATAGTGTTTCGGTAAGGTGAAGTTGGGAATATAGTTGATATAGATAATAATAGTGTAGATAAACAACATTCCGCGTCAAATTATAGTAGACGATCTTCCTCTCAAATAAATTATATTTGTGACTCAATTAGAGACCAACTTGTACGGGACATGTGATCTAATTAATTATGTAATATTATTTCATTAAATTTTGTATTTCTTAGTTCCCAAATTTCCCAACTTTAACTTTTATAAATTTTTTATAATTTCAAATTTAATTTCTCTCTTACCATTATCACAAAAACCACTTATGCTTAAATCAATTTAAACAAGTTTTACTTTTACAAAATTCATTTATACAATCGTCAATCCAAATATAAATCACATTATACAATCTGATTTTTATTCAAAAGTAAGATTACAAAAAATCATATTGGAAAAAGCTAGCTAGTTTTACAATCGCTGCTATAAATACACACTAAGTCAACTAAATCTTATATTTAGAACCAGAGTTAATGTGTGTGTGTGTGTGTGTATGCTACTACAATTAAGATAAATTATATTTAAATTGAATATTAATTCGTGTAAAAATTACCTCAGGACAATCAGACTTGCTAAGTGGCGTTTCTACAATCAGGGATTTAAGCTTGAAACATAATTCATAATTGTGGGACGCCACTTAATTAAGAGGATAGAAGAGGCAAAAAATATATATCCATTGAAAAAAGAAAGAGTGACAGGAGGGATGTTTGAGAGGGGGACAATAATCAAAATACTCCCTCGATTCTTAATATATATAGTTAGTTGACTTTATATTTATTATTTTTGCCAAAATTAATTTATTTAACTTATAAACTAACATACAATCTAATAATACATAATACATGTTACATATGATCGAGAATTTAAGTACAGTAATAAAAGCATGCGTGTGTGTATTATATGTTTCTAGGTTTGTGTGATTCGTTATATATGTAATTTTCAGATTAAAATAAACATCAAATTAACAGGTGTAGATAATGGTAAAAAAGAGGTGGCGTGAATAACGCATATATAGTAGTAGAGAAATTAGAGATCATGGGAATAGATTGAATAAGGATAATATATATGAAAGCAGTAATATAAGGGTGATTTGAGGATAGGGTTCGTGCTAATTTAGAGGACAAGGGGTTAGCTAGGGAGAGAGAGGAAAGGAACAATGTAAATATAATGAACTTATGTCATCAGCAGAAAACAGAGGTAGTCTTCTTAGGATAAATGGAAGTTATGTCTATCTATTTGCGCTCCACTTGTATATATGTTCCTACACTTAATTGTCTCCGAACCCTGCCGAACCCAGGCCACCATCACTTCTTCCTTCCGCATTATGCATTTTCACATCTAAACATCATCAACTTCAAGAACTTTATACTACTTCATGACCCCCTTTTGTGGTACTTCCTCCAACAAACGCCACATGAGGGTAATTTTTTTTAAAAATTTAGCTAAAGAAATTGTTTTATTTTAATTTATAAAATAATATTAATGTCCAGATTTATTTTCAAAATTGAAGATATTGAGGCCAGTGTTAAACTAGAAACTATTGGCAAAAAAGTTAAGCTAAAGAAACTTATATTATGATACAAATATTATAATTTTCTTAATCATGCGTATGGACTAGACTATTTTCTTTTAAATTACTAAAATAAGGTTTTTTGAAATTAAAAATTTTTTCAGGCAAAAAATGTTAAAATTGCTTAAACCTAATCTGAAATCAAGTACTCCGGACGTGTAAAGATATCTTTTATCAACATGCTAAAGGCATCACGAGACATGGTCCACTTTTGGTTTTTCTTTATTTTTGAAATATTATTTTTTTGGATAACTTCTTTTGAAATATTATATATATTTTCCACTTTTTAAACACAGATTAGAACATAGATATCAATTTGAAATAAAAAATTACAGAAATTATATGCCAATTAAAAAAAAAGAAGCACGTTGAACTTACAAGCTTAATTGATCAGTGCAGTGGAGGGGGGGACCACGTTGCCTGTTGGTGTCGCAATCTTGAGTGAGGAGGAGGAGGAGTGGGGATGGCAGTTAAAACAAAACAAAGAAGTAGATTCGATGATGAAGACGTGTATGCATGTGGGTATGTTTTTAAGTGTGAAGATGATAGAAAATGGATAGAGGGGGCGACGGTCGTCCACTGAAAGAAGCTGTTGTGTAGATGAAAAGGGAAAGTGAGAGAGGAGGGAATAATTAAAGTTGGATGAGTCAAAATAAATTAAAAGAGAAGGAAGGGGGCCACTGCGCGGGAAGGGGAAAAAAGATAAGGGTGGGAGTAGAGGGAATTGTGATTGGTGGGAAGTGAATAGTATAATCCATTAAAAAGGTTAAAATTTTTTCTTTTTTTTTGTATAAGTTGAACATTTGGAAAAAAATAATTTTCATTTAATAGAACCAGCTGTGGCGCCTGGATTTCCAGGGGCCACAGCTAGTCCTTTTTTTTTTTGGAATTCCTACACCAAAATTTTTTTTTATTTAATAACACCAGCTGTGGGGCCTGGATTTCTAGGCGCCACAGCTGATCCATTTTTTAATTTTTTTTTAAAATTCCTAAACCAAAATTTTTTTTTTGGTTTAGGAACACCAGCTGTGGCGCCTGGATTTCCAGGCACCACAGCTAATCCACTTTTTAATTTCTTTTTTTTTGAATTCCTAAACCAAAAATTGTTTTTGGTTTAGGAACACCAGCTGTGGCGCTTGGATTTTCAGACGCCACAATTGATCCATTTTTTAATTTTTTTTTTGAATTACTACAACAAATTTTTTTTTTATTTAATAACATCAGCTGTGGCGCATGGATTTCCAGGCGCCACAGTTGATCCATTTTTAAAATTTTTTTTGGAATACCTGCGCCAAATTTTTTTTTTTATTTAATTATTATACAACTAACTGTGACGCCTGATTTTCTAGGCGCCACAGTTGGTAGAATGCACCCAATTGTGGCGTCTGCCTTGGCAGGCGTCACAGTTGGGTCTACCAGCTGTGGCATCTGGTCCACCAGGTGCCACAGTTGGTACCCAAAATTTAAAAAAAATAAAATAGAAAAAGAAAAGAAAAAAAAGGCAGTTGTGGCACTTCTTTAAAGAAGTGCCACAAAATGTGCGCCACTTTTCAACATTTTTGTAGTAGTGTCAGTCTTTAATATAAAATATATTCAGGGAGTTAATATTTGTCCTAAATATAAGACATAATTTTTATATTTATCATTTCTTTCCTAATTTTTTCCTATTGATGCTTCCTCAATAATAATCAAAGATGAGAGGGGAGGAGGGGATTAAGGAAGATAACTAGAGTGTTTCAGAAAATATATGTCATATTAATTAACTAACTTCTTTAACTTAATTAAATTAGATAAATATGTCTTATATTAAGGACCGAAGGGGGTAATTCTCACACACACGTTAAATATATATACTATTTCTGCTAAAAAATATATCTTATATTTTGTTTTTTTTTCATATGACGCCTTCCATATGATAGCAAAAACTCCAATTAATACCTAAAAATATTATTTCAAACTTGAAATCAATATATTCCATAATTCCACAACTTAAATAGTAGCTCTATGAAACAATTCACAACATATCAGGAATATAGTTATTAGAAATCTCAGCCAGATTTTTAAACTCGGACTCCTACTCGAAAAGGGTAATTAATGATCAGACAAGCGAAGCAAAGTTTCTATTGCTAATGCAAATGCAATTGAAAATGTTACACAAAAACAATAGGGAAAATCACTCCTAGGTCCCAAGGAAGAAAGATATTATCAGAAAGGTCTCTCGAGGTTGTAACACACTCAACAGGTTGTGAATACACGCATAAGAGTTGTAAATAAGGACCTTTCTGATAATATGTTGCTTGTTTGGGACCTAAGAATAATTTTCCCAAAAAAATATACATGATCAAATAGTTAACGAGTAATTATGGGCTCCCATGTTACCAAATGCGAGTAGTTATCAATGAACAATATATATATCATGACTCCCTATTTTTAGATAAATTGAAAATATATTTTAATATATTTGGGAGTCATCTATGCTAAATTAAAGAGATTTGAATAAGATTTTGATAAGATATCAATTTGGTGCATGATTTAGGGGATTTCATTATCAATATCAAAGTTTAGGATAAAAATAATGATTTTAATATTAAGGATAAAAATATTAATATTAATAATAAAAATAATAATTTAAGATAAGAAAAGGAAAGATATTTCAGTTCATCATCATCATCAATATCACTATTATCATTAGCTATTTTTATCTTTCTATCTTTTTATTTGATTTTATTTTGCTAGAGGGATATTGCACTTTTTGGAATGAGGATTGAGGAACCTAATTTACATATAGGGATTCTACTTCTTCTGGAGCAAGAGAGGAGGAGAACATGTGTTTGGTTACAGACAGAAGGAGAGAAGTATTCGAGTTCTATCATCATTTTCACGGGAGGACGAGAGGACTGTGAAGGTGACTGATTTGAAGACAAAAAATGCCCTGGTAAATAGAACCAAAGGAAAAGAAGATGCAAAGCATAGATTGGGAAACTAAGGCTTGAAGATTCAAAGATATTTGAGCTTCAAACTTGGTTTTCCATTAATTTTCTTCTCTCATCTTCTTAGTTTTTGATATGAACTGAGTTATTATTTATGGCTTTGGTTTGATTATGATTACAAATAGCTAAATATTTTTGCTCTAGGATTATTTAAACCCTTGTATGGATTATGTACTCACTTCCCTTCTTTTATTTGTGATTAAAGTTCTTTTTATGTTGATTTTACTCCATGTCCAATGCTTTTTGTTAATTGGCCACCAATGAGATAGATTACTTTACTTGATTGATGTTTGAGAGAGATAGTTTGAATATAGAATTTGAGTTTAATTGTGTGAGGATTTGAAATTTGCGAGATGAATGGATAATTTTGTTAATAAGGTAGACATACACTTATTAGCCTCAATAGCAAAAAAGGACTTGATATAGAAATTGGGTTTATTTAATTTATTAAGAGATTGATATATTAATTGAATTAAACACATATTTTGAGACTTGAGAGAGCACTTATAGGTATAATGGTGTCCTGGGTTATCATAGTTGACTTTGTGAAACAAATAAAAAAAAAGGGAATCCTATTAAGTACTATTGAAATACAAGGGAGATAATAATCCTAGGCTCCTCCTATCATGAAGAAAAGTCTTAACTTTAAATTTCACTATTATACTTTTTTCTTAAACAAATTAAATTTTAAAATATTGTCACTCAACCTAATTGAGAACTTAATTGAGATAATTAACTCATTTTTTGTCTTGGTTCTCATGAGAATGATATTATTATACTACTTGTGAAGATCTGTATTGTTAGCCGTTTAGCTTTACCGCAAGCGTACGGGTCGCAAGTAATATAAAAAGATCGTTCCCACGAGGACTATGACAAAAATGAATTAATTATCTCAATTAAGTTATCAATCAGATTAAGTGAGAATATTTTGAAAGAAATTTTATACAAAAAAAAATTAATTAATTAAATCGAGAACTTCAAGACAGGAGGAACCTAGGATTATCTATCCCCTATTTATTTCATAAACTAATTAATTTACTCTCAATAAGCAATAAAACAAAGTATGTATTTGTCTAAGATTCAAAGACATTCGATAACGCTCTCTCGAGTCAAAACCAAATATTTATCCTAACAAACTAATCAATCTCTTGTATTAATTTATAAGGACTAACTTTAAACACCAATCTTAATCTGACAATGTTAGGTTAGTAACTATATCTCTATGATACTAACAAACCATCCGTTTAATATATCTAAACTTCAAGTCTAACATGATTTTACCCAAGTTCTACACTTAAATTATCTTTCTCAAGATTAATTTTAAATGAACAAGACAACTAAATGGTGATCAGGCATTTAGAGGCATTAAGAGCAAGATAAAATCAATACAAAAATTTATTCGATGCAAAAAGAGAGTAAATAAATAATTTAATCCATAAATAGGTTCAAGAAAATCCTAGAACGAGAAAATTAGCTACTCATGTTTTTCAATAAATCAAAACCATAAATAATAATTCGGTTCATATCAGAAACTACGAAAAAGAGAGAAGAAAAATTAATGGAAAACCAAATTTTAAAGCTCCAAATCTCTTTGAATCTTCAAGTCCCAGCTTCCTAAAACTCTGCTTCTCTTTCTCGTCTCTTCTCCTCGTCCGGCTTCTGTGTGCTCAGCTCCTCGGATCTGGCTCGGCGTCTCAGCGTTCTGCTCCGTGCTGTAACCGCGTTCTGCTGTGCGCTTCTGTCTCGCCTGTTTCGGTGTTCCGTCTCAGCTTCCAGTTCTGTTCGGTGCTTTTTCCGGTCTCAGCCATGCCCTTTTTATAGATATTGTTTAGAGTGCTTTTTGCTGCAGGCGCGACGTCTCTCCGGATATCCTGAAGATATATCATATATTGAAGATTTGATCAGATCTGCATATTCATACTCCACACGTCGGACCTACATTTCATTCCTTCAATTTTGCTTTTCTTTGATCACGTGGGGTCCACTTTTGTTTTGGCCTTTTACGAAGGGATATAACATAGCTTATCATCTTCATGTGCGTGGGCCCCACGATTTCTTCAATTTACTTTTATTTCTTCCAATATCCTTCATATTGTTTTATCACCAGGGATCATTATATATATATATTTTCTTATTTTTCTTCTATCCTCAAGCTCATAATATCTCCTATAAAATAAAATAGGATATGAGTAGATTTTCTGTTAAAACTCCTTATTATCCTATCACTACCAAAAAGATAGAAAAGTATATAAAAGATAATTAAATAGGTATAAAATATTAATAAGTTCAGTGAATATCTCTAAAATATATACCTATTTAATTATAAAATATATACTTATCAAACTCCCCCACACTAAATCTTTTGCACTCCTGGGCAAAGAAAAAAATCAATCTTGAAAATAGATTGAAGAAAGAAGAGAGATAAATTGAATTAACTAAGAAACCGTGAGAACTTGAGTAAACATAATCTCGGAACTAAGTATACAATAGGGTTGTCAATCACATAGAAAGAAATTTATATTAAGACACGAAATTTAACAAGATTAAATTCAGGTAAAATAGTCACACAAGGGTATAAAGTGTATCACTCAACTCACTAGCATATAGGTTCTTTTTCACTCAGTTCACTTGTTCAATCACTCTACCATAGGCTTGTAATAGTTCTAATTTTCCACCACCATTCACATGTGCATTCAAAAATCAAGAGGACTTTATGGCTTGTAATGTTGGAATATAGGCTACGTGGAGTGGATAGTGGATACTAAGTAATATGCATGTAGATCATGTAATACAGATAATTTAATGTAATAGTGATATGTGTGCTATTCTTCGAGATTCAAGAAGGGTATTCTTTCTCTCTATATTTTGTTTTCTTTTTCTTTTCTTTTTTCAAATTTTTTTTTTTCATCTTGAGCTTGTTGTAGGTTCCCTTTTGACGCGACCCTGCACATGGGTGATGCAGCACCGGTTACTTAGTTACTCCAACAAGTGCCTCAAGAGGCTTTTAGCCCAACTCATAGCCCTCTTTGACTTCAACGTTTGACGCGAGTGCCAACATTGGTGATGAAGTGCCCCCGGTTACTAAGTGAGGTCGAGAGAAGCCATCGGAGTTGTGTTTTTTTTTTTTGAAATACCCTCCAACATAAAGCACTAATAGCAATAATACCACATCTTGTGATTTGATACATGATCAAGCTGCTGCAATAATGATTTTACATGCATATTAACTTAATATATATATGATCGATGAAAAGAAAAAATTTGATGGGCTCAAAGGGGTAGCAATGGATGAAGTGTTTATAGCTTGTGTTTAGGATCCAAGGGTATAAAAATGAATGCCTCTATCCTATTAAAGAATTGCACGTGTATTAGGTAGCAGTGAAAAGAAATAAGACAAGTTCTGAAGAGTAAGTTGAGACAAGTGAAATATCACATTAGAATCGAATGTTTTAGGCTCAAATTTCCTTCCAACAGGGCTATACTATCTCACCCAATTTAATCAAGTTAAACAATATATCATCATATAAATTGCAATATATGTAATCAACTTCCCTTCATGCAACTAGTAACTAAGCTATATTTATTCAAATTCGACAATCTCAAAATCAAGACAAAGTACCTCTGTTCCCTTCATTATATTCTTTTTTTTTTTGAAAAAAAAAATTCAATTAAATTGTGAATCCTAATTCTCTCCCCCACACTTAAATCAAACATTGTCCTCAATGTTGCAAATATTAATAAAGGAGAAAGAAACTAGTACTCCCCTGGTTTAGGTCTCAGATTCTGATATGGAGTTATTCCTCTGATGTTTCAAAATTGAAGGAGAAAAGAGTGCACGAGCCAGAACTTGGAGCTGCGAGAGGAGCGATCACCCTAAAGCCTGAATAACAATAAGAAAAAGAAAAAAAAAATAATAATAAATGAAAATCAAATCATTGGGTTGCCTCCCAACAAGCGCTAAGTTTATAGTCTTCAGCCAGACTATGGTAGCATCTCAAGAATCAACTGTTAGAGGTAATATAGTGGTTTGACGGTCCACTTCACCACCCCAATATTGCTTCAATCTTTGCCCATTGACTTTGAATTTCTCTTCACTCTTGCCTTCCAACTCCACTGTGCCAGGATCAAACACTTGAACCACAGTGAATGGTCCCGACCAACTAGATTTTAGCTTTCCCGGAAACAACCTCAGCCTGAAATTATACAAGAGCACCTGTTGTCCTGGATCAAAGGTCTTGAATATGATCTTCTTATCATACCACTTCTTAGATGATTCAAATTGCATTTGTCCTTGAGGGCAAGGACTTGATGCATCCATGATAGCTTTACATTCCTCTATTATAAATTTTTCTGAATCAATCTCAGGTATCACAGCTTCAAGTAGGTCATTAGTCATAACTTTTTCACATTCATTTTGTACCACAGGATCAAGCATGTCAATGAAAAAACAGTCCTCTGGAATATTATGAGATTTAATCAACGGAGTCATATTGAAGGTGACTTGCTCATCAGCTACTCTCATAGTTAACTCACCTTTCTCTACGTCAATCAATGTTCTTGCTGTTGCCAAAAATGGTCTCCCTAACAGCAAAGGTAATTCTTTATCTGCCTCAAAGTCTAGTACAATGAAGTCTGCTGGAAAGATAAACTTGTCAACCTTCACTAATACATCTTCAATGATTCCACGAGGTTGAGATAGACTTCTATCAGCAAATTGAAGGGTAACTGTCGTTGGTCGAGCTTCACCCAACCCCAACTGGTTGAAGACAGACAAAGGCATGAGGTTAATGCTAGCTCCAAGGTCACACATTCCTTTTCCCAAGAATTTATCTCCAATATGGCAAGGAACAGAAAAACTCCCAGGATCTTTTAATTTTGGAGGCACCTGCTTAATGATATCAGTGAAGCTCTTAGTCACAGCAACTGTCTCAAACTCACTGAATCGTCGCTTCTTAGCTAGAACGTCCTTCATAAATTTGGCATATTTAGGCATATGTTCCAAAGCTTCAGCGAATGGTATGTTGATGTGGAGTTGCTTGAATATCTGAATGAACTTCTTGAATTGTGAATCTTCTTGATGTTTTTTTAGTCGCTGAGGGAATGGTGGTGGAGGCGTATATTTTAAAGGGGAAGTGCAGGTCTTCTCCTTATTTTCATCTATTTTCTCAAGAGCAACAGACTGCTCTCTAGCCACCTCATCAATATCTGTCTGTATTTCATCTTCTTGCCTAGTAGTAACCTCATTACTTGCACTCTTTTTCTTTCCACTTTGGCTAGGAATGTCAGCTAGTTGCTTTCCACTTCTCAAGGTTATTGCTTTACAATCTTCCTTACCATCTCTTCTAGGATTAGGAACGGTATCACTGGGTAGACTATTTCTGCTGAATGTGTTCATTTGAGATGCTATTTGGCCCACTTGTATCTCAAGATTTCTGATGGAAGTATCATGAAGATTAACCTTGCTTATTATACCTTCTTGGCTCTTAAGAATCTGCCTCAAGAGTTGGTTTGTCTCTGAATCACTTTCTCTAGATTTTTGTTGTTGCTCAAAACCTGGTGGTGCCATTGGCTTGCTAGCATAGTGATTAGGTGGATTCTCACTTGGTCCATTCTTCCAAGAGAAATTTGGATGATCCCTCATACCTGGGTTGTAGGTGTTGGAATAGGGATTGCCACGAGGATACCTTTGATTGTTGTTCAAGTAATGGACTGTCTCCATAGTATGTGGGCAATCTTCATAAGAATGTGCTTCTCCACAAGTTTCACAAGAGAGGCGTGAGGCCTGGATAGCGTGAATACCCTTGGAAGATCTCTTCTCTATCTTCATTTCAAGTTGATCAAACCTCTTGGCCATAGCTGCAAGTTGAGTGGCAATATCTTTAGATACACTAGAAGCATTGGAAGTATTTGGCTCTTTATAAGTCCTGTACCCAGAGCGTGCTTTATCGGATTGTTGCAAAGTGCTAAAAGCAATTTCATCATACAATTTTAATAATTCGGACACTTTCTTCTTGCCAATCCCACCGTTGCAAGCATTTTCGACCACAGAAACGGTGGGACCATCCAATCCAGCCCAAAAAGCTTCCAATAACACATAAGTCTTCTGCTCATGATTAGGACAGTTGCGCCACATTTCTTTGAATCTCTCCCATGCCTCATGAAAGAGTTCACCTGGTTCTTGTGCAAAGCCCAATAATTCAGCTCTTTGTACTGCTCGTTTACCCCTTGGAATGAATCTTGCTTTGAATAGAGAAGCCAGGGTGTCCCATGTAGAAATAGAATTGGGAGGTAAAGCTGTGAGCCAAGCTGTTGCCTTTTTATCTAAAGACATGGGGAAGAGTCTCAATCTCAGTGCATCAGAAGACACTCCCTGCTGTTTGAAATTTTCACACATTTGAACAAATTTTGTCAAATGCTCAATTGGGTCTTCATTCTGATTTCCTGTGAATGTACCAATCATCTGGAGCATCTGCAGCATAATTGGCCTCACCTCAAAATTTCTAGCAGTAATAGCTGGGAATTGAATGCTAGATTGATAGGTGGTGCTCTCCTGTTCCATATATTCATCCAAAGTACGCTCCATATCCTCGTCAGTAGGGTGTGCCATGATCTTTGGATCAGGTGACGTCGGTTCTTCTGATGATTCAGATTCAGACTTAAGTTCCTTTTCTTCAGAATGATGCTCGTCGTCTAGGTTGTTAGGGTGGACTACCAATGCGCCACTCATATGTCGAGAGGTACCTGTAAATCCAAACAACAACCGAGGAATATCAAACTTATAAAAAAAATCAAGAAAAGAAAGAAAATACTCAAACGTGATTAATCACACAATTAAGATAACTAGTTCAATGAGCTTTTTGCCAAAGTCCCCGGCAACGGCGCCAAAAACTTGTTAGCCGTTTAGCTTTACCGCAAGCGTACGGGTCGCAAGTAATATAAAAAGATCGTTCCCACGAGGACTATGACAAAAATGAATTAATTATCTCAATTAAGTTATCAATCAGATTAAGTGAGAATATTTTGAAAGAAATTTTATACAAAAAAAAATTAATTAATTAAATCGAGAACTTCAAGACAGGAGGAACCTAGGATTATCTATCCCCTATTTATTTCATAAACTAATTAATTTACTCTCAATAAGCAATAAAACAAAGTATGTATTTGTCTAAGATTCAAAGACATTCGATAACGCTCTCTCGAGTCAAAACCAAATATTTATCCTAACAAACTAATCAATCTCTTGTATTAATTTATAAGGACTAACTTTAAACACCAATCTTAATCTGACAATGTTAGGTTAGTAACTATATCTCTATGATACTAACAAACCATCCGTTTAATATATCTAAACTTCAAGTCTAACATGATTTTACCCAAGTTCTACACTTAAATTATCTTTCTCAAGATTAATTTTAAATGAACAAGACAACTAAATGGTGATCAGGCATTTAGAGGCATTAAGAGCAAGATAAAATCAATACAAAAATTTATTCGATGCAAAAAGAGAGTAAATAAATAATTTAATCCATAAATAGGTTCAAGAAAATCCTAGAACGAGAAAATTAGCTACTCATGTTTTTCAATAAATCAAAACCATAAATAATAATTCGGTTCATATCAGAAACTACGAAAAAGAGAGAAGAAAAATTAATGGAAAACCAAATTTTAAAGCTCCAAATCTCTTTGAATCTTCAAGTCCCAGCTTCCTAAAACTCTGCTTCTCTTTCTCGTCTCTTCTCCTCGTCCGGCTTCTGTGTGCTCAGCTCCTCGGATCTGGCTCGGCGTCTCAGCGTTCTGCTCCGTGCTGTAACCGCGTTCTGCTGTGCGCTTCTGTCTCGCCTGTTTCGGTGTTCCGTCTCAGCTTCCAGTTCTGTTCGGTGCTTTTTCCGGTCTCAGCCATGCCCTTTTTATAGATATTGTTTAGAGTGCTTTTTGCTGCAGGCGCGACGTCTCTCCGGATATCCTGAAGATATATCATATATTGAAGATTTGATCAGATCTGCATATTCATACTCCACACGTCGGACCTACATTTCATTCCTTCAATTTTGCTTTTCTTTGATCACGTGGGGTCCACTTTTGTTTTGGCCTTTTACGAAGGGATATAACCAGGGTTCTGAAAACCGGACCGGACCGGCCGGTCCGGCCCGGTAACCGGCGAACCGGCCGGTTGGCCGGTCCGGTTCCCGGTCCGGTTCCCTTTTTTAAAAAAAAAAAAAATTTTTTTTTTTTTATTTTTTCCTTTAGAATTTCATACTATAAGTCTAAAATTTTCAATTTCTCACCGGTTTGGTCCCGGTTTAGCTCCGGTTTGGTCCCGGTCTGACCCACTGACCCTTAACCCAGTACCCCGACCGGTTCACTACCCGGTCCGGGTTTTAATACCTTGGATATAACATAGCTTATCATCTTCATGTGCGTGGGCCCCACGATTTCTTCAATTTACTTTTATTTCTTCCAATATCCTTCATATTGTTTTATCACCAGGGATCATTATATATATATATTTTCTTATTTTTCTTCTATCCTCAAGCTCATAATATCTCCTATAAAATAAAATAGGATATGAGTAGATTTTCTGTTAAAACTCCTTATTATCCTATCACTACCAAAAAGATAGAAAAGTATATAAAAGATAATTAAATAGGTATAAAATATTAATAAGTTCAGTGAATATCTCTAAAATATATACCTATTTAATTATAAAATATATACTTATCATGTATACTTACGGTTAAGCTAGACGGCTAACAATATATTAGATAAAATTTTATGTATTAAATAATATGTTTTAAATAAAATGATATATATATTTTTCGGACAGGGCCAAAAATGCAGCATCACACCCCCACCCGACAATTAGCCCGAACCAAAAATGGCCCCTTTTTTGGGGCAAGGTTGGGAAGTTTTTACCCGTGCTCATGTGGACATATATAGGGCCAAGCCGACCATTTTCCCCAACTCTACATGGATCAGACCAAACTAGACATAGTGGTCTGATTAGTTGGTCTAGAACATGGTCGAACACAATTTAATCTAGTCTAGTCCGACTTCCTTATAAAGCTTATTTGGATGGGAGTGGACCACTTTGAGTTGGATTGAGCTGGATTGGATTGCTGAGTTTGTACACACCCCTAGCTTCTAATTAATAAAACACTGCTACAACTACAAAAATTAATCATCCCTACATCACGAGTTCATTGACAACAAATGAGCTAAGGTTTCCTATCAAAGCATCTCTATAAAATTTAACCATCTTTCTGAATTACTTTGGAAGTGAAAACAAATCATGAGTGTGCTTGTGTAGATTTGGTAAGTAATAAACCTCTGAAAAATTCACGAATATTTGGGACGATGCGGCACATCAAAGGGCTATACCTGCATATTCTCATGACAAAACAAAAAACATATGGATTTAATTTAAATCATTAAATAAAATTACTTTATTGGGCTAAGAAAATCAAGAAAGAACGGAGCATTCAACTTGCTGAATGAAGCATACCATGGTTTGGCATTCAATTTGTCAAATTGCTCCAACAAAAATTGTATACATGTTTGCCTCAATGACAAGGCATTAAATGACTCTGATAACTCGTATAAAAGAGAAACATTTTCGACAGAAACATCCTAGAAACAATATGATGAAGCATGGGATTATAACATATTCATAGAATAATTTAAAAAATAGAGGAAAAATCAAATGTGAAGCTACACTCTTGCCCTACCTGAGCAATTGCACGTTCACAAAGTTGTTTAAGGCCGTCCAAAAGATATTGATCAGCACATCTTAGGAGATCCTGAGCAATATCCAAATTGACATCTACATTTCCTGTGTAAATGAATCTGAAAGTGCCCAGAGAAAATCAAGTCATGTACATTGCAATATCTACCCGACAAAGCAAATAACAAAAGAAAAAAAAAACCCCAGAAAGGGACCAGATATCACACCTCATCATCAATTCAAAGACATCCCATTTGATGTTCGGAATTGGTATATCTTTTGCTTCCCTTTCCTGCATTTACATATTCCAACAATGTCAATGTGGCTGTTGACACTTGAGCCCCTCAAATTATAAAAAATAAAAAAAAGATTGTCGACATTAATCAATACCTACCCGATAATCACCATCAAACATTGCTCGAAATGCATCAGAGGAAGCAAGTAAACAAATTCGGTGAGCATAGAACTGTTTGTCTGATAAAGAAAGAAACAAGACATAATATTACCGGTGCATATTTCAAATTAGTTATGCGCAAGGAAAACTATTCAAGGGCAGCTTTGTCCACCTTCAACTAAAAAGGTGATATCAGAAAGTGTAGGATTGTTTACATATTGCTCGTCTAAGTATACCTGCAGCAAAAAAACTAGTAAAAACTAGAGTGAACCAAGAAAAAACAACACAATAATCCTTTCAAGATTATTCACTTCTCATATTGGTCTCTAGAGAGAAGCCCCAAGCCACTGAAATTATTCCAATCAAAATGACTTTTAATTAAGAGTCATTTCCCACTAAATTAAGGGGAGCGAATTTTCATTAATAGCTCAACAATTTACGTCATGAAAATTATATTTATTTTTTCCTCCATGCGTGAGTCAGAAATAGAAGTTCACCTTAGGAGTTGGGGGTGGAGGAGCAACATCAAAAGGAGGAACAGATGTAGTTTTGACAGCCAATGAATGAAGTGCCATTAAAACCTCGCGTTTCTGTTTGAGGTTTGTAGATTTTAGAAGAAGATCTAGCAGAAGCTCAAGTCCTTCAAAATTCAATAATAGCACGTTAAGTAAACATATACTTTAACATCCAAACAAAAAAATAATGTCCAAACCAAAAAATGAAAAATGTTTTACCATTGTTGTCAACAAAAATAAATTTTCGATCATCATGGGCACATAAATGACCAAGAGCCAGAGCTACGTGTCTTTGAACAACCTTTCGTCCAAAACGCATAAGATACAATAGTTGTTTCAACACCTACTAGAGAAAGGAAACTGATGAGTCCTCTCTAATATTAAGAATAAAGATTGAAAAAATTAATAGCTGGACTACAACATAATGTGCATCTATAATTTGAAGAAGCAAGAGAAATCAATGGGTTGCAAGAAAACTCACTGGTCCATGCATTTTCTTCTCTAATGTTTTCAGTGTCATTCCTACATGATCTTTAGCAGGCTGCAGGTCACATAAAACTTGTTAGGTATATTGATAACCAAAGAAAAGTATTTCTATTAATATACTTGACAAACTAAGAATCTATCATCCTGAAAAAAAAGAGAACATACTTGAGTTATGAAATCTCGTTTCTGTAGTTTTTGAACACCACCAATCTTAACAATACCCACAACATTGTCCTATTAAGAAAAAATTAGATGATTAAGAAAGGGAAACAAAACATGCGCTGGTGGTTCAGTAAAGAAGAAGGCAACAAATTTCACCTCATTGTTGGCAAGAACATACAGAGCGAAGGCTGCATAACGTTGGGCAGATTCATTCTTGGAGCAAAGAAGGTTGAGTAAAGGCTTCATGCCTCCATTAGAAGCAATACCAGCTTGATTGTTTGTGTCCTAAGGCAAGCATAATAAAAAGCACAAAGGAATATGAAAGAACTGGCTAGAAACAAGTCTTGCTCACAATTTTATATCATCATTAGAATTAAAACTTTAAGTTACAAATATATATGTGTGTCTATATATATAAAGAAAATACAAACTTAATAATAGCTTAAACCTTTTAAAGCCCAAGGCTAGCTTCTGTTGAGTATTAAAAACTAATGCCATCAATGTTTATATTCCTTATACAGCAAATTGGTCAATGAAGTAATTAGGGGTGGGCATGGACAGGGCTGGGCATGGTGAGACCTCTGCTCGATGCCCAACCCAAAGGATGAACCGACATGCAACCTGATGCCCGGCCTTACAGGTAGAAGCCCTAACCATTTCGGGCAGGGTAAGGGTGGTCTGGACAGGGTGGTTTTTCTTGCTCAAGTAGTAACTCTCTAACCAATACCATATGTATAAAAACTCCAATTATACCTAATAAATACTATTAACAATTTCAAATACATTCTATAATTTCACACCTTGAGATATTGCAAAATAAATCTATAACTTGAATCCTGAAACTAAAAAAAAAACTAACATATGTCTTAATAATTACATGACAAATTATGAAATAATATGTGTTTGTGTATGAATATTAATTGATATAAATAGGTGAAATTGCGAAAAAGACTCCAAAGAAACTAAAATTTTTGTCTTTGATCTCAATCTTTTAATGCTTTGTATCATCAATCTAAATCAAAAAATCACGTCTATTCAAAAAGCAATAAGTTATATATAAACTGTGGTGGATGAATATTAAATAATAATGTAAAATGTTTCATAAAAATGAAATTATATATATATATATTAAATAAAATAATACATATAGGATACTATTTATTTTATATAAACTAATATATATTTTAAATAAATTATATATAATTTTCCTGGCAAGGCCAAATGGGCAGGGCGCTACCCCTACTTGATGCCCGGCCTGGCCCGATAGTTTGCCATGTCAAAGGTGTTCAAATTTTTTTCGGGCCACTTTTTTTAGGGTAAGCAAGACAATTTTTAACCTGACTCAGGTGGGTATACCGGGCTCCTGGGCACCGTGCTCACCCTTAGTAGTAGTAATAATCACCTGAGCCAGCATAGCAAGTGCAAAAGCTGACATTTCCTGAACTAGCGCATCCGAAGACTTAAGCATGTCAATCAGTGGCTGAATAGCCCCTCTTTGAGCAATACGAACCTGTATGGAACACAAAACTTATGTGGTTAATGGTTATGAGAAAAAACATGAGGACACGAGCATTTTATAAAACCATCAAGCACAAGCTTTTTTTTGCTACTATCTAAATGCAACACAATAATTCAATGCACCTTCCAATCAGAATCTACCAAAGCAAATTGAGCAATCAAAAGAGCTGCTCTACTTTTAATCATCAGACGCCAAGATCTGTCATTGAAATTCTGAATTTGAGAAAATTAAAGTATTTTATAAAATACTAAGGCAGAGAGCTTGTAGGGCAAACAAGAATTCTAGAGTAACGTTACCTAAGTAATCTAATTACAGGCTGTAGAGCGCCAGCTAGAAGAACTTCCCTCTTTATGTTTGGAGAATACCGGACGAGAGTTCTAATCGTTTCAACCTACAAAGCTCCTAATTCAGCTGTCTATAGAAAACTTCTAGCATGGGAAAATTAAACAAATACAAGACATTAATAAAAATTCTGTTAGGGCCTAACCGCTTCATATTGTATTTCATCATCCTCTGATCCAAGCATTAGTATAAGAGTAGGTAGTGCATTGCATCTGACAACCTGCAATTAGTGATTCATATCAAAAACTACGTACAGCATAATAATCTACAAGATAAACCCAGTAGCCATGCAAGGTCATCCACCTCATTTATGTTTTTTTCATTTTGATGTGTAAGCCAACCTAAGGCCTCTGCTGCTGCCCTTTGTACCTTTGCATCATCAAATTCAAGCAATTCAACAAGAGGAGGGATTCCACCTTCCATCCTGAAGGTATAGCCAACCTCTGAGACAAGGAATAAAATATTCATCTAAATTATGTTTAAAGGGCATGGAGAATATATAGAATACCTAACCCGGTTTTGAATGTTGTTATTTTGGTACGCAAGGTCTCGGATGGCACTAGCTAATCTCTTTATAAGTTCTGGTGAATTGTCACAGGTCTTGTGCCTCTTTAACAAACCAATAAGACAAGGCAAAGCTCCAGCATCGACAATGAGTTGTTGATGCTCTGGCTGCTCAAGGTAAAGTCCAAAAGAAATCAATTCTGAGTCGGAAGACATTTTGAAGGTTACACAAGAAATTGAAAGTGCATGAGAAGAAATGGCTTCAAACCAACAGTACACAGTCATCTGCACTAGAACAACTATGACAAAACTTAAAAGTAGTGGATTGATGGATGAATTACTTTAATAGCAAGAAGTCTAAGGACCCCGACACATCCCTCTTCTACCTCATGCTCGTGAGGCTTGGGAACACCATCACCTTCTCTAACCGGTTCTGGTGCTTTCAGATGTTTTAACAAAGCAGGAATGGCTCCGCAGCTCGCTATGCTGTTCCTATTTACGTCTGCAACAGAGAGATAAATATCGAAGTGATGCACTAAAGAGCAAGTAGCAGTACCAAAACAAAGAATGTATCACGATGAGAACCCAAAAATCAAAGTTGGCAACATAGGATAATTTCCAATTCCGCAGTTAAGCACGCCAACTAACTTCGGACATATAAGAATTTTTTTTTTTTTTTAAAAAAAGCAAACTGTTATATAGGTATGAGTATAAATACGAGTATATATAATAAAAGGCTCAAGTGGTTACCATTGTAACAGAGCATATAGAGAGCATGAACAGCGCGCTTGGCCGTGAGGCGATCGGACTGAGACGATGATAAAGTGGAGTTGAGAATAGTGATTTGCGAGGCAGCTTCATTCAAAAGATCTTGAGGAGACTTTTGAGGTTTGAGAAGCAACACTTCAGGACCGGCCATTGGTTGGTCTTCTCCTTCTTCCTGTTTAAACTTGCGCTTTAAGCCGCATGGCTCATCCATCGATGTTGCGGAGATTGGCTTCTTTCCTTGGCTTCCAAACCACGTCGTTGCCTGCACTGTGTAATATGAAATGAAACCTGCTATATCAAAAATAAGGCGAGCGCCACTTTAGTCAAGTTTCTTTTTTAACTTCGCCAACAGTTAATATTGATGATTTTATCAATCATTGGAATCTATGTTTTTATTTTTCAATTTAATGATAGGGTAAAACATTCCACCTTTTTCTAGGATTTTCAATTTTTTATGCTACTTTTAAAAAAAAAATCTACAGACTTATTTATTTAACAAAATAAAATTAGATATCAAGAAAAATATCTTAAAAACCAAATTATATTTGTTTTTTAAATGAATTTTTTTTAAAAATGAAATAAAAATATTACTTTTTATTTGTTTTTACAAGTAAATAAATTTATCTTCCTGTCAGCATTTTCTTTTAAGTAAATTAACAATATTATTAAAGTAGGAAATTTTTTATCACATTTTAAAATTTAAAAATTGATAATAAAAATCTGTTGTATATTAATTCAATCCTTTCAAACATGCATGTTGTCATATATTTTGATAAGTATTATGTAAATCTTTAGGCAGCTTATTCCTTTTCAAGCAAGCTAAAAGGGGTAAGGATTTGTTGTGGTTTCAATAAAGCAAAATGACATTGTGCTATCTATGTAACCGACCCCACCTAATAAGATAATAGTGTTGTTGATGTTGTAAAAGGGGTAAGGGTCAAAAATATCTATATACTTTTTCCAAATGTGTGTTGGGCACCATGTACATTTCTTAGATACAAAAATGTTCATGAATTCTCTTAAATGGGACAAAAATGATAGTTGGTTCAGTTGTCCAAATTTCAGTTTTTCAATTTAGTGTGCCCCATACTATTATTTTTAAATAACTATTAATTAAAAAATCCCCACATCCTCTCCCCCCCCCCCCTCCTAGACGCCATCGCCTGAGCCAGCGAGGGCGCAAATCTCTCTGCAAAGGACATCGCATCCATAATATTAATATCCTGCAACAACCCAGAAGCTCCGGCGATGCTCGATGGGCTCCTCAGTCTCCTGGCCAGCCACTCTGTTCTTCATTGCTCCGTCGTTGACGATCAACAAGGAACATCTCCTGTCCCTGGTCCAAGACAGAGTCTTCCAGGAAAGCTGGTATTTAATAAAGTCTTGTTCTTGAATGTTGCTATTACAAATTAATACTATATTTGAATTTTAAGGTTGCTGAGTAAGAGATTAAAATGAAACAGGAGGGGGCTGAAGGGAGCGATAAAGGAAGGAGGGATAGCATTCAACGGAGTATATGGGATGCATGCGTTTGAGTATCCAAGTAAGGATGGGAGGTTCAACGATGCTTTCAACAAGGCAATGCATGATTTGACTATTCTGATAATGACCAACATTCTTGAATTCTGCAATGGATTTGAGGCACTCGACACAGTAGTCGTAGATGTTGGAGGTGGTCTTGGGATCAACCTTAGCTTGGTCGCTTCCAAGTATCCTCATATACAGGGCATCAATTTTGAACTGCCTCATGTCGTCCAAACTGCCCCTACCTACCCTCATATGTTTTTGATTTGCTCAACAAAGAAACATATGAAGTTGTATGTATGTATGTATAGGAAGATTTTGATTCATTTAATGATTGTGCTGCAGGTGATTATGATTTAAAAGATGGGGAAGATAGAATGTGGGGATTTTTTTTATTATATAATTACTTAAAATCAATAATTTGGGGCCCACTAAAATAAAAAGTAACAGAAGTTTGAATAATTCGAGAGATTTGATATTTTTGCCCCATTTAAAAGAGTTCATGGGTGCTTGTATACCTAAGAAATGTATAAAGTATCCAATGTATATTTGAGAAAAGTATATGAGTATTTTTATCACTTAACCTTTATAAAAATTATAACATCTATCTGTCTATAGTAACGCGGTTAAAAACCGTTATGGAAGAAACCTTTTTTCGGGAGAAAATTGTTATGTTTATATTAATGTCATTAGAATAAATATCAATATACATATTTATCGCTTTCTATTATAATTCATAATCAATATTTTATATTTTGTATTCATAAATTATTAGTTAGCTCTCATGATTCAAGGAGTTATCATAATAACAATTTAGCTCTTAAATTAAAGAGTTATTATAATATTAATTCAAATTAAACCAAATCTGCAAGAAAATTAATTTCCAAAAAAAATATAACATTATTATAATTATAGAAAAATTTAATGATAATATTGATTATTATTATATTAACTAACTGTGAAAATCAAAAATCAAATAAAAATAAAATTAAAAAGAAACTTTGTTTATTAGAAAATTCAACATATAAATACATGCATACACACATGCGCGCATGCACATAAAGTTTTTCATATATAATTAAATTAAGAGCTAACCAACAATAATACAATCGCTCACGATTTATATGTATATGGAAGAACATACACATGTTACTTCTCAACTCATAGATAATTATTAAAAAGTTACTCCAAACTCTTAGGATGTGTTTGGTTTGAGGTGGGGGGGGGGGGAAGGGGTGGTAAATTATAATTTTGGATGGGAGAAACCCAAAATTTACCTTCTTATTCCTTTTAAATTTTGTGTTCCCGCCCAAAATTTAAATTTCTTCAACCCAAAAAGATAATTTAACCCCCATCCCCTCCCCTCCCATCCCCCCTCAAACCAAACACACCTAACAAGAGTCTACAAAGTTATAAGCAAAAATATCTATCAATATATGACTCAGGAACTACTCTAATTAAAGTTACTCTAAAAACCAACATATTATATATATATATATATATATGCTACCACAAATCAAGATAATTTATATTAAAACTGAATATTACTGGGTGTAAAAATTACCCCTGGACAATCAGACTTGCTCAGTGGCGTTTCTACAGTCACAGATTTAAGGTTGAAGCATAACTGTGGGACTCCACTAGATTAAAAAGGATAGAATAGGAAGATGATATATATATATATATATATTGAAAAAAGAAAGAGCGACAGGAGGGAGGGTGAGAGATCAATGATCAAATACTATTATTAGTCTATTATATATATTGCTGTGGAGGGAGAAGGAAGGCATGAGAGAGAGAGAAGATGAAAGGGGATGCATTATTTGGGAGTGTGATGAATAAATAAAATGAGAAGGGGGAATGGCTGCCAAAAAAAAGAAGAAGAAGAAGAAGGGAATGAGGTTGAAATGATATACACATGCTTATATAAAATGTTTTTGTGTGTGTGTGTGTAGATTTACCTAATTGGGTAAAGTGATCAAATAAGGCCAGATATGTTTTGTAGCTAGAATGTGGTGAGGGATTATGATTACTTGCAAAAACGAAAGTAAGACCATCCACAGAGGTGCTTGAATTATCCATGCATGGGAGTGATCCTCAAACATCTGCGTCGTGCTGTACGGTTCCGTTGTTTCTTTTTCCCAACATCTTCCTTACTTATATATGACTAAGTGCCTATTAGTATTAGCGGTGAAAACTGATTTTCTAATGTAATTTACGGTATATGAGATAAATATTTAAGAGGAATTTTATCTCAACTTACGTGAACCTGTTTTTTAAATGCAAACTCAAATAGGCCCTAATATAGTGAAATACACTGAGTACGTAGCATGCATAAGTTTCTAGTCAGTGGTAGATAAGTACCAAAATACTGATATGCACGTTAGGAATAATCTGATATTTTGAGAACAAATACGCAGTCTATATATTAAAAAATGACACTTGAGTGTTAGCCCCCTTCTTTCCCCCTCCTCTCTCATCCCTCGAACTATTAAACCAAACGCAATTTGCATGCGGGCGTTAATATTTGGAAAGTATCTTGATGCCGGGAGAGACAAACTATATATAAGTATATATAATACTTCCTCCGGTATTAATTATAGAACATATTTATTTAATTTTGGAGAAATTAAGGATAGATGTTAAATTAATTAATCACATTTATTTTCTTAAAATACCCTTATTTAAATTTTAAAATGGCATCTAATTACATTAATTTTCTGTTTTTTCTTATACCTCTCCTTCCTCGCACATGACTTCTCCAAGATCTCACACAATCCGGCGTCATCAATCTCCCTCAACAACTTTCGATCTACTCTTATTAAATTATTATTATGTTTAATTATTATTGAGAAAGTATCAATATAATAAAGGGTATTTTGGGAAGAAATTGGCAAAAATTAGAACTTTGTCCTATAATTAGGACCAAGTTCAACTCTCAAATGTTGTCCTATAATTAGGACCAGAGGGAGTACTTGATTGTATGTCTAATTTCTTATTTAAAAATTCATATATGCTTTTGTTGCTACTATTATATGGATTTATAACCCAAACTCCAAGAAAAAAAACATGATTGTTGAACTCTTCAGTAGACAAAAGAGGGAAAATATTACATTTAAAGCTTTGAGTATGATATATAGTGCTCGTTTGGAACAGCGATTGAAATACTTAAAAGCAGCTTTTTAATTATGATTTGCAGTATAAGAGATAATATATTAGAGGATGTTTGTCTCAATTTACGTAAAAAAAAGCAATCTCAACGCTAATCCATGCATGCGTGTAATTGCAAGATCGCAATTGTGGATACAAATTAAAGCAATTTTTTTTTTTATCTGAATAGAAATGCAGTATCAAAAGGCATGGGAGACAGCATTCAACATTCATGATAATTGCAGTTCGATCTTTCGAAATGAATTTTTTTTTAATAATAAAGACAACTAGACAAGTATGTTTCCTTTTTAGAATAGAAAAAAAGGATAAAAGTCACTAAAAAAAAAATAGTACAACGCATATAAGGTGTGTGTGAGTGAGTGAGAGAGAGAGAATCATGTGAGTGTTGTTTGCTTTAGCAGAGAATGAAGTCCATAAATTCATGGAAAGAATCATTTTCAAATTGAAGATTTAGAGGTTACAAAAACCAATTCTGATGCACCAGTTTGTACTCCAGGTGTTACTATAGAAAGCGCGCCGGCGCACAAATATATATATATATATATATATATTCACAATTTTTTTATATCTATCTCTATAAGTTTTATCAGCTTTTTGTCATTTAGCTAAATTAAGAACATTCTAGGTTGCGTCGGCATTGTCAGGGGGAGTCAGTGTCAGTCGTCGACGACCGAGGACAGTCTTCTACACGCGTCGGTGCTCGTACTTGCGAGCTCTGATATCCTTCCCATTGATCTTAAAATGTACGAGCCTCCTTCCGATCAGAATCCGATCCACCGTCTCCACGCTATCCACTACCACGGTGGCGTACAGAGCCTCCTCCCGCAGCGCACGTTGCTCCCCCAACATGCTTCCCATTAAAATCTCAACCACGCTTTTCTCGCCAAACAAAGTCCTGAACAGATACGACAACTCTTCCTCCGTCACCGGGAAGCCTTCAGAAAATGTGAGGAACACGGCCTTGTCGTCATCCAATACGTCACTTGACGGTTTCCACCACCGGTCATACCATAACCTCTCGTCCCGCAAATCCCACTCGAGCCTGCTGGGCCTGAAAGGCCCGTACACGGCGTGCGGAAAGCCCGGCACCATCACAGGGGTAGGAGGGCCAGTAAAGCTGACGGGGCGTGCGATGCGATACACATCGGAAAGGATATCAGTAAAGATCCTGCAACAGATATTGTTGAGAAGGCTTTTGATGCCGGCAATGATGGTAAAGCGCCAACGGTTAAAGAAGGCGAGAGTGAGGTTCCTTTGGATTAATGTGGCGGTGAGAGGGATGGCGGCGCTGTAAGAGAGAGGGTCGTCGGCGTCGGAGTGTTCTAAACAGTGCAGACAGAGAAGGGCCTCGTTGGACAAAGCGCGGAACGCGTAAAAGTGGAGGAGGGAGATTTGAGGGAGGAGGTTGGGACGAGCAAAATGCTCGAGCCAGAGCCAAAGAGCAACGGTGAGGATTGACTTGATAGGGTCACGACCAAGAATGGAGATGAGATACCTCACAAGGAGTCTTTCCGTTTTGTTGAACATGTGAAGCTCTTGAGCTGTGATGACGCCCGCCATTGATGTTACAGGGAAGCTTCTGAAAGTGAGACAGGCAGAAATGGAGTGAAGCCACTGTTATGAATATATATATATATATATGTATCTGCATGCATATATATATGCACAGACGTGAGCTGCTTGGTGGGGTATGGTAAAAGAGAGTTTCAGAGAAAAAGAAAGTGAAAGGGGGATAGCATATATATGTGTGTGCGTGTGTGTGTGGCTTCTCTAACTTATTGTACCAATTTACGAAATTGAGTTTTGGTTTGTTCCCCAAGCTTCATTATTTCCAACAAAACGAGGAAATGACGAGTCTCTAACAGACTAATTAACACTGAAATAATAATGCATCTCAGAAGGGAAAAGTTAGCTGCTTCTAATATATATTATGGTTAGGTAATGCCACTTAAAATATTACTATTTATGATGCAAATTTTACATTTCATTATTATGGCTTCGCTTTTCACAATCTGGAATTTTTGTCATATATTTACACGTACACGTAATAAGAGTAAAACAAAAATCATTAGTATTAATTAAAAGTATACATTAGATGAAGTTCTCTTCCTTCCACCAGACCCATCCAAGAAGTTCCTTCCAAGAACTCTGTTTCTTTCTTGCAATTCTTAAGTAAATTAGATGTGGGACACGCTTGTTATATAGGGAATTTAAAGAATGAATAGTACGACTATTAATCATATGGTTATCATTTCTAATTTTGTATTAAAGAGTTGGAGAAATAAAACCCTGTTATTAAAACACAGCTTGAACTCAAGGGACAAAACAGTACAAGTCGCCTCTAACAGAACCTTGGAGCAAATAATAAAAAATCAACCAGACCCCACAATGGAGCTTCCCGGATTAAAATTTGCAGCTAAAGTAAAAATAAAAGAAGATGAAGATTCACAAAACAAGAAGTTAACAAAAAGTGGTAATTATCAAACAGCAAAAGAAACTCTGAAAAATACAGGCAAAGATAGCAAATAAGTGAGAACCCCACACTAGGTTTCCCAAAACAAGTTTCCTACAAAGAAGAACAGTTTTCCAACACAACCATTATACTTAGCTGTGCCACCTCATAATTCTCATTAACATCTCACGCAGAAAGACTCAAGAACAGTATATTGGTTTAATTAAATTAACAGAAATTTAAAAGAAATTAAAGAAAGAAAGACGCACCAGCGAACTCGAAGAGCGAGGCAACAAAGGAAGACACAAACATGTAAAGACAGCAACAGGCCGCAAAAACTGAAGGTACTGTTCGACGACGCCGGAAGACGGTACAGAGCAGACAGCAAAGAATGGCGACGACGGAATGGCCGATGAGTTGAAGTTGTTAAGTCACGATGACTAGTTCCAAAACTTTGACGACAATGTGGGTTCAACGGAATGTTGGAAAGACTGTAGTTTTTGAGTCGTTATGGATGCGGCTTTCAAGAGCAATAGAGGGAATTTTTTCATTTAGTTTTTTGTTGAGGCATATATATTGAATTTTTTGTTTTATATATATGTGTGCGTGTCGTTCATTATTTCTTTGGTTGGCAAAATAATAAGTATTTCTTCAGCTAATTTTAAACTTTTTCTTTATGATTTTAATTATCTTTCATGATTTAAACAGTTAGTGATCAACTTCAATGTTTTTAATATTAATATTTTTCGGCGATCTATTATTTCAATTTTAATATAAATAAAATATAAAAGTATTATTCTTGACAAATAGAGCTGGTTAAAAAGGTCTGGCTAAAGAAAAACAGTCATTTTTTATGCCCGGTCCTACAGGACTGAAATTATTTTTAATATTTTTTTCATTTGTTTTAAAAAAATATAACAATAAAAATCTTAATTTAATGTATAAATGTTATCAAAATTAAAGTGTAAACGGTATGCATCGTGCAATAAATAAACACGGTCACTAAGTCATAATCAAAGGTAAAATATTATCCTCATAGCACAATTATAAATAATTAATGAGAATACTTAACAAAATTAAAAATACTTCTTATAAATATGTCTTGAAAATTGTAAGCAATCAACAAAATAAACAACATAATATGTAAACAAAACAATCACTAAAAAATAAGTTAAAAATACAAAATTGGTAAGAATGCTTATAAAATAAGAAATATCGTTTATAAGTTTTTAATTTTTAGGATTCTTAATACAAGATATTCTTATGAAACTTAATTCTAAAAAAGATAATAACAACTAAATATTTGTAAGATCATTAAATAAATTATAAAAAATCAATAATATTATTATTGTATAAATAATTTTAAAAATTAAAAAAAATATATACCCTTTTAGACCCGCTTTCATTTTTAAGGCAAAAATATTAAGCTCTGTGCTAAATGGGCCAGCTTGATAGGCTCAACCCATTTTTTCGACTTTATAAATTACAAATGAGTAATGTAACCGTTTTAGTTACGAGGGGCGGTAGGTAAAAAATGAATAATGTTGATATATATATGGAGGTGTTGTTAAAAGGGGAAATGATCAAGAATTTTACTACAGTAATAATAAATCAATGGGTGTGCATTACTCTCTCTTGGCCTTATATAAAACATTCTCAAATAGGGCTAAGTCTATATATAAGCAACACTTTGTATTTATCAAAAAACTTAATGCAATTTTCTACTTTTACTTCATTAATTACATGCCTTTTTCATCTCTTTTTTTCCACTCATTTTATCTCTCACTCATCATATTCATATATAAAAGTATATTTTAAAAAATTACAGTCAATTATATATATATATATATATATTTAACTAATTTTAACCCACATTTTATATTAATTCTGTTCTAATTTTCTTATGTTGAGTGTATGTTTTTTAAGTTGGTGTGATTTGTCTTGGGTGAATATATATGCAAATCTCACATTAAAAATAAGCATCAAATTAACAGCAATAGATTTTTGGTCAAAAAAATTAACAGAAATAGATATAAAAGAGAAATTAAGGATTGGAATTGAAAGAAGAAGGAGAATATATATATATATATATATATATGAAAGCAGTGATATATAAGAGTGAATTGGCGACATATCCTAATTGAGAGGAGAGGAGAAGTGGCTAAAGAGGGAGAGAGAGGCAAGGAACAGGAGGCGTAGTATTATGAGCAGAGCCAAAAGCGTTATTGCAGATGGCGGAAGCTGCTTTATTGGGATCAACGGAAGTTAAGTCTATTTGGTCCACTTGTATGCCCCTGCACCCAACCTTTGCACAGTCCAACACTATTGCTCTCTCGTCCACACACGTCCCTCTTATGTCTCTGAACCCTACCTCACTCACCACCACCGCCTCCTCCTGATCTTCACTACTGTCACTGTAATGTTGGTTTATCAAAATTGGCTCCCTCGTTTCCCTCACTGTTATATGTTCGAATGATATTCTCTTCGCAGATCCTCTCCCTCCCGCCCATGTCTTTATTCTTGCAGCGTTCTCAGCTCCTTCGAACTGGCAACTCCACACTCTTACGTCTTCCACGTGCTCTTCCACTCTCTCTTTCCCTAAACTCCCTATACTGCATGAGCCCATAATTATAATAATAATATATAAATTACACATCTTATATTAAGCATCTGAAGCAGCATATATATGCGTCACAGTTCAATATGTAGGGATCGACCAACCTAATGCCATGGCCAGGTCCGCAGTGAATCTCTGTTATGTTGATGAAGTACGAGCCACCTTTGACAGCGATACAGTCATCACCTATATAAAAAAAAAAGTCGAACATATGTGTATATATACGTGTGATAGATTGAAGTTGAGAGTGTAACTAGTAATTACCTGTGCCGATGTTACAGTTGTGGATGTGGACACGCTGTGCGTTTGCCACGTCTATTCCATCGGTGTTGGGACTGTCTTTTGGTGAGGTTATGGTTAGATGAGATATTGTAACGTCGTTGCTTTCGTCAGCTTTTAGATGTGATCCGGGCCCATTAATATGGGTCAGCCCACTTATTTGAAGCCCATCGCAATGGAAAAACTCCAGCGCCTACCCGTCGCAACCAAACCAGATTATTACCCATATATATTTTTAACTAGATTCTGAGGGTTTAGATTCCAACCTCTCTCATGAATGGTATAATTTTCTATTTCTATATTAAGATATACGGTTGAGTTTGGTCTTAGATGTAATATTTCAATTCACTTTGTCCCTTCTATTTATAGTGTCTTTTAACCATCCTTATTGATTTTACACATTAAAGGAATTTGCATCAATTGGGTCAATCCAAATAATTTAAGAAGGTATTTTATAGAAACAAGCGTTAATTTAACTAATTTTTTAAATATATCCAGATTAGTTAAGTATATCCTACCTCTTTTATAAATGGTATGATTTTTAATTTCTAAATTAAACTATACTACCACATGTCCTCAGTATAAGGGTTAATTGGAATTAAATTTAGTCTTAAATTATAATACTTCAATTCACTTTATCTCTCCTATTTATAATTTTTTCAAATATCCCAATTGATTTTACATATTAAGAGAATTCTCATTAATTTTCAGTTTGAATGCAGATTATTTAACTAAATTTTTTAATATATCCGGATTAGATAAATATAGATCCTAAGGCAGGAGGTAGTATGGGAGCAAGGAAAGGTGTGATAATGGTTGAGAATAGGAACTAACCGCAGGTAGGCCACCGCATTGGTCAAGCACCTGAAAACAACTTGGGTGGGTTAATCATGGCCCTTGGAACATAACTAAGCATTAAATAACATTAATTAGCAATGGTTGACTTTAAATAATGATTACATGTTGATCAGTCCACCAAGTGTGACCTTGACCATCAATTGTGCCCGAGCCATCAACAGTCAAACCCTTAATCTCAGAGATACTTAGCCACCTCTTCGAACACCCTCCCCATGAATCTTTATTAGGTGCTACCAGATTCCCCAAAATCTGCATAACCATCAAAATTAATCAAAATCCATAAGCGTTATTTGAGGGGGAAAATAAACTATAAGGGAAGCAAACAAACCTAAAAAATATAATTAAAAAAAATTGAAACTAACAATACCTGAATATGAGGTTTGTTAGAGGAGCAGGGGCCCTTAAAATCAGTTGGATGCAGTAAAAAAGAATAACTGGATGGTACCATAAGGATTGGTGCGTCCTCCTTCGCTGCACAAAAAGCTTCCCATGCTTTTAGAAATGCCTTAAACCACATGAGAGAGAGATTTCAGTTACCACATATTGAGTGATATTTAACTGTTGCAAACTATAAAATGTGGATGGATTATATTTACCATAAACAAATACTTAACGGACCCAAATCATGAATTTTTTTTTTATGCTATCAACCGGTATATAGCACTTTTTCTAAATCATATTACCAATTATCCAAGCAAACTCCAAAATATCAGATATTTAAAAAGACATTGTTTGAATATTTAAGAAGAAGATGATGACATAAGAGAGAGAAGCAAGTTACAGGGGAATCATCAGTGTGGCCATCTCCTACAGCACCATAATTATGGACATCAAAGGTCGTCTGGGAATGGCTGACCCGTAGGTTGCAACATACAATCCAAAGTATCAAACACACTCTCAGTGGACACCACTCCTGCATATATGCGTACGTCAAATGCACATTTTACGTTATAAAAGTTAATTGCTACACATATACAGAATGAGACTGAAAGTCAACAAAGAAAAAACTTACCATTATGATGTATGATCGATGCATTGAAAGGAACCAAAAACCAAAAATTATCACAATTACTTGTGAAGACTGAAACTTGGGGTGGACATAGGCTTCTGCCACTGTTCTATATTTATATACGTAGAAGCTGAAGCATTTGCAACTGAATTAAATATCTTAAATAAGCTACATTAACGTTTTTGCCAATGGTAGCTAGGCTGATATAAATGTGTTCATCCTATATCGCTGTATCTAATTGTAGGGATACAAATGTTCCATATATATCACTCTGGTACTTAATATACCATGTTTTTTAACTATTTTATAAGGACTAAAAAGGGAATTAAAAATAATTTGTACTGTTAAAAATATAAAGAATGATTACTTTCTAAAGTTCTCCGATTAAAATTAGTGTATTGTGATTACTTCTAACTTATTTTTATAAAGACTTTTAATGTATTTCTTAATATATTTCTACAATACAATTTCATAATGATGCTTCTAGAAAAAAATTGGGCGCCATTAACTCTTTTTTTGCAAACTAATATATATCTAGGATCATAGACTAATTAATTAATATACTGGGCCAATATTCACATGTTTTCAATCCAATAAATTTGCTACCACTATGATACTTTTTAATTTTTCAGGATACTATTCTGATTCTTATTATAAAGTTCAATTTATCAAAAAAATGTTGATTTTGATTCTAAATACAATTAAGTCCAATTTGAGGGTCATCGACAACTGCTTTTCAATTCCCTTCTAAAGATGTAGGTGAGAAGAAATTTATACCATCTATTTTTTCAATACTTAATATTAAATAAAGACAAATTTGGAACAGTGAGTCAATTTAAAAGTTAAAACATTTCTTGTTGTCTGAGATTTGATCAAACTAAATCTATTTATTAACTCATTCTCACAAACTAATGAATGTATTAAATTGATAAATTTTTCTAATTTACTTTTATTAAAGTTTTCTCTCTCTCTACATTTACAAATCATTCTCATCTCTCCCCTCTTCTTTCTATATTTCCAATAAAAATTAAATGAGAATAAATTAGAAAATGATCATTAAATACCCTATACATTACTTATATTTAGTACCACAATTTTCTTTTATAAGGGAGTTATAATAAAGCTAAGAATGGTCATAGTTATGGCCCCAAAAAAATTGCTACTATAGTTAAACACCCCTTGCCCTAATAAAATGGTCAATATAAAAAGTGTGATTAAAACGCTCCCAACACTAATATTAATTTATTTTTATAAAATCACATTCAGGTAATCTTTAGGAACTATTGGACAAAACTTCCTAATTTTATAAAATCACATTCGAGCGTTCCTGATTGATGTACACCCCAGGATCATTGATATTTTTCCGCTTTATTAGCATTCCATAGAAGCTGCATACGGGGTGACTCAACACAATTTGAGATTAATTCCGTAACAATGCATAGGAGTCGTGACTCGTCAAGACAATGAGCAAGGAATCCCAGTCAACACAATCATAAGTCTTCTCTAAATCAATCTTAATCGCCATGTAGCATCTCTTCCCTTTCAAGCTGCCTATAGAGTGCACAACTTCCTAGACCACAATAATATTATCACTACTATGCCTTCCTAGGACAAAGCTGCATTGATTTGGAGAGATAACTTAAGGAAGAATCATATTCAGCCTATTTACAATTATTTTAGTAACCACTTTATAAATGACATTACATAAGCTGATTGATCTAAGATCCTTCATAGTCTCCGGTGGCTCCTTTTTGGGAATGAGATCGATAAGGGTATCAGTAACTTCCTTAGTAGCCTGTGGGTCAGCAAAAATATTAGTCATAATTTACAACCGAGTTACATACCGTGGACCACTGGTTTTGATAGAAAAGAGCACTGAACCCATCCGGGCCTGGAGATTTCAAAGCCCCCATGCTAAACAAGGCCTCTTTTATCTCATCCACTCTTACATCATAGCCACATCTTTGAATTTGAAACTCATCAACTGTAAGGAACGTAACTGAGCAATCCGGTCGGGGTTTATTTCTGTTATCTTTCTCAAAGGGTATCTTAAAATACTCTGTCGTCATGCTCTTTATTTTCTCTTTATCAAAAATCCACTCCCTTACTTCATTATGGAGCGCCTCTATCCGACTTGATTTTTTCCTTTGGTTTGCTCGTGAGGGGAAATGTCTAGAATTTTTGTCCCCAAATACCGTCCACTCTAGGTGAGCTTTCTGAGCCCATATTAGTGGGTCCTACAGTAAAACATCTTCAAGTTCTTTCCATAATTGGCATTGAAGCTCTTTAAGTCTTGGCTCTGGGCCCCTCCAAGCAATGGCATTAGATACACCATTTAATCATCTAAGTAATTTGCGTTTCCTCGCTTCAGTATGACCAAATACATTCTTATTCCAGTTCAAACAAGCAATCACAAAGTTACATATATTAACATACCAGCAACCGTCCTCCTTCCATTCTTGTTGAACAAAACTCTCAAAGTTTTCATGGAGAACCCACGATGCAAGAAACCAGAAAGGCCGATTCAACCATAGATTATTTATGAAATAGAACCATGCACGTTGAAACAGAAGACATAAACATGACGCATGTAATGACGATAGAAATAGGGAACAACGGCAGAGGTTGGTGAGCAGGGGTTGGAGTAACACGCCATTTCTGACCTTTGTATTATTTTAAAGAGTTTTAAAAGGGTTTGATTTTAGTATAAATAGGCATCCCATTTTCATTGTTAAATATCCAGAATTTGAATAAACATATTTGAGATTCGTTCATTAACCATTTTGGTATCAGAGCTAAGTTCTAGAGTGCCAGAGAGCAAAAGAGTGAGGAGTGGGTGAAAAACAAAAAACGTGAGAAAAAGGGGTGTCGGATTTTCACTCTCGGAGCGTTTTTTTGAAGAAACTGACCTCACCATCGTATTCAGAAGGCCGAAAAAACATGCACATCGCCTCAGTCACCGCCATGAAACAGTTCCACGTGCTTCCACGGATATCGCCGGAAGTTCACATAGTCGCCGGAGTTTAGAGGTTGAAGATGATGACGTCATTTACCACGTCATCCTGATCTGCTACATCATCAACAGGTCAGCCCCCTGTTGACTGCCATGTGTCATAACCGCCACATCAACAATCCCAGTCAACCCAACTTTCAGAAATTGCAATTTGACCCCTAAATTTGGTAAAAAATTACAATTTCTGCCCCTAAAATTTTCTGAAATTACAATTTGGCCCTATATTTCTGCCAAAATTACATTTCGGACCCCAAAACTTTCTAAAATTGCATTTTGACCCCCCAGATTTATGCCAAAATCATATTTCTGACCCCAAAAACTTTCTGAAATTACATTTTGATCCCTAATTTCTGCCAAAATTACATTTCGGACCTCAAAACTTTCTAAAATTATGTTTTTGACCCCAAATTTTTGCCAAAATTACATTTTAGTCCCTAAAAGTTAAGAAATTACCTTTCTACCCCATTTATCCATTAAATTTCCAATTTTATCCCTTACTTTTCCATAAATAACTTCCACCCTATACCTAACCTCACAAAAACAATTCCAAAACGCCTCCAAGACGCAGAAACACACACGAGATTGAGATAGACGAGATGAGACGCCGGATACAGGAACTGGAAACCACTGTACAAACGTAGCAAGCCATGCTAGAATCTCGTAGTGAATATCCAGATGATTCAGATAATAATAGTTCGTCGTCCACTGACTACTGCCGTCGTCCTCAACAACAGCAATTCCACCTTAATGACATTAAGGTAGACATACCTGAATTTGAGGGAAGACTTCAACCAGACGAATTCATCGATTGGCTTCAAACCGTCGAACGAGTTTTTGAATATAAAGAAATTCCCGATGAGCAGAAAGTCAAAATTGTCGCCATCAAACTAAAGAAACATGCTTCCATATAGTGGGAAAATCTCAAGAAAAGGCGTGAAAGAGAAGGAAAAGGCAAGATACGAATGTGGGACAAGATGTGACGTAAACTCTCACGTAAGTTTCTTCCCAAAAATTATTATCAAGATAATTTCCTTCAATTACATAATCTCCATCAAAAGGTTATGTCTGTGGAGGAATATACCAAGGAATTTGAGAAACTTATGATGAAATGTGATATACAAGAAAGGGAGAAGCAAACAATAGCTCATTATCTCGGAGGGTTAAATACGAACATCGCCCATCCAATACAACTCCAGCAATACTGGACTCTGGATGACGTCATCCGTTTAGCCATCCGTATCAAGAAACAGTTGCCTAAAAGGCCTCTATACCAACCATCTTCCTCAACCAGAATTCCTTTTGATGGGCGTAAGCCATAAATGCATCATCCTGGCTCTTCAAGCATGCCTCCACCAAAGGCTACTAGGGAATTCAACTCCAAAGCACCTAAGTGCTTCAAATGCCAAGGATTCGGTCACATCGCTTCTAACTGCCCTAACCGCAGAGTTGTCATTATTATTGAAGGGGAAGCTTCTGTAGTATTTGAAGAAGAAAGGGAGCCTATGCCTGAAACAGAGCCAGTATTTGATGAGGAAGTTACTCCTGCTGATCACGGTGAATCACTTGTGATTATGAGAAACCTGCATACAACAACTGTGAAAGAAGAGCCTTAGCTACGTCACAACATTTTTCATACTCGCTGCACCACTCAAGGTAAAGTCTGTGACGTCATCATTGACAACAGAAGCTGTGAAAATGTAGTTTCCAACTATATGGTAGAAAAGTTACATCTACAGACTCACAACCATCCATACCCTTACAAGCTCCAATGGCTTAACCAGGATAGCGAGGTAAGAGTTTCAAAACGATGCCTTATTGCTTTTTCTATTGGTAAAAGGTATCATGATGAAGTTTAGTGTGATGTTGTTCCTATGGATTCTTGTCATCTTCTTTTGGGGAGACCTTGGCAATATGATCGACGCGTTCTGTGTATGACGGTCACGCAAACACATTCCTTCCAGAATGATGGCGTGAAGATTCAGCTCACACCTTTGCCACCCAATAAACACAATAAAGACAAAAGTAAGTCTAAACCATTGGTGTCTTTAGTCGAGAAGGTGACCAAAACAGAAAGCCAAGTCATGGGTTTTCTTTTATTGCTCGAGGCAAATAATGGAACTGTCATTCCACCTAAAGTGCAGCCATTATTAGATGAGTTTCATGATGTAATTCCAAATGAAATGCCGCCAGGATTACCACCCATGCAAGACATTCAACATGCTATGGATTTCATTCCAGGAGTAGTAATTCCTAACCGGCCAGCTTACAGAATGAGTCCTCGAGAAAATGCTGAAGTTCAAAGCTAAATTGAAGAATTGCTGAATAAGGGATTAATCCGAGAGAGTGTCAGCCCTTGTGCCGTACCTGTACTCCTAGTCCCCAAGAAAGATGGAAGTTGGAGAATGTACATAGATTGTCGTGCAATCAACAAGATCACATTAAGTATCGGTTTTCGATACCCATACTTGATGACATGCTCGACCAATTATATGGCTCTACTACTTTCTCTAAGATTGACCTTCGTAGCGGATACCATCAAATCCGAATTCGCCCCGGAGATGAATGGAAGACAGCTTTCAAAACTAGAGATGGGTTGTACAAATAGAATGTGATGCCATTTGGGTTGACAAATGCTCCTAGTACATTTATGCACCTGATGAATCAGGTCCTTTGCCCTTTTATTGGCAAGTTTGTTGTTGTTTACTTTGACGACATTCTTATTTACAACAAAAGCCTAACGGAACATTTGGAGCATTTACGACAAGTGTTGCAAGTTCTTCGAGAGCAAAAACTTTATGCTAATTTGAAGAAGTGTACTTTCTTGACAAATGAAGTCATTTTCTGGGCTATATTATCACTGCAGAGGGTGTACGAGTTGATCCAAGCAAAATTGAAGCCATTAACAATTGGACAACACCGCAATCCATCCAAGAAGTCAGAAGTTTCCATGGATTAGCTTCCTTCTATAGGAGATTCATTCAAAACTTCAGTTCCATTGCCGTACCCCTCACGAATTGCATCAAGGAAGACAAGTTCCAATAGACAAAGAAAGCTTAGAAAAGTTTTGAAGAACTGAAAAAAGGCTTGACAGAAACTCCTGTGCTAGCCCTTCCTAATTTTGACCAAGTGTTTGAGGTTAGTTGTGACACCTTTAACACTGGAATTGGTGCCGTCCTGAGTCAAGAAGGCTATCCAATTGCTTTCTTCAGTGAGAAGCTTAATGATGCTAAGCTCAAATATTCTACCTATGATAAGGAATTTTATGCCATTGTTTGTGCTATACAATATTGGAGTCATTATCTCCTAAATAAAGAGTTCATACTCTTTTCTGATCATGAAGCCCTCAAGTATCTAAACTCTCAACAAAAGATCAGTCGTAAGCATGCGCGTTGGAGTGAAATCTTACAGTCTTATCCATTTCTGATAAAACATAAGGCTGGAATTTTAAACTCAGTAGCTGATGCTCTTAGCCGCCGTTATGCATTACTATCAACAATTCAAGCCAAAGTTGTTGGGTTTGAATACGTCAAGGAGTTGTACCAGGATGACCCAGATTTTCGTGGAATATGGGAGGTGACTGCATGTCAACCTTTCCACCAATATTACAGACGCGATGAGTTTTAATTTCAAGGTAAAACCCTGTGCATCCCTCAGTGTTCTTTACGGGAGGCAATAATTTGGGAAGCTCACGATGGAGGTTTAGCTGGTCATTTCGGTAGAGATAAAACAGTTGCTCTAGTCAAAGAGAATTTCTACTGGCCAAGACTTGAACGAGATATCAACAGGCACATGCAAAGATGAAGAATATGTCATTTGGCCAAAACCAAGGGTCAAAATATGGAATTATACATGCCTTTACCAGTCCCAGAAGCACCATGAGAAGATGTAAGCATGGATTTTGTGCTGAGATTACCACAAACTCAGAGGTAAAAAGATTCTGTCATGGTGGTTGTGGATCGATTTTCAAAGATGGCCCATTTATTCCTTGTCAGAAAACTAATGATGCTGTGCAAGTTGCTGAACTGTACTTTAAAGACATTGTTTGTCTCCATGGCATTCCCAAGACTATCATGTCTGATCGTGATGTTAAGTTTCTTAGCCATTTTTGGAGAACTCTCTGGAAAAAGATGGGTACTAAACTTCAGTTTAACAGTGCTAGTCACCCTTAAACTGAAGCCTTAAACAAGATTTTTGGCACCTTCTACGAAGATTTATTGGAAAGAATTTGAAGCACTGGGATCTTATCCTTGCTCAGGTTGAATTTGCTTATAACAATTCAATCAACCAAGCCACTGGAAAGTTCCCTTTTAAAGTTGTTTATGGCACTTGACCTCTCAATCCATTCTACCTGATTACTTCAGCTAGCAAACAGTATTACAGTGCAGATGCAGACCAAAGGGCTGAAGAAATCAAGAAACTACATCAGCAGGTCTGAGATAGGATCCAGAAGCAAAATTTGAAAATTAAAGCACAAAGGGACAAGCATCGAAGGAAACAAATTTTTAATGTGGGAGATCTGGTTTGGATACATTTGAGGAAAGAATGTTTTCCTAAATAGCCAAACGCCAAGTTATCTCCTCGAGCTGATGGTCCATTCAAGATTATGCAAAAAATCAACAATAACGCCTACAAAGTGGAATTGCCAAGTGCCTACGGTGTTTCAGCCACTTTCAATGTTGCGGATCTATCTCCTTTTATTGATGATGTTGATTCTGATTCGAGGACAAGTCCTATCCAACCCCGGGGGAATGAAACAAAACCATGCACATTGAAACAGAGGACACAAACATGACGCATGCAATAATGATAGAAACAAGGAACGACGGCAGAGGTTGGTGAGCAAGGGTTAGTATGGCACGCCATTTCTGACCTTTGTATTATTTTAAAGAGTTTTAAAAGGGTTTGATTTTAGTATAAATAGGTGGCCCATTTTCATTGTTAAACATCCAAAATTTGAATAAATACATTTGAGATTAGTTCCTAAACCAATTTACACCTTGATTCAACTTGAGCAATAAAGGATTATGATCAGACTTCAATGTAGGTAAATCAAATGACTGATGCATTAGGAAGTAGGCTCAACTAATCATCATTAGCTAGCAGACGGTCCAGCCTCATTTTAGTATTACCTCTTTTCCAAGTAAACTCAGGTACTATAAGTCCTAAGTCAGAAACAGATGACCCCTCCATCCAAGTCACAAAGTCTCGGTCCCATGATAGCTTATTAGCCGCAGAAGATCGCTGTTCATTATCAAGCAATATGGTGTTCAAGTCTCACCCCAGGATCCAAACGCCACTCAATGAGCTCTCGAGTCTCAAAAGCTCAGCCCACAACTGACGCCTAACCACCACATTGGGACTAGCGTATATAATAGTTAGATTTCAGGGGGTCGAATATGGAGGAGATACTAGAAGGTGAATAAATTGAGGATTGCTCTCCAATACATGTATGCTAATATTCGAATCCTACATACACCATAAGCCGTCACTATACCCTTTGGCATCGACAACAGTTGAATATGAAAAACCAAATTGACTAATTCTTCTTTTTGTTATGCCCTTTGCATATCTTGTTTCAAGAAAAGCCAAAAAAACCCAACTGGTAATTACTTTTGATGTTTCAAACCAGAGCAGGGAAAGTATATGCTACGATGCCTCTCACATTCCATATCATCCAATTCATTGGGAAACAATGTTTGTAGATTGTTGGGTCTCATCCTTATACCTGCCCTCCAAGTCATCCATCTCTTCATCCTTACTCACATCAATACTTTCCCTACTTTCCTTCAAATTTTCCATTAGTGCCATCTCTACACCCTTATTTGGCTACTCATTAATGATAGAACTCGCCCTTGCATGTTCAAGGGCCGCTAAGCTTGAGTTCATAAGAGACATATGATCCATGACTTTGAGGGTTTCTCTCCTTTTGTGAGGAACGACATCGTCTTTAGGGTTCAAAACGCGTTACTCAACCCAATAAGTGTTTTTTAGGGACAGAAAGCAAATCAGACAAAATGAATAAAGGGAGGCGATGATGATTGCCTAGCCCACGTTCCTTTATATATTGGTGAGAAATACAAAGAATGATTCTAACCTAATGGAATATGCTAAAGCATATTATTGGTGCTGTGCTATCAGTACTACACGTGTATAGTGGCAGGACCACTCTTATCCTTATCTACAACAATATTACATAAAGAGCTAATTGAGAGTAAATCAATATTATCTAACATCCCCCCTCAAACGAGCGGGTGTAATTGCTATCCCGAGTTTGCTTCTAAAGTAAGAGAACTTGGGGTAAGTTAAAGCCTTTGTGAAGCAATCAGCAATTTGATGAGAAAAGGGTATGTACCGGATATCTAAAAAGCCAGAAAGTACTAGGTCACGAATGAAATGCATATCAATTTCGATATGTTTTGTTCTCCCATGCTGAACAGGGTTAGATGTAAGAGTTCTGGCACTTATATTGTCACACCAAATGATTGAAGGCTGCTTAAGCCTAAGACCAAGTTCAAACAGTAGTGAATACAACCATTTTACCTCTGATGCCCCATCTGCTAAAGACCTGTATTCAGACTCTGAACTTGATCGAGACATAACCTTTTATTTTCTTGATGCCCATGAAACTAATGTATTGCCTAGATAGACACAGCAACTAGCCATTGAACTTCTGTCATCAATATCTACTGCCCAATTAGCATCAGTAAATACAGTTAAACTCAGAGAATTAAATGGTTTAACTAATAGACCATAGTTATAGGTTCCTTTTATATATCTCAGAATCCTTTTGACACCTTGAAAATGAATATCAGTGGGACTGGCTAGAAACAGACTAAGCTTATTAACAGAGAAGGCAATTTCTGGTCTTGTAGTTGTGAGATACTGAAGTGACCCAATAGCTCTTCTATACAAAGATGGATCTTTCATGAGTTCACCTTCTTGTCCTGAAAAGTGTCTGTCAGCTACCATCGGTGTGGACACTGGGGCACAATCTAACATATAAAACTTTCTTAACAAATCCAGGGCATATTTTCCTTGATTCAGATAAAATCCAGTATTGTCCCGATAAATCTCTAAACCAAGAAAGTAATACACATGGCCTAGATCCTTTAATGAGAACATGGCATTTAACCTTTGAATAAAGTTTTTCACATAACTAGAATTGTTTCCAGTCACCAAGATGTCATCTACATAGATTAGAATAAATACCTTGAGATTATGAGTTCTCAAGTGGAAAAGAGATATATCGCTCTTTGCATTGTGAAACCCCCACTTCAGTAGTGTCAATCGGAGCCTATCAAACCAAGCTCATGGGGCCTGCTTCAAACCATAGATTTCCTTCCTCAATTTGCACACAAAATATGGCCGACTAGGATCTTGAAATCCTTCAGGCTGTCTCATGAACACACGCTCCTGTAAATACCCATTAAGAAAAGCATTGTTTACATCTAACTGTCTTACTTCCCAATTAAATGTGGCAGCAATTGATAGAACAATTTTGATCGTTGTGGGTTTAATTACAGGACTGAAAGTTTCTCCATAATCAATACCTGGAGTTTGTTGAAACCCTTTTGCCACCAGACGAGCTTTCGGTTTCAAGAGTGACCCATCTGCTCGAAATTTATTCTTAAATATCCACTTGTAATCCACCACGGTGTGAGCATGAGTCCTCGGAACCAGAATCCAAGTGCAATTTCGTTGCAGAGCATTAAATTCCTCTTTTATAGCTCCTCTCCAATATGACGATGCGAGATCTTCTTGAATGTTCTTGGGTTTTGCAATCGTCCGAAAGATGACCGGATCTTCTGATTTCATGAGACCCACAAATGGATATTTTGGCTTGTGAATCCCTGTTTTGGATCGTGTCATCATCTTATGTGTGTTTAATGGGCTGGACACTGGGCTAGGCCCAGTTACTTCTTCTGGTATAATAACTCTTGTTTCAGAATTGGGCTCTGAATTCAAGAACTCTTGGTTATTATGAATATGACTGGATTTTGTGTTATTCAGTCTGTGTTCAGACGAGTGCGAAGATGACTCTGTAATTGCTGTGTAACCTTTATTTGTTGAAGATTTCTGAGTGGCAGTAACTGGAGGTGTATCAATGAACATTGGAATTGAGTAATTCGGTTCTGAGATTGTGTCCGATGGGTTTCTTCGATTTAGAAATCCATATACAAAAGGAAAAGTTCCAGCGTCAAAGACTACATGCTGAGACACATATACACATCCTGTTGAACTTAAGCATCGATAACCTTTGTGTTAAGGAGCTGGTCCAAGAAAGACACGCTTTTAACTGTGAAATGCAAACTTGTGATCATTGTATGACTTGAGACATGGATAACATGCACATCCAAACGGTTGAATATCTTTGTATCTCGGTTCTGTTTTGTACAGCAAGAACAGAGGTGTTTTGTTCTGAAGAATTAGAGTCGGTAGTTGTTGATTAGAAATACAGAAGTCTGAAATGCTTCAACCCAGTAAGTTAATGGCATTCTAGCTTGAGCTAACAAGGTCAATCCTACTTCAACAATGTGACGATGCTTCCTCTCGGCTCTGCCATTTTGTGTTGATGTGTATGGACAGGAATATCTCATCAAAATACTAGCCTCTTGAGTGACAGGTATGAACGGTTTGTATTCGGTCCCATTATCACACTGGATTACTTTAATTTTGGTATTGAACTGATTTTCCACTTGCTTTTGAAATACACTGAACGCATGAATCGCTTCACTTTTATGCTTCAACGGATATAGCCATGTATACCTATTGTAATCATCAATAAAGTGTATGTAATATATGTGTCCTCCTATTGATTGGACTGGAGATGGACCCCAGATATCAATGTGAATCAATTCTAAGGGAACTTTAGCATGAGTTTCAGAATTTGGAAAAGATAAACGCTTGGATTTACCCAACTGATAGGCTTCACAAACAAACTTCTCATTGAATTCAAGCTTTACATTACAATTCTTTAAAATAAGTTTCAGAACTTGATTACTAGGATGTCCTAACTTGTAATGCCATTGAAGAAAATCATTGAAATTGTCACCCATTGGAACGACTGTAGCTGCTGTAAATGCTCAAGCATCTCCTTGTTCATTGATCATTGGATACATTCCCTGTCTTGCTTTCCCTTGCATCAGTGTTTGCCCTGTGGTTTTGTCCTTCACAACACATTTATCATTAGTAAAGTGGATATCAACACTGTTATCTTTAACTAGCTGATTAACACTAAGAAGATTTTTAGTGGCAGTTGGCACAATCAAAACATTATTCAACTGAATGCCAAAATTTGATAGAGACTTAGAACCAATACCAGAGATTTTTGCCTTCTCTCTGGTACAAGTTGATAGATAAAACTTACCCACTGGATTCACTTGATCCAACTAATCAGTGTGAGGAGTAATGTGATAATTTGCACCACTATCCATATACCACGATGGATCAGCAATAGTGTTCGGGTCTGCACAGTAGGCTTGTAGATTAAAATTCGACTCGAATGATGGTGGTTTGAAACTCCTGTCAAATCGTCTATAACAGTTGGCAACAATATGCCCAGGCTTTCGCATAGGGAACAGTATGGTCTGCCTCCTCCATTGTTATTATTATAATTCCCTCATCATCCTCTGAAAGGACGATTGCGTGAGCCTCCTCTAGTGCCACGCCATGAACCTCGATGTGAGTCAGATCCTGAAAAATCATTCATACGTCGTTGACCTATATTGACAGATGGTTTAATGCTAAGAGATGAAAACTGATTAAGTTGCTCAAGTCTGCTTTCAAAAGACAGTAACGAGGCTTGTACTTCAATCCATAAGAGATTTGGTTGATCAATAAGCTTGACTACAATTGCATTGTAATATGCATCTAGTCCATTTAGAGTATGCATAATAAGTTCATCAATGGATATAGGTGCTCCGGCCAAGGCTAGTTGATCTGAAAGTGTTTTCATTTTAGAAAGATAGTCCTCTATTTTCATATTGTTCTTTCTAGTATTGTGAAGATCTGATTTGTAAACCATAATTCTTGCTCTGTTAGATGCACTGGTCAAATCTTTAGCACCAATCCAAAGATCTCGTGCTGTCTTGCAGTAGAGAAGTTGAGCTCCTATCTATTGAGACATGGTATTTCAGAGCCAACCAACAAGCATTTTGTCCACAGCTTGCCATTCACTGAAGTCAGGGTTGAGAGTTCCTGCTGCTCCAGGAACAAAACGTAGCGGAGCTACTCCGGTGCCGTCGATGTGTGATTCAAGGTAGTTTCCTTCAATTAGTGGAAGGACTACAGACTACCAAACCAGGAAATTTCCTCGGTCAAGTTTAATAGTAGTGGTTTGGCTTGAAGAGCTGAAGAGACCATATGCTTTTGTAGCTGATGTCATGGTGCCAGAGGAACCCATTCCAGTGGAAGACGACGAAGAAGAAGACATTTTTCTCACAGCCGCTCTGATACCAAGAAAGCAAATTAGACAAAATGAATAAAGGGAGCCGATGATGATTGCCTAGCCCACGTTCCTTTATATATTGGTGAGAAATACAAAGAATGATTCTGACCTAATGGAATATGCTAAAGCATATTATTGGTGCTGTGCTATCAGTGCTACATGTATATAGTGGCAGGATCACTCTTGTCCTTATCTACAACAATATTACATGAAGAGCTAATTGAGAGTAAATCAATATTATCTAATAGGGACCCATTAGATCGTTTCTTTTTAATCTACTCACGTGTAGGTGGTTTAATGTTCTTGCCACGTAATTGGATTTTATTCTCATTTTTCCTTTTTGTTCCAACGTGCACCCACTCCGTCGACTTCTTATTCAAATCCTTTTGTGATCCCCTTTTGCTATTATCCCCAACATTCAACACCTTTCCTTCATGACTCTTTACATGACTCCTATCTCTCTTATCCCTTCATGCAATATCTTTATTTTTTAATAGATCCGATATTTTTAGTCCAAATGAATCAGATCCCACAATCTCCGTTAATGCATTCCTTCCTCGAAAATCAGGCTTCAATAACTGAATCTTACCATACAAGGAGTTGGTTGTTGGATCTTCATCGACAGTAGAGGCATGCAGCTTCGCTGTCGTCATCCTATCATTTAAATGCATGACCTTCCCTACCCCTGTATTTAAACCCTTGTCCGATCCAGATGCCACACCTGATTCATTAGTCACCTTTATGTTATCTAGACACAGTAAAGGACATATCTCCTTCTAATGACCATATTTTTCAAAATGAAAACACGCCCGGTGCAATCCTTCATATATAATGGGTTAATCCTCAACAAAAGCTTTGAATTTCAGTAAAAGTGGTTGATGCAGGTCAATTTCAACACATAGACGTGCAAACCCACCTTTATCATAGAAACAAGACCTATCAATCTTTAGTGTCTTCCCTACCATATTCCCAATATGCCATAGTGATTCCACGTTATATAATTCCATTAGTAGATTGTTACGAGTGAAGATGATCAATTAAATAGTGCAAGTGTACACTGTCATAATCAAGTAATATAGAAGTGAGTAGAGTATCGTTCCCACGAGGATTGATTACTAAGTACCAAAATGAGTAATTTTAATTCTATTTAGTCGATCAATTAGTTAGTGATTGAGAGTACGAAATAAAAGATGAGCAAATATGAATGCAAATGATATGAAACAATAATGAGAAAAAGTCCTAAGGATTATATTTCACTTAACAAATTCCGGATTGAATCACTTATCTATTCTAACCCAATTTATTCCACATGATTGATAGTTGAGTTTCCCTAATTTAATTACTAGCCTTTTCTAAGGCCAAGCAATTCTATAATTAATTGCTAATCCAATATATTCCTATATGAATTTAAGTAATTAATTATGCATTAAAATTTATGAAACTTTATAAGACTACACAACTCATATGAATATATTCCTATTTTATATGCAAGTTATGGTTTTAATTATAGGGTCTACACACATGTATCTCCTTCCGGTCTCAACATATATATTGAAATCATTCAAAAGATGGCCAATCAAATGAAAGCGTTAGGAATAATAATTAAAACTCAATCATGAAAGAAAAATTAAAACTAGATTTAATAAGTTAAAATTCAATTCTTTATTAGTAAGCTACGTCATCACCCTAGGAAAATGAAAATTTAACACATGATAAAATTAAAAACAAAACCAAAATAAATTGACATTATATAAAGCTAGAATGAAATCCTCATAAATATTGCATAAAATTGAATATTAAATTCTCAAACATAAATATACAACTAAAAGATGCATGAAAAATGTGAAAATTTAGCCGTCCCTTTAGGAGGTAAAACCTTCCATGTAGGTGGCATAAAAAAGTAATACAATCCTAAGCCTTCTAAGATAAAGGCATGCAAAAAGTAATACAATGCACAAAATTAATTCTAAGATAATGTAGTAAGTGGAGAAGAGATGAGAGTAATGAATATGAAATTGTGTAAGTAGAGAAGAGAGGAAAGTAATGGAAATGAAATGGTATGTATAGAGAAGAGATGAGAGTAATGGATATGAAATGGTGTAAGTAGAGAAGAGAGGAGAGTAATGGAAATGAAATGGTATGTGTGGAGAAGAGATGAGAGTAATGGATATGAAATGGTGTAAGTGAAATGTGAATGAGAGGGTGACTATATATAGGAAAGAATGGAGTAGGGTAGATAAAGTGGTAGATGAAATAGTTGGTGAAAAGGAAGATGAAGTTGTAGATGAAATGTGGTAGATGAAGTAGTAGGTGAAAAGGAAGATAAAAAGATAGATGAAATGTGGTAGATGAAGTAGTAGGTGAAAAGGAAGATGAAGAGGTAGATGAAATGGTTAATGGAATGGTAGATAATTCCCGCTTTCAACTTTCAAGCAAAATTTGAAACCCTTGGAGATAGAACTGGATTTTGGTCTCAACATCAAAATTGTAGAGCTCTTTCTTAGCCTTTTATCCATATAAAGAATGTCTCAATCCGATATATAGAACTCCATATATTGCCTAAAAACTGAAAGAGGGTCTACTTTAGTATTTTCCAAAAAATTATATTTTATGCCAAAATCATTATTTATTTATTAATTACACCCAAATTTATTAAATTGAGCTCAAATATCATCCATAAAATCATCATATAAGGGAAAATAAATATGTAAATATTTTACTTATCATAGATGCCCTTCTTGGAACACAGTCATAATCCTCCCTCATAGTAAAAGCCATAATAAAGTATGCATTACTTTAAGGAATGAGTTTCATGGGGTCTCGTGGTTGCCACATACGGTGTATTCGATCATTGAGAATATACTTCAGGAACTCGGCTCCTAACACCTTAATAATCAAGGTATTTATCCACGGTCTACACCATGCTGTATACTCTTTTGCAATCATCTTCAACTTTGGTGTTGCACCATTCTTCACCCTCTCCACCATCTCATCATCCTCTATAAGGGTGGGCAAATAGTTTTTCGGTGCTGTGTTCGGTTAAAACCGAAAATACATCCTTTTTCACCACCAAACTGAAACAAAATGACAACAAAACTAAACACCATATAACCAACATGTTTTGGTTTAGTGTTTCGGTTTTTTGGTGTTTAGGCCACATTTTAAACCTTTTTTGTTCAAGTTTGTCCAATCCAAAAAATCTAAAAATAAGGGCCTTTTTGGGTCAAGCCTGTCCACATTTTAGGCCTTTTTGCCAACACAAAACAGCTGAAGTTTTAACATTTAAGCAAGGTTCATGAACCATGATCGGGTTCTAAATCGGTTGTGGTACTAAGTTATGGGTCAGTGGGTCAGATCGAGGCTAAATCGGTGAGAAATTGAAGATTTTAGGCTTATTAATATGAAATTCTAAAGAAAATTTAAAAAAATTAAAAATAGGAACCTGAACAACTAATTCAACTGGTTTACCTGCCGATTCACCAGTTTTCGGATCGACCGGTCCGGTCTAGGTTCGCGAACAATGCATTTAAAAAACAAAACGTAAACCAAAAATCTAAAAAGGAAAAAATCTAATTACAATTCAATTCCTATTGTAAACTGCCATATAATATGAGAGTTTGATAGCAATGTTGGCCGATAATTATCATACAAAAAATGGCATTAGAAGTTGGCTAAAGGAAGTCAGACAGTAATGTTGGCCAATAATTATCATACAAAAAATGGCACCATAAGTCTACTAGCTATTGCAGCTCATTTGACATATGATAAACAAGACAAGTTTGACAGCAATGTTTCCAATTTATATAAACTGGAGCATCAAATCAAATATAAGTTTGCTATGTGTAGTCACAACACCAAAAACAACTGAAGCAACTGATCCATTACACAACCAGCGTAAAATGATCCAAAAGAAGAAAGATATTGATAGCAGCCTGCAATTAAAACAAGCATAAATCAAATAAAAAGAAATAAAATTAAATATTACAATAATACAAAGATATTGATAAATGACTAACAAAGATATTGACATTGCATCTACTATATATCAACAGTTGCCTCCAATGCAATCTTTTAAAAATCGAGCAATAAAGACACAAAATTAGACTTCCCATGGAATATCATAATAAATATATTATTATTTTTATGAAGATAGAAACTAGATGTAAAAGATATTACCAAAGTTCTATTAGCTGAAAATTATCATCTCCTACTTCTTCAACATAGTTAAGTGAATACTTAAGCAAATCTTGAGCATAAATTAGGGACTGTATAGCTTTAGGAGTTAAAGAGCTCCTAAATGAATCTAGAACATTTCCTCCAGTGTTGAAGGTAGACTCCAATGTTTTTAAAACCGGACCGGACATCGAGCCGGACAAGTCAGCGGGTCACGGTTCAAACGGTCGAATCGGTTAGGTCGTCCGGTCGAACCAGTGACATAATAATTTAATCTAAAATAATAACATATAAAAAATATAATAATATATGTTTAAAATATATTAATTATAATATAGTTTGGAATATATGAAAATTATAATTATACTCATAAAAGATAAAAAGAAAAAGAAAAGTTTGTTTTTGTGATGTAAAAAAATAGTTAGTATTATAGTAATAAAATAATGTTGATAAAAAAAAAAATTCCGGGGAAGAGAACAATGAGTTGCTCTCTTGAAAATTGAGATGTCATATCATACTTATGAAAAAAACAGGTTGGGGAGTTGGAAAAATAAAAATTGGGTTGGGAAGCATGAAGGGTTAAAGTGAAATGATTTTTTTGACTTGGCTTTTCAACTTCTCATTTCTCAAGCTCCCCGTACACATCTCATAGCCCATTAACTCTGTCTTCTTTCTTCGAGATTTTTCACTTCCTCCGGCGACCAGAGTTCAACTGTTCATTTTCAAAGTTCTTCCATTGATGGAACAGCTCAAGCTTGTCCTCTTCTTTTCGCTAGTGAGCATTTTTGTTGTGGTTTATTGTTATTAAAAGAAAAATAAATATAGGATCTATTGCCTTTTGTATTTTGTCTTCTCTATTTTCATATATTGAAGAGTTTTCTTGCCTGATATTGGGAAGCCGTTCGGTTTTCTAAAACCGGCACTGGATTCCGGCTCAATGCCAGATTCTGGCTTAAAACTGGCTATTTTCCGGCTCATTCCGGTCTCAAGAAAAAAACGATTCTGAAGCTCAAGCGGACCGCCTCCAACTCCGAGCAACAATCTAGCTGACCGAACCGTCCGGTCCAATTTAAAAAACATTGGTAGACTCAGAAGCAACAATAGAAATTGGGATAGCCAACACATCTCTTGCTATTTGAGAAAGAATAGGGAATATAAGACTATTCACCTTCTACCAACTTAAAATATTAAAATCATCCTTTCTGGTCTCAATCGCTTCATTTAAATATCTATCCACTTTTGTTCTACTAGTCCTTTCACCAAGATGCTCATCCATGAATAATTGCTCCTCAATATCAAGCAATTTTCTAATTTTTAGACTAAGGTCATCACTATCAAGAAGATTTTCTTGTGTCATTTGATGCTCCCATTTTAGGCTGTGTTGATGGAGAAAGAACTTGTTTGTATTCATTATATAAATTAAAGAAATCAAGACTTCTTCAATAAGCACCCCCAAATGTTCACCAACAGCACGTGTATGCATTTTACGTTGAGCAAATTACACCCAATCTAGCTTATATCAAGGGTCAAGAACAGTGACAATATAAAGAAGTTTACTGATCTTCATAGGAGCTCCCTAATACTTGTCATATTTCTCCTTCATTCTACTTGCCACATTAGCTAACTCCATCATATCGCTTTTTGTCCACTCATCCAAGAAACGATAAATCATGTAAATGTCACTGAAAAAGTTATGGATGTAACATATAAAGAACCAGAAATTCACATAGTTAGATCATAAAAATGACTCAACATCATAGTCATCCTCCTAACATTCTTCCAATCTTCCTATTCAAGCACCCCATATTCAAGATCAAACCTAAAGTATGGATCTTTGTCCTAATTCCTCTTAACGGCTACCTCAAATTTTTAAGCAATCTCTAATATCAAATAAGTGGAATTCCACATTATAGGAACATCTAAGTATAACATTTGCTTGGTTTGAATTTTTTGATTGACACAATTGTCTTTAAACTTTCTCATTCTAAGTAGTGACTGTCTAATAAAACAAACAGCCTCTCTAACTCTCTTAACTGATTGACCTACTTCTTTTAGCTCTTCATTGACAAACAAATTGATTATGTGTGTCACACATCTCATATGCAAAAATTGATAGTTCATAATTAAATGCCCCCACCTTACAATTTTTCCTTGCAAATATTCAATTGAAACATCATTAGAGCCAGTATTGTCTACAGTGATTGTAAGCACCCTTTTAATACCCCACTCAAGCAAACACTTCTCAATTTCAATTCCAATGTCCCTCCCCTTGTGACTAGATATAGGAATGAAATTTGAAACTCTCTTTTTCATTGACCATGTGTCATATATAAAGTGAGCAATAATACACATGTAATTAATTCTTTGAATTGATGTCCAAGTGCCAATAGTAGGACAAACCCTTTGTTTTTTATGGTGCAAATAATCTTTAAACCTCATTTTTTCATCAATATAAATGTTGAAACAGTCACAGCCTATTGTCCATCTTGATGGAATTTTAAATCTGGGCTAGGCAAACAACATAAAATTCCTAAATCCAACCACCTCAACAAACTTAAGAGGCAATTCATCAATGATTAGCATAGATGCCAAGGCTTTCCTAATACTATCTTGGTCAAATTTCCAATTCACAAGACCTAATTTATCATCTTCAGCATTAAACTTTAAATGAGATTGTTTAAGTTCATTAGGAGGGGGCCTTTAAGTTCATTAGGAGGGGGCCTCTGCTTACAAACATTCATAATATGATTATTTAGTACAGTGTCCCATTAGATTTTGGATCACAAGCAAGATCATTTCCACAATAATTGCACTTACCTCTTATCTCACCAGCATCATTCACAAATTTGGTTAAGTGGTCCCACACTTTTGATCTTTTCTTCATAGCTTTCCCTTTTCCAGTAACAACTGGTAAAGGCTCATTGCTTTGATTTGCACTATCCCCAGCAGTTGCTTGAGCAGCAATTTGTTCAGCCATAATTTCACCTGCAAAAGACATCACATTTAATTAGGAATGAGACAAATATGATTCACAAAAAAACAGAAATAACACAATCACAGAATCACTTCACAAAAACTGCAAAAAACACCCTTCTTTTACAGAATCACATTAATCCCATTTAGTTATTAGAACACAAAAATCACATAACTATAAAACTCTCAAAAATCCTATTTGACATAATCACATAACGATAAACTCTTATTTGATAGAATCATATAATCACATTAATACCATTTAGTTATCAAAATACAAAACACAAGAATCAGTGAATCACAAAAAGATAAACTCTCAAAAAATTCTCTTAAAAAAAGCTATCAAAACCGAGCAAACAAGCGAACAAAATTTTGTATTCTTGACAAAAAACAATGAGACACCCACATCAGAAAGCAAGAAAACATCATGACCAAGCAAGCAAGCAAACAAAATTTTGTATTCTTGACCAAAAAATAGTGAGACACCCACATCAAAAAGCAAGCAAACAACATAACCGAGCGAGCGAGCGAGCTATCAGAACCGAGCAATCAAGCAAGCAAAAAAAAAAACATAAACACCCATATCAGAAAGCTAAAATGCAAGTGAGAGTGTGAGACCGAGTGAAGTGAAACAACACACCCAAGTGAGGGAGGAGGCTGAGACGGAAGATCAAGGTTTACTTCCGGTTGAGAACTGAAATGAGACGCCATAGTGAGAGTGAGAAGGCGGAGACGACCAGATCGACGTTGAGATGGCTGATCGACGCTGTAAAGTGAGGAGGTGAGAGGTTAGTCGGCAGAGAGGGTGAAGTGAGAGTGACGAGGCGAAGACGACATGATATACCCTTTGCTTTCAGCTAAGATGCGTCGGGACTGAAACTTTGAGGCAGAGAGGACGAAATGAGAGTCGAGACTTAGGACTCTCAGGCTTTGAGGCTACGGTTTTTAGAAATGAGTCGGGACTAGGAAGGGCTAAGGTTTTCTGAGGCTCTAAGAGACAAGAACGGAGAGTGTGAGTAGTGAGGTCACTGAGGAGAGAATTGAACTGACCGTCACCGACTGGACTAAGGAGTGAGTGAGGGCGTGGGCGTGGGCGTGAGGTTGGGTGTTGGGTACTTGGGTTGGGACGTTAAGTTGGGTACTTGGGTTGGGTGTTGGGCTTGGGTCTGTTGTCCATAGGTAAAAATTGAAAGCAAAAAATAGATAAATAGATAAAACGACGTCATTTTAATTACAATTCAATTTTAGCTCAATTAATTTCATATAACCCGCACCAAAAACTAAAATATGCCTATTTTACAAACTGAATAAAAACTGAATTATGTTTGGTTTGGTTTTCGGTTTCGGTTAAGATTTGCTCTCTCCTGATCCTCCGAACCACTCTCACCATCTTTATCATTCCCACCCATATCTTCTTCATAAAGTAGGCTCGCCAACCGTTCACAATGTCCTTTCCTGCATCAAGCTTAACTAGATACCCCGCCACTCCTGGAGCCAGCAGCTTGTCCAAATATGACACTGGTATTGCACGACGTCTAACCTATTCTCCCTTTAGCCTTTCTTGCTCCTTCACCTCCTTCCCTATTCAATATCATTCCCCGTCTCACACTAGCAGTTTGAATTTTATCAAGTACTGTTGACGAATTTTGATTTTAGTCTCCATATTTATTAAAAATAAACATCGTTGAACTCAAACCAAACCCTCGTCAATTTACAAGGATAAAAAATCACGATTTGAAGCCACAAAACTGCAAATACTACTTAAAATATTTTTGGTGTTTTTAACCCCTTAAAATATTTTTTCAGCTGTACCCAGTGTGTTATCAGACTAATTGCAATTTTACCTTTAATATACTTTTTCAGCTCCAAAAATTACTTTAAAATATTTTTTGATGCTTTTAACTCTTTAAAATAAGTTTTTAGTTGTACTCAGTCTTAGGAGACTGAGTACAATTTTACCTTTAATGTATTTTTTATAATAGTAAAGAGCACCCAAAACTTATATAACTGATTTATTGATTTCCACCAACTCTAAAATATTTTTCCAGTAGCACCTAATATTTTAAAATAATTTTTAAATATTTACTTGATTTTTTAAATATTTTTCCACCCACTCTCTCTTACCATTATCACAAAAGCCCTTATGCTTAAGCCAATCCAAACAAGTTTTATTTTTACAAAAATCCAATTAACAACCGTTAATCCAAACATATATCACACTATACAATTTGACTTTTACCAGAAGTAATATTACAACAAACCCAATTGAAACAAGCTTAATTGTCAATCGCTGTTCCAAATACCACCCCAATTGAACTTTCACCAATTGAGTTTTGGCAAAAGCTCAATTGTCAATAGACCTCTCCAAACACTAAAAAAAAATTACTGGCCGCCAATTGAGCATTTGTCTCCTTCAATTGGGCTTATTGGCCTCCCCAAACACACTAAGAGTGTGTTTGGAGACCCTTTTTAAGCCCAATTGGAGGCCATAAGTTCAATTACCAATTGAGAATTTAAATTTGAGTGTTTGGAGAGACCAATTGGCAATTGCGCTTTTGCCAAAGCCCAATTGATTAAAGCTCAATTGGGAGAAGCTAGAAAATGGAGTTTTTGTTAAAAGCTAATGACATTTTATGCTAGATTGGGTTGTCTGGAAATTAGTTATATGATATTGAATTTTCCCATAAATATTTTTTAAATAGTATGTAGTATCAAAAAATATTTTTTGAGTGTTTTTAACCCCTTAAAATATTTTTCTAGTTATACCCACTACCTAGTGTGCTATCAGACTGATTGCAATTTTACCCACTTTCTAGTTGTACACTCAAAAAAAAAAATTTGAGTGTTTTTAACCCCTTAAAATATTTTTTTTTGTGTTTTTAATCTCTTAAAATATTTTTTCAGATGTACCCAGTGAGTTATCAGACTGATTTCAATTTTACCTTTAATGTAGTTTTTCAGCTCCAAAAATTACTTTAAAATATTTTTTTGATGTTTTTAAACCCTTAAAATATTTTTCAAGTTGCACCTAATGTGTTATCAAACTTATTATAATTTTACTTTTAATGTACTTTTTCAGCTCTAAAGATTATTTTTTCAGCTCTTTAAAATAATTTTTTAGTTGTACCTAGTCTTAGGAGACCGACTACAATTTTATCTTTAATGTATTTTTTTATCATTATCACAAAAGCCCAATTGACAATCGCTGTTCCAAACACATCATTTTTTTCATGATCGCAAAAGCTCAATTGACAATCGCCAATCCAAACACAAATCACATTACATAATTTAGCTTTTATCAAAAGTAATATCACAACAAGCCCAATTGAAACAAGCCCAATTGACAATCGCTGTTCCAAACACACCCTAAATAGGCTTTGTCGCTCTTTCAACACAATCTGAGTTTTGGACAAAACCAATTATTTCAATCCCGTGTTCCTCCGCCCCTTTTTTCCCTTCGGGCTCGAGCCCCGAGGTATCTTACCTTACATGGAGTCATCCAAACAAATGGGAATCCAGAAATCACAATTGATGCAAATAAAAAACCCCAAATTATGAAAACATATTCCCAACATTTACAATACCATGTTCTCCGAAAAACAAACTTTTGCAAAACGGCGGCATCTATGACTACCCTTTCATTTTGAAAGGATTGTTACAAGTGGGCGAAAGATTTAAAGGCAAGATAACATCAGAAATTCACCTGACTTGAAACTGAAACATTTCAAAAATAAAAAGTTGATGAAATTTATTTTAAAAATAATTGAAAAACAATAAACTACTACTACAACAAAAATCGAAGCACAAATCACCAAACAAAATATCAGCACGAATATGCTCAAAATCATATAAATCAGTACAACTTTGTAAGCATCAAAAGACTTGTGCGTTGGGATAAGTAACAGTTCTCAACTCCCAAAATAGAAATTTGTTCCCATAGCTTACAGGAAAATGAATGATTTGGCCCCCGAAATCTCGATTCAGAACACCTAATTCCGTGCAATAGAGACCAGTGTCTAAATCAAGGTGCAGGATCCACATTGAGCTCACCCCCACACCAAAATCTTAATCAGTCAACGACCATATACCCCATTCAGCCCCGGCATCCACTTAACAATCCAAATGAGTCGAACATGACATAAATAGGAAATGCGACTCCTACGAGCAAATCTAAGTAATACATAATACAACTAACGAAATCCTTTTAACTTAAATGAGCTACCGTACTACCCAGCAACTAATATTGATAAAACCCCTATGGAGGTCAAGATTTCCAGTATACAGAACTACAAGGACGCGAGACACCAGCATGGTGGAAAATCCGCATCTGAAGCCTCATGTCACTTATCTGAATGCAATTAATCTGCAAAAGCTGCGCAACAGTTGAAAGCAACTGAAGCACACAATCTTCATCCGCCTCTACTATGATGGCACTGCATTAAAAATCAAGAAAACAATGTCAAAAAGTTAAGACAATCAGCAACTCAAACTAGCATAAATGCCACATAACGCATAGAATGCAACCTGTAAATCATTCCAAAATAAAGTACTCTGGTCCTCAATGTAGGACTTGTTTAACTAATTTAATCAGATCAAGGAAGTTGGTTTAGTTAGTTAATCATAATAAATATGACATGTTTTTCTAAAATACTCTTGTTTAGGATAGTAATTGGCTTCAACTATTGTTGCAAAAGAACAACACGCCACCTTGTTGAGGGAAGTATTAACAGGGGGTAGCTTGAGGAAAAACGATAAATATGGGAGATAGGTTTTACATTTAGAACTAAGACCAACACTCCAATTAAGTCCTACATTAACAAAAGGAGTAACTTGTAAACTTCAAAATAGAAGACAAACAGCAGCATGCTTTCATTTAGAAATCCTAGAAGCACATGAGACACAATAAAACAGAAAAGCCTGCATTAACAGCATCACAACATTTAGTGGCATAAAGCAGGAAGACAACACGGGACAAGTGAACAGAAGGTGATAAGATATAGAATAATCTCGAATGATAACAAGTTCATGGTTGAGAGCATACTATATGTAGATGTATCAATCTGCTCAGGAAGCTGTTTTATATCCACCTCAAACCTTGATTGAACCTGATATATACAAAAAGAAACTTAGGACTAATGAAATCCTACTAACGGATCAATAACAAGAAGAGTTTCATACATTGTTGAGAACATCAACATCTGCAGCACATGAAACAAATGTAATTGCGAGGCCCTTGGTGCCAAACCTTCCTGCTCTGCCAACCTAGAGTTCCAGACACAAGGTCAGACCATCAGACAGCTGTGAACTAGAATTTAATGGCATAAAAACCAATTTGAGCTGAATATATATTACATATGCAATCATACCCTGTGCAAGTATGTGTCTGCAGAATCAGGCATGTCATAGTTTATGACTATGTTGACACGTTCAATGTCAATGCCCCTTCCAACCAGATCTGTTGCCACAAGAATCCGAGTATGCCCCTCTTTGAATCCTTTGTATCGCTTTAACCTATTAATAATATGATCAAGATTAAATATCACACAAAAGTTTGCGTTGCCCGTGACCACTTGCTAGGATGCTAGCAAGTGAGATTGAAACACTACCGTCAAACTACAACACAAACAACATGAAAGCCAAAAACCAGGATCACCATCACTAATCCCATTTATATAATCGACCAATTCATCACATTAATAATTAATAAGTAACAAGAATTAAAACCGTTCACTTCAAATGATCCCATTCGTTAATATTCTATTTCATTGCAAACCCTAGCCGTTCAATAACTTCATTATCCAACAACTCGAATCAGAAATTCCAAATTGCTAAAATACTTGATAACTTTTAACCTTTGGAACAAAGGCATATTAATTTATTAGCATGTACGATACAAAAGGCAAATTTATTTATCTTCTTTAATATCAAGTTCAGACAAAAATGCCTTCAGAGAGATCAAATAAATTAACTAAGTTAAAACAACATAACTTACCATGCTACAGCACAAGGCCAGTGAAAACATAAGTCAATCAAAGTAAACGTTAACTTAAAGAAAATAAATAAAGCGAACATTAACTACCTGTTTTTCTTGGTACTCAGGCATTAGGTTAAAATAACTACATACCATATTAAGTATTGTCCAGCAGAGAAACATATACACAATATACTATTAATGCATTCATAGTAGCATGGCACGACAATTAAACAGATTTCAAGATTACAGAATAAGCCAAACTAACAAGGGCAACAAAAAAAACCAAATAACTGAATAAATCATAGAAAATCTTCAAATCATCAGTTAAACAAGAATGAAGAGCAATCCAAGCTGATATCCTCATAAGAGATAATACAAACCTTTCCTCCTGGGACATGCCAGAATGAATGCATATAGATGGAAAGTTGCACTCCACAAGTAGTTTGTCCAGCTCAGCCGCTCTAGTAACACTTTTTACAAAGATGACTACTTGATTGAAGTCAAGTGCATCAAGAAGATCATTCAACTTGCGGTTCTTCTCCTCCTCTTTCAATTTGATGTAGTGCTGTCGTTTTAATCATTTAAGGGATAAAGTTTCTTTAACATGTAGATAGACGGATAGATAGAGAAGTTCCTATTGTGAAAGAGGCCTACCTGAACTAGTCCATGCAGGGTCAACTTGGCCTCATCATCAACATAAATTTCCATAGGCTGAAAGGAACAAATGTGACAGTAAATATTATGTGCTTTCCTCAAAGCTAATGGAATCCAAACAACATGAATGATGGATGCAGATCCCCAGAATCACATCACTGGTCCATTTCTTTAGCCTTCATGCAGAAAATATTTTTGCAACACTACGAAAGCACCACCTAAACTCCACTTAGTTGCAACGACCCCATAGCATACTGACACCCCACTCAGTTGCAACACTCCGAAAGCACCACTGACACTCCACTCATTTGCAACAACCCAATAATAAACCAAAAAGAGAAACAGAATGGATTAAAGAAAAAACACCATGGGTCATGTACTGACCATTAGAAATGAAAGCCTAAAACATGAACCCAACACAGATGTGCAGATCTAAAAGACACTACAGTCACGGATGAAATGCTCCTTGTACATTCCCATCATCATCTTCCAGCCCCATCTACCGCACATACTCCAACCCATAAGCTATATATTTCCACAAAAATCAGTAACAAAAACAAAGCACAATACCAATGGAAATACTATCAAAAGCAAATATTGAAAGGACCATGGCATTCTAGTGATTTAAGGATCTCCAGGAATTGACACTATGAAAAAGCAACTTCTAATTCAAGTAGTACTAGCCATGAGATATTACATCCTGCATAAATTTCTTGCAGACTGGGCGAATTTCCTTGCTGAGTGTAGCAGAAAACATCATGACTTGCTTATCATGAGGAGTCATCTTGAAAATTTCTTGCACGTCTCTCCTCATGTCTGCAGAAGTAAAATGGAAGTGAACAGTGAAAACCACAACAAAATCACTGGAAGTCTAACAGTATCATGCAACAATAAAAAAAAATCAGCAATCAAACATACCCAGTGATTCCAGCATCTTATCACATTCATCCAAAATGAAATGTCTAACATTCTTCAAAGAAAGGTCCTTATCCCTGGTTAATGCTAGTATTCTTCCAGGAGTACCAACAACAATATGCGGGCACTCATTTTTTAACAGATCCTTGTGAACTTTAATGTTGACACCACCATAGAAAACAGCAACCTTGAGATCAGGCAAGTAGGTGCTGAACCTCTCAAACTCATGACATATCTACACAAAACCAAATCATGCACATATCTTAGACCAGAAACTAAATGAGGTTCAAATCCCCAAAAGTTTTCATCAATTGAATCTCCATAATCACCTGGTAAGCCAATTCTCTTGTATGACACAAAACAAGGGCAGAAACTTGGCCAGCAACGGGATCAATTTGTTGCAAAGTTGAAAGAACAAAGACAGCAGTTTTCCCCATTCCAGATTTAGCTTGACATAATACATCCATTCCAAGGATTGCTTGGGGTATGCACTCATGTTGAACTGATGGTGAACCAAAGAAAATGGGTCGAAGGAACCGGTGGTAAGTAAAATAAACCTGACCCTTTAAATTTGATAGGTTTGCCAAACCATAATAGTTCTCCTAAACAAGATTATGGTAGAAGTATTACCTGTAATATATAAATTAAACAAATTCATGAGCATCATCGTAATTTGAAAAAAGCAAAGCTATCAAAAAGAGGTCATGGAAGAAGCAAATTTAGCTTTCACATACAAGGAAATCTTAAAACAGTATCCCTTATTCAACCATTCACCAGAACTTCCTATACCCTTTCTACTTGAAAAGAAGGTACAGGGTGATAAATTAGGATGAAAACAAACAAATGTAACAAAAAGGATACTAAATCAATTTAAAAGGAAATTATGTCTTCCAATACATATTTAAAATTACTGGCGAACATTAGATTATTATGGCCAATAAAAAAATAACTCAGCAAATTTTATGTAATAAGGATGGAAATAATTCGATAGTTGCCTTCGGATGGATGCTCAAATCCTGAGTCCACAATAGCCCGGAGGAGTTCTGGCTTCAAAAGGAAGTCTCGGAATCCAGAACTGTGTATACCAACATATCCCCTGCAAAATAAAAAACAAAGGAACATATATGAGCTACCAATGGGGAAAATCAAATATGCAAGAGTTGAAGCTCGCACACAAAACCATATCCAAGTAATATCAATCTGTGGACGTAAAACAACAACTTAGCATAATTCAGTTTATTCCATTCAAATTATGTTTGTAGTGTTTCAAAATCAGCATCGGAGTTCCAGCAAGATTATTAAAAGGTTTATACCAAAGCTATTAATAAGGCAAAGCTCACTCCTAGCACTCAAACTGTCAAACATGCTAACCAACACACGCACACAATTCAAATTCAAATAAAAACGGATAGCGTTGTAATCATCCATAAATCACGAGATTAATTTTCTTAATCACAAAAGAAATCAAATTTTGACAATTTTTCAGTCTAAGGTAGTGCTTGGCATGATAACATCTCATTTACAAAAGTAACATACATTCCATGGCATAAAAAACAATGGTATTATGCTACAAATGTTTAAAGCGGGATGAACTGGAAACTTTTTCTGTGTTTGCATCATTTTGCACTTAAAATGGAGGATGAAAGGCATCATTAACAAAATGCAGCATTGGCATCATGGGCCGATGGGGGATTTCATTTTTTCACAGGATCAAAGGGACTAAAGATTTGGCTTAGTTTGATCTAGAAAAAAAAAATGCAACTTGCAATGATGTGACTGCTTCCACTCGTGAGCGATAGGTTTTGTTACAAAGTTAGTAAAAACCTCATTTCTTTTCTCTGCATTTTCAAGAGATAAATTATGACACTCTCTCCGCAGCTCCACTGCTCCCAGTACCCAACTATCGCATCCAAAGAAAAATCCATCTTATCAAAGCTAAGGACAGAATACAAAACAGTAATCAATAAACAACTTACTTCTTGGCTGCTTCACCGTTGACTTTAGCCCCAACGGAATCGAGCGCCTTGTCTTCTTCCTCTTCGTAATCAAGAAGCTCTTCCTCATAGCCTTCATCCTTAGTCTCTCCCATTAGTTCTGCAAAACCAATCACGCTAGACAGAGTCAAGAAAAGCACAGTTTTTATCCTAACTAACTAGATACATGCATAAATCTGTGTATATACTTCTAAGGTTTAAACCTAGAACTCAAGAGTAGTGTAGGGTTTTAGAAGAGTAAGAGGCAATACCTGCGAGAGGAGAAGATTCCGATAGAAATTAAGTACTAAAGTTAGGGTTAGAAGTCTGCAAATGAAATTGGTTAGCTGAAAAACAATCGGGGTAAAAGAAAATGACGAGAGGGGAACCTCGACGACCGCCAGAGAGGAAGCGGAGGAAAGTGGGTGTGTGATTCTGGGGAATGGGAATAGGGTTAAGGGGCTCGGCGCCTTTTATAAACGGCTGCGCATGACATACCCCCACTCCCAACTTAACGAGTACAAGCGCTACATTTTTTTTTCCATTTTTATTAATGTTAGGGTCTTTTTGAATGCATACAAATTTACTCACAAAATATTCATTAGCGAAATTCTCAGGCCTTCAAACTTAAATCCTTCTCATAAATTTTAATCTTCAGTCTTCACTTATAATCCTTCTTGTAAATTTTAATATATTATCTTTAGTTCTGAACATAAAATCTGGTTGACTTTTTTAAAGAGATTAAGAAAATTAATTAAATTATTTTAAAATATTTATATTTATCGTTTTTTCTCCAAACTCATTTTTTTAATCTATAAACTGATATATAATTTAATCACACACAACATATAATATGATTAGATAACTTATTTAGATTCCTTAATCTCTCTAAAAAAATCAGGTTTTACATTACTATCCAAGGTAGTCCATTTGAAACCTAAATCTCAATATTTGTAGAGTTTTTGAGCTCCAAAGTTACTTCATTGCCCTTATCTTTGCCTCAATAAACTGAATAAATCATACATCTATGAATAAAGATATTTAACTTTGATAAGAAAAATGAGAACAATTTGCAAAATGTTTGAGTTTAATTTTGAAAAAAAATTTAAGAAAAGTCTCCCTTAAAAAATATATTGGTGCAAATAGCTTAAATTGAGGTATGCGTACAAAATTTACAGATAACCACCACCTTTCGTAGATAAAAATTTGTTTCTGAATAGATTCAGTTTTCGTTAAAAGGCGAAAAGGAAAGGAAGAATGGATGCAGTATATAGAGCAGAGAAGGTCGTAACGAATACGTAAAAACCAAGCCAATTAATAAATCTTTAGCAAATGGGTTACAGGAAACAAAACTCACCAAATCTACCGTGTTGCTAGACACTGAAATTGCTGGCTCCCGATTTACCCTGGTGTTTTTGTAGCTTCGCTAGTGGTCGACACGAAGACAGACCAATGTGAATAGCGAAGTTTCAGTCGTTGCCTATATCATTGCATTGAAGCTTAATCTCTTATAATAATGTCTCACTTTATTTGGTTTAATTGAACTTCATAGATGGCCCAAAAAAAACACAACTTCGGAAGAGTTAGTGCTGATCAGACTTGGTTATATTAAACATAAACTGACTGAATAATCGTATCACAAAACCAGAGAGGCGGGCTACTGGCGGACAGAGCACGACTCTATGTGTGTTGACTGTCACACACATCAAAGAAATTATTGGATAAGAGAAGATATTTTCTTTAGGGACCAAGTGGGCTGACTCAACTTTCAAATGGGACCTCGTGAGGTAATGACTTCCAAGATTCTTACTACAAAAATATCTTTCCCATCCACAGCTGCTTGACAGGTTGTTCATCATCACACCCTTATCCACCGACCCCATTCTCTCAATGGCCCGTCCCTTGTGTTTGACTCCTCTAACACCTCTTCCAACTACAGCACAACCAGGTTGTCCCCTCTGTCTCTTCCTTCTTTACTTGTACACTGTTGTTTCTGATTAGATGCTCAGCCATTTGTGTGTTCAAATCTCAAATTTTGAATGCTCAGGCATTGGTATTGACACTCAAACTCCTGCAAGTCCAAAGCATATCCAAGCCAACTCTGTGTTTCAACGCACCCCTCCTGTTAAAACTTTCTCTCTCATTACAAAGGTTTGTTCACGCTCAGTTTCGTTACGGAAAAAGCGGTTCTTTTAATATCTGTAAGCGTTGAATCAGTAACTCCCAAGAGAACCTGCCCTGTTTTGATGTTGATCAGACTCTGTTCATGCAGGCGGCCAACAACAGTAACCGAAATACAAAACCCAATAGTGTGATTTGTGGAGATTGTGATGGAAATGGTAAGAGGAAGTGAGGAGCCTCGATTCATATGGCAAATAGATAGATAATTGTAACTGGGTCCAAACATAAATTGAGATACTGTACCAGTCATGTGATTATTCTTACGTGACACCAGTTGGTGGGTAATGAACAGGCGCTGTTCTCTGTTCTCAGTGCAAAGGCAGTGGGGTGAACTCGGCTGATCTTTTCAATGGACAGTTCAAAGCTGGTGAATCGTGTTGGCTTTGCGGGTGACCATCCTAATTTTTCTTATGTTGATGTTTCTCTCTGATGCACCAAAACCTGCGTCATTTTAATGGCATGATTTTCCTAATTCGAGACTAATGGTTTCTGATTCGCACGTTTCCAGGGGCAGAAAGGAGATGCTGTGTGGAAATTGCAATGGAGCTGGCTTTATTGGCGGCTTCTTGAGCACCTACGATCAGTAGAAATCCAGATTGCCTCGGTAAATATGACATTGTATTTCACTTTTTGGTTAAATACTTGTAGCCATAAGGAAGTAGGTGTTTGGTGTTTGGTGGGTGTGCAGAAATTAACCTCATCACAGTAGGGGATACAAATATTTTTACTGTATATACATTTCGAACTAGGTGACATCCTCAGTTCGCCAGCAGCCACCAACATCTTAGGACAAGTAATTTGTTGGCTAATTCTACGCTTACAAAATAGGGAAATACCACTCTAGTCTTATTCATAAGTCCCTTTTAACTAAATCTCATATATTAAGGAAGGGTGGTTAACTCAGTAATTATGGAGTAATTTATAACTATACCCTCATTTATAAATGAATACTTTTCAACTATTTTTTCTTTATATATCTTTAAATTACTTCTTCGTTTATACAATAAATAGGGATAAAATTATCACAATCTTATTTATTACACTGAAAGTGAACCTATAACTAAGACCAATTTTTTTTGATAAAAAAGGATTTATAAATAACACCATAGCGGTACATGAAAGTTACTTTGGGTCTGTTTGGAAACCCGTTTGGGTCCAAAAAAAGCCCATCTGGGGGCTAAAAGCTCCAAAATCTCATTTAATGTGTTTGGGAAAGCTTTTGAGATGGCTGGGCTTATGAGGTAAATGAAGTTTTTATGAGAAGCTCATCCAAGTTACTTCTCTCAACTTTTATGAAAAAAAAAGTCACTTCTGACATCGCCAATCCAAACACAAATCACATCTACAAATCTCCTTTTTTTTTTATATGACTTTTTTAAAAACCCATCTGCAAAAAAAGCTCTTTCTCCGCTGCTAATCTAAACAGGCACTTTGAGAGGTAGCCTAGTGCTTCTACGAAGTAATTTTCCCTTCAAAGGAAGAGGTTGGCATCAAAAGTCCAATATAAAGAAACTTACCTATATATGTAAGCTGGGACTGTAATTATCATCGTTTAAAACTTCACGGCAATAAAAACTTCACAAAAGAGGCAGTAGAACTTTCGGCTTTTTGCGCTGGAACTAGATGCTCGGTCCGCTGCATCACAAAAGATGCTCGATATTAATATAGAACTGTCCGACCAATTGTGTCAACAGTAACCCTGATGTTTATCTTATCCGCCATCAGTGAGAATCTAAAAATAATACTCCCTCCGGTCCTAATTATAAGACAAAGTTGACCTTTTTAGAGAAATTAAGGTAACCAATTAAATTACTTTAGAGTATTTATATTTATATTTTTTTCTCCAAACTAATTAATTTGACTAATAAACTAATATATAATCTAAGGATACTAAAAATATAAACACTCTAAAGTAATATAATTAGTTTCCTTAATTTCTCAAAAAAAATCAACTTTGTCTTATAATTAGGATAGGAGGGAGTACCATATACATTTCCACTGCCTAATCATGGTCTGACAGAATTCTATCGATGCTACCATCGTATTAATTCACAACCAAATATGAATATGAAATATGAGAGCATCATTGTTCTTATTTACTTTCTAATAAACAAGGATATTTACCAACCGTCTCCAATTAAGGACAATATCCCCAAATTAGCAAGCATTACAATAAGTCAAACACCAAAAAAAATTACAGTGTGTTCCAAGCATATATACCATCCTTACAAACTATAATTTCAAATGGAACCTACAAGAGGAATATATGTTAACGTCTTGATTGTGGCAACAATGCTAGTCTATCCAAATTTCATTAACAGAAACGTCTGGAGTTGAAGAGCCAGCACCAATCCCATATTCATTAAATTTACCTCGCTTCTTGTTCTAGAGCAGCTATTTTCTTCCAATCCTCTTCCAAAAACTTTTTGTGCAGAGGAGGCAATGAGAAGATGCTCACAGTAGAGCTCCCACCACGAATCTCGTCTAAAGTCCGGAGGGCTTGTAAAGTTAGCTTGGTAAACATATTCTCCATGTGCTCAATTTCAGCAAGTTCCTTAGGTACCTGCTTCGGTGTCTCTTTATTTTCATTCCCAGTCCCTGTCATGGAACCACACCCATCTTCCTCCCTCAAAGAAGAGGATTCGCCAGGAGCCTCACTTTTGGGGAAAATATTACTTAGCATCACCTCACACTCCTTTACAAGCTTGTTAAGCACATCGTTTTTGTAGAAGGGCTGGTTCAAGACCTCTTGGATAAAAGGCAAGCGAACTAACGCACCAGTCCGCTTATCATATTTCTTTATTATCTTCACCAGACCTGCTCAAACAAAAAAGAGGTAAGATGGCATAAATACAAATCTTTCCCAAACATTCAACACCAACCTCTCGCTCCCATTCCAAAACTCTGTCTTCTTAAACAGAATTAACAAAAGATAGCGCCTAATTATACAAATATGATAATATTTGGATTAAATCATTCATTTACTTTAAAAAAATTATAAATCTCAAATATGCTCAGTAGCCTTACAAATACAGTAACACACAACTCTCCAATAGAATATTCTAAGAAATGAAAATTTGAAAGCATTAATCCATATTCCCTTATCAATCATCTAACTTTATATCTCAACTGTGCTTAGCATCCTTGCAAATAATTTTATATTGTCACAAGATTTTGTCATCCTATAACTAAAATAGAATCCATCTCGTAAAGCTAATGCTCGACACATTAAAATTACCTGTGTAATTCAGTGCACTGTAGTTCTCTAACAAAACCATCTCGCCATGAAAATCCACTATTTCCCTCCCTACTGTCACCAATTCTTCATTTGAATCCTTAGACCTAGAAACTCTATCTTGCAGCTCCTGCATTATTTGCAAGCACAAACCCAAGGTCAAATGGTGATTGAAGCTCGGAAAATTTTTCCTCCACCTATACGCAAAATGATGCATGACTTTCCACGTGAAACTTAAAACATAATAAAATCTATGCCTTTAGATTTACCCAAAAAAATTATGACTATGGACTCATGCTAAATTAACGAAGGAAGAAAATGCGCCTGATCTACAAGAATCACGGTACACTGAACAATAAAAGACTAATGAAAGAACCAAAACATTGCCAGGTTTCAATTGCTTCCAAGTACAGGTGAATCAAAATTAACAATTTAGAACTGCAGCATACAGGCACAAACAACAGCCCTCAAGGAAAAGGAATTCAAGGTATCGATCAACGTTCCCATCAAGTTCATCAAATGTTCAGCCTCTAAGACAACAGGAAATTTGATAAATCCATACGTAAATGTATACATACTTAATACAGAAGACACTATGCAACTAAGGAGACCCGATTGCTTTTTATCAACTCAACTACTCAAATATTTAGCACCATAGAGGGTTAACTGATACAATTTTAAGCCACGGTTGGCAGTTAAACAGTTTTTCAAAATCATTAGCCTTGCAGGGTTATTTGTTAATACCCCTTAAGATGCATGATATATCACAGAGCATGATACTATAGACAGAGACGAAATCAGAGTGGCAGAATCTATGATATTTATACTTAACACAACAAAATCAAGCTGATGGGATTTGCATGTCTTGTTATTGGAAGTGCATGTGTGCGTGCATGTTGCTTGTGGTCCAATTTTCAAGAAATTATAGATGGAGGCACGATAACTCTCTCCAGCGGTGGAGCACGTCACGCCTTAAAACAGAAGAAAGGTTGATCAATAATTCAATATTATTCACCTTTAATTTTTTGCAGCCTTGCCAAATTTAAAACACAATTTCAACTTCAAAATTCTGACTTGGATAAAATTCTGAGAAAAATACATTTACAAAATTCAATTCCTCAATTTCGAAGTCCCAGACCAGATAACAGAGATGTGTTGATAACCAAATTGGACCCAGGGTTATCCGAAAAATCCGAGACAGGAAATACTTGAATTAAACATATTGTTACCTTCAATTTGATGACATATTCTTCTTCCTTCTCGACAAAGAAAGAGTTAAACTTGTCTATCTCGACCTCCAGAAGCTTGAGGAAGTCATTGACCTCCTTGGTAAGCTCGGCCTCGCCGTCCAATTTTGGGCGTTTGGGGGATGATGGAACGTCGCCGTCTTTTGGGCAAATAAGCTTCAGCTGTTTCTTCAAATCTTTGTAGGACAAGAACTTGTCCCGCCAATCGGGCAAAGTTTGCTCGATCAGGTTGCTGAGGATCTTCCAGAACTTCATGGTCCGTCCGGCTCGGAGATCAAATATTCCGGTGAAACGACAAGGGTTAGGAATTAAAATGATGATATGCTCATATAATTTGCCCTTTGAAAAAGCGGAGAGAGAAACGGTCCTGGAAAGTGGAAAGTGGGGTACAGTTTCCAAATCTCGAAATTAGAATATTTCGTAAATGGGGAATATGCTTCGTTCCGTGATCTGACGGAAACACAGCACATATCTGTATAGGTTTTCTCTCCCTATTCTTGCGCTCATTTTTACTCTCTCCTCTCATCCTCTGAGCTAGCAGCATTATCGTAATCCCTCCAAGCCATCAAAATTTTTTTTTTTTTAAATTCTGTTATTCTTGCGTTTTTCTTTTACCAGGTGTTATTTTCCAGGCTTCAAAAGTTCAAGCATTTAAAACAGCCGAATTCCATACAAATTATTTTTTTCATGTAAATGAGCATTTAGTTTAGAAAAATAGCGAATGATTATTAGGATGATGGTTTTAGAGATCAATAAAAATAAATATGAAGTCCAACATTCATACAAATTTTTTTTATCTTTTTTGAAAAATGAAATACTGAGGCCGCAATTATAAATTCGGAATTAATCAATCTCATAATTTGCAACTGAAATTCCTTTTTTTTTTTTTTTTGCCAACGCAACTGAAATTCCCATAACTATGCCAAACGTTAGATGCAAATGATCTCTTAATAGTTGTTTTTTAAAAAATTAAAGGAGCATGCACTATTTGAGGTTACAAACGAGATCGTACCCATCACCACTCACATCTCTTGACAATATTATTTAGGAATCATTTTTCTATAACAAAGGAAGGAGTAAACCCTTATTAAATTTAAGTTTTGGGCTTAATTGTCATTTTCCCTTGGGGAGAAAGACCAAGAGAATATGTTTTTTATTACCAAACGTGGGGCCCAAATTGGGCTGCCCATGATTAATGGTAGTAAACCATGGATACTCCTCCTCCGTATCCTATCCTCCCACTAGAAGACCCTGTCAGAAGGGTTTACCCCACAAGGGTACTTGATACATATCATTACACCAACGAGACCACTTCAATCTTTTACGGGCAATTGGGTCTTTTTTGGCCGCCGGCAATGGAGTCGTGATTGGCGGTTAAGACCAGTCAGTATTGGTTTGAAAAAATTGTGTCTACTCTCTCTCAAATTTGTTATAGCTTTTTGGATTTGACTATATTTAAAAACTTCATATACGAACTTCATGGTTTAACAAACAAGGCAGTAATAACTCCGGACAATAAATAGATAGGGCTAGTTCTTATCCTATGGATGTCACCAATTAATTTGTACCACTATTATATTGCTGCTTCATGGATGGAGTATTTATGGATCAACCCAGCCACTCCAAGTATGATGTTCCTTTATGTCAACTTCTGCTTTTTGGTAGGTCCTCTCGCAGCAGCAGTTCGGGGCACCTCAGTATATTGTATTCAATATTGTAGACCAAAGATTTCATCCACTTTAGTGTGAAGCCCCATAGCTTCCACTCATTTTGCTTCTCCCTCTCTCTCTCAAATTATTGCACAGGGACACATCTTAACAAAAGTATGGACTCTGCCTCTCTCTGCCATGAGCCCATGTGATATTTCATCCATATTTTTATACCCAAGAGGACAAAAGTATACATAAAATGATGGGTGTGAGGTTCTTTAATTTTGCTAAGTCAAATACTCCAAGTTAAATATAAGTTAAAATTGATTTTTTAGATAGATTAAAGAAATTAATTAAATTATTTTAAAGTATTTATATTTATCGTTTTTTCTTTAAACTATTTGTCTAACTTATAAATTGATATATAATGTAAGAATACATAATATATAATATAATTAAATAATTTATTTAACTTTCTTAATATCTTTAAAAAAAATTAATTATGTATTTTATATTTAATACCGAAAATAGTACTTTTCAGAGTTGCCCGACTCTTACGTTTTATAAGAATTTGTGAATGACAGATTTTGCAGTTAACCTCGTGACATGAGAAGATCATGAAAGATGTGCTGATCATGTTTACTTTAACTAGAAAGGTTCATCTTCTTTGTTATACCTAGTACATATGGATGATCTCCTTCTCTGTACTGTATTATTTGGATGTCCTTTTTTTTTTTTTTGCCCGTTTTGGATGTCCTTCAACCCCAAACTTCCCCTGTGTTGTATATATTATTGTAACTGATTCTGATTAAAAGAAAGAAAAAAAAATTAAAAACTGTGCACGGCTTATATACATGCAGCTGGCGTAACTTATGGATGAAGAGGCCATATTTACAAGACAAGTGGCTTGAACATTGAATCATTCTAAACTGTGCTGAGGATGTGGCCCACACAATTATATATGTGCTCAATTTGAGAGCTGGAAATACTTCTTGACATCAATAATCCAAGCAATTAATCTGCACTTTTTTCTCCTTTTGTTTGTAATTTAGATGCCAATTACAAAGATACATCAGTAACCAGCGAGCAACGCATTTCATTTCCTAGCTATAAATATGGACCTATAGCTAGTTGAAGAATAAACATTATCATCGTCATCGTCCCCGTCCCCGTCTTAATCTTGCCGGTATCTATAAGCTAAAAGATGGAAATCAAACCTATATCGATCAATGACATCAGCTTAATTAAGTTGTTCTGCATCAACTATATATACATATATATGCTTCCAGATACACATTTCAGCTTAATTATTACACAGAGTCCCCTGACTTTTGTTTTCACTTTCAATTTATTCTTAAATTAAAGAATTATAGTTAAACTGAACCATATTTTAAAGACAAAGACAAGCACTGTAGAAAATGGAGGCATATATCCTGTATTATGGAAGAACTCTGATAGGGTAGCTTGCTATTCCTGAGAAGCAGGGGAAGAGCAAGTATAGTTCCAGTTGAGGAGCTCTTCAATCATCTGCATTGCAACCCTGTCTTCTTCATCCATCACCACATCACCAGCCGGTGCACCATTCTCCGGCACCGATGATGACGTCGTCGCCGAGGAATTATCAGACTCATCCCTGGCCTGATGATGATGATCCTTGTTGCCTAGCTCCACCCTGACGACCCAGTTAGAGTCAGAACGTGGTCCAGCTCCTTTCTGCCACACGCCAATATGAGAATTGTCAGCGTCAAGCCTGAGACATGTGAGGGAAGGAGACGACCACGGAGCTTTGCAACACTTTTTAAGCTTCGTGCTGAGTAAGTCCGAGAGAGCCTTTGGAGAAAAAGAAGCATTAGTAGCAGCAGCAGCAGCAGTAGTGTTGTCTTGTGACTGATGATACATTGAACTGGGGAAATTGGTCTTGGCATTTGGACCATTCATCAAAATCGCAGCTTGGTCGTATGCCCTGGCAGCTGCCTCCGCCGTCTCAAATGTCCCCAGCCATATTCGTTTCTTCCTGAACACACGCAAACAAACACAAGTAAGAGAGAGGAAGAAGAAGAATGAGAGGATTTATGTGTATATATGTGTGTGCATGTGTGTGAAGATCATGTATAGGTAGGTAGATTAGTGTTGGTTGAGGTGTGTGATTAGTTACAGTAATGGGTGGCGAATTTCTGACACCCAGGAGCCCCACTGGCGCTGCCTCACGCCTCTGAACTTGTTTGCTTTTGCCATATCCTTTTGTGGGGGGGGGGGAGAGAGGGGAAGGAAGGCAGAGAGGAGAGAGGAAGAAAGGGAATAAATGGGAAAGTTGAGGGTACAGTCAACAATGTGTGATCGAATAAGGCAAAGTGGTGTGTGCATGGGTCTGGGTGAATGGAAAATTAAATTGCATAAATTGTCGGTGGATGGAAGGAGGGAGGGGAATGGAAAAAGTGCATGTGCAATAAAGGTTTCACCTGCCTCTTTCCCTGCCTTGCTTTCCTAACAACTCAACGTAAATGAGGACCGGCCTCAGGCCTAAGGATGGGCAACAAATAATTGCTTCTATTTTTTTTTTTTTGTGAAAAAATACATAGAAGGATTTTAAAATTATAAAATTTTAAATTAGATTTATTATCAAAAGTTAATAAGAGAATGATGAATCTTGATAAAAAAATTATATTTCATTTTTTAAAAAAATACCCTATGTAGAATTTTCCAAATTCATAGCTCATTTCCTGTTTTTTCCCCTAATTATTTTCACAAATGCTGCTAGTCTCTGATCAATTATGAAACTATCATGCCTCCTTGTTGAATTTGATGCCCAAGGGAACATAAACGTACAACAACTCTATTTTTGTTTGGGTTGGCAGTACTAATTGCTTTTTTGACTTGATTTATAGCGTACGGATAAGTATATAAGAAGAATTTTGTCTCAATTTATGTAAACATGCTTCTCTAAACACTAACCCAAACAAGCCCTTAATTAACACTTGAGTGGTAATTGTCACAGTATCTGCTTACCATTATGCTACTTTCTGGTTTATTAATAACTGTAATATGAACCATATTCTACGTTTAGAATCGGATCAATATATGATATACATGCTCGTCCTTTTTTAAACCCCGGGGGGGTGGGGCCATGTGGTTCGGTAAAGTGAGGGAGGAAGAGGCTATTCGAACACTGACCTGGTCGTCGATGTCTTCTTCGATGAAAGATGGGTTGGACACTAGTTGATGGTTCATACTGGAACTGAATAATGAGTTCATTTTAGTCAAAATGTAAATATAAGACGGTAATTTATTTTGCCTTCTAAGTTTATAATTATTTTCCTAAATTATACATATTGATGGTATATAATAAAAGAGTTTTATTAAGCGCAAATAATTACAGCACACATTTTAAAAAAAAAAGACATTTTAAAATAAAAAATATCACATATTTATTACAAATAACCAAGTTAACTAATTTTTTTAATATTTACAAATTAAACTAGTTATTCAACTTGATTAGGGTAGTGCTATAATCTCCTAGTCTTTATAATTTTGACTCTATTGTAACTAAATCTCTATACTTCAACTCTCAATGCAATTTAATTCTTATAATTCTGACTTAGTCATAGCTTAATCTCTAAAGTTTGACAAAACAATTTCTATAGTTTTAACTATTTTATAGTTTAGTCTTTAAACTTATATATATAAATATATATATATATCAATATATAGTTTTATTTTTTAAAAACATAAGAACTAAGTGTGTGTTTGAATGACGAAACAAAACCATGGTTTTGTAAAAAATTATCCAAACATCTAAATTATTGTCAAACCATAGTTTTGACCTAAAACCATGGTTTTGATTTCAAAGTCATGATTTTGGGAAAATGCTTTTTTTCTTCTTTTTCCCTTATGTGGGTTCCACCTTCTCTCTTTTATTAGTTATTTTTTTATTATGTGGGCCCCACGCCACTCTCTCTCTCATGAAAAAAGTTATTATCATCACAATATTCAAACACTCTTATTTTATCGAAATCATTTTTCTCCTCATAATCTATTTTCCAAAAGTTATTATCTATTTTTTCTCCAGAAACTATTCTCCAAAAATTAATCCAAACACACATTAGATTTTACAATTATTAGAATCATATATATACTGATTTGAAGTGAGTGAAAATCCAGGGATTAAGTTAAAACTCAATCAAAACTGATAATTGTGAGTGTTTGGAATAGCTTATTCCTGGGAAATAAGCACTTATTACGTAAGTCGAGACAAAACTCCTATCGCATACTTACCTCGTATATCATGAATCACGATTTATAAATAATTATTATCCAAAAATAAGCTATCTCAAACTACCACAATGAGTTAAAAGGTGGGAAGTGATAACTCAATTAAAATTACAAAGATAAAAAGATTAATTTTCTCATAATTTATTTGGATCGCTTACACGTCACAACCATTTTTTTGCCAGTACACGTCACAACCATTGCCCCGAGCCTTTTGGGTTGTCAATTTATCAGCGTGCCAGGTCCCTTCTCACCGGGTCACGCGGACCCATTGTCCATGCCATCAATTAATGCAAATCAGATTTGTGCATCACGTTGCGCACTGCCTTCTTTCTTTATTTTTTTAATTAAAAAAGGCCAACGCTAACGATACAACACACAAGGCACTATAAGTTGGATGGGATGGGATCAGGTTCTTAGTGTTTGTTTGGATGAGCGATTGGAATATTTAAAAATAATTTTTTAATCATAAGTTACGGTATGTAAGATAAGTATGTAAGAGAAGTTGTGTCCCGATCTACGTAAAAAATAACTTATAAACAATCTGATCGTTAAAACAAACATACCCATAATCTTTCTCACTTTTAGAAAAAATCTTATGCTACTCGGTTATAAAGTCAATAGGGCGTTACATGTATTCTCCACTCATATCGTTTGCTCACGTGGATTAGCTATTTTTCAGTGGGTGAAGGGTTCCTTTTTTTAAGAACTTAGAACAAAGGGTTATTAGAGCGCAATTTCAAATTTAACATAAACTATGTCGTTTGCTAACGTGGATAAGCTATTTAAGATACATTTTATAACATCCCCAATTTTTTTTTATAAGATTTGAATAATATTAGGATATATTGTCTGAAATCTTGAAATAGATAATCGAGAAAAGAACAAAATATATTTGAAAATTGAGGTGGAAGATCCTTACCCGGATAGGCGGAGCCAAGTTATACTTTTATAAAGTAAACATATAAAAATTTCATGCCGTAGATATTTATTGGTATCAATTTCAGCTAATGGGATTATTTCTTGGTTATTAGAATTTACCATGTAATTATTGAGTATTAGTAAAGTAATGTACTCAAAATGGAATTAAATATTAAATACTTAATTCCTAACCATAATTTTTGGAGAAAGAAAAATTTATAAATCTTGATTGGATTAAATAAAGTATTTAAAATATTTTTCTAAAATGAAATAGTATAATTTTTTATAATCATGAAAATTATATTTGAGGAAATTCATTGACTTAGCCCAATCCCTTAAGCGTCCGTTTGGATTGACGGTGAAAGAAGTGACTTTTTTACAATCTTTTTATAAAATTAAAGTAGAAAAAAAGTCAGATTGTAAATGTGATTTAGTGTGTTCGGCAACCTTCCAAACCATGGTTTCAGAAGCACTTTTCTGCAAATTTAGATAAAACTCATCTCACATACTTATCTCATAGACTGTAAAAGCTATTCTTCAAAAACTAATCCGAACACACGTTTGAATTGGCGGTGGCGGAAGTGACTTTTTTTCTAACCTTGAATATGTTTGAATTGTTTTCTTAAAAGTCAGTTTAAATGAAAAATAACTGAAAAGGGTATGAATCTTATTGAATGCTATCTGTGTGTGTATTATTTGTATATATTGTGAAAATTTTAAATTCAAATTTGATAAAATAAAAATAGTTAGATTATTAATGAAAAAGCGGCAAAATTAAAATGCAAACTAATGTAGAGGTGGAAATGTCTTCATAATAGCGAACATATTTGATGGCGGAGAAAGAGAACAGGAGACCTTGGGAGAGTTGGACGCCGCGAACTACGGGGAGGGGGAGCTAGTAGAGGAAGGTCATGAGGCCGGTGCAACCGAGGAGGAGGAGAACAACGGCAACTGTTTAGGGGATAGTGAGGGGAGACGATTCGGACATGGCAACGGTAACGATGGACTTCATGGGCTGGACCGGCATGGGAAGCCCGAAGAGCAAACCGATGGCGATATTGTAGACGGCGGTGAAGACGAGAATGATGGTGCGGTCGAGGTTGTTGACCAAAGCGAGAGTCAAAACGATTGGGATGCACGTGTCGAGATCGCCGACGGCAACGGAGAGCTTCTGATTCCCAAACGCACGCTGGTTGTCTTCAAACCTTTCTTCCTTCTCTAGTGTTGGTTGCTTTTTCTTCCTTAGCAAAACTCATGTACAGATGTGTTAGTAATATAATAAGAACAAGAAGGAAGCTTCAAAGGTACCAGGAAGTAGAAGCCTCTGTTGGGAGTGATCATGCTATTTCTTCCTTTCTTTGTGTTCTTTTATCTCCCCATGACGAATCTTTCTAATTTGACCAAAAAAAAAAATGAATCTTTCATTCAGCATATAGATTTTTCTTTTCTCGTTTCTATTCCAGCAAACAAAACTGTAGTTCCTTGATTTAGAAGTGCTATAAGTTCCATTTCTCTTCTCGTGCTTGTTAAAAGAACCAACAATTCATATATTTATGGAGTGCTAATTGTTAGTCTACAGTTCGTTGATCAATATTTCAAGAGTAGGGAGGTTTTGGGAATCCAAACAACACAAACGCACATAGACATCCTCTGCACCTCTGTTTTGATAACAAAAAACAGAGCTAAACCCGAAATATTTAAAATCACTTGGACCCTCTATACAACAATTCTATGGAGCTTTATACATTCTCCCACGATATAATTTGTCTCGTAGGTATAGGCTCTTTGATGTTGGATAGCAAGCAGATAGTTAGTCAAAATCCTTATAACAATAATGATGAACTGTCTCATTTCTCCTCAACACTCTTGCAACTGGTTCGTTTGTGCATTCTGATGCTTTTAACTGCCGTGCTCAACGCGGGAGAGAAAAGCAAGGCAATGTGGGCTTCTTCCAGAAGTCATGTTGGTAGGAGAAGCCCAATGGAGCCAGCTGCTTTCCCAAACGGTCCAAATCATGTCCATAGTGAGTTCTCATCTCCTGTTGCGTGTTTTTTGCCAGAAACGCTTTCCTAAATAGGCTCTAAATCATAGATTAGTTTTGTAAAATTTATTGAAGAAAACCGAAAAGAAGAAGAAGAGAGGGTTTTAAAAATAATAGAAAAGGGAAATTATAAAAAACAAAAACAGAATAGGGGGGACAAGTGCGTCACAACTCACCATTCCTTAATAGTAAGGGGTATTAATATACCCCCTTATTCTTTTTTTTTTTCCAATAATATACCCCTTGGCACCTCTTATTTTCTCTAGGCTCTTGTGGTCCGATTTTTAATGCTCGTTTAGGATGGTTTATTTTTTGACAATAAGTATTTATAAATTGTGATTTACGGTATACGAAGTAAGTATGTGAGAGGATTTTTATCTTGGCTTACATAATATGAACTTATTATTTAAAATTAAGTGATATCAAACACATGATTAATCTTTTCTCTTCGTTTCGTCTTCACTTGTTTCTCTGTAAGGCGCAAAGACAGCTAGAGATCGGGAAAGGGGGAGAGATAGTGGGTGTAGAAGAAGGAGATTATTTGGGTAAGCGTTTTACCTCATTTTACTCTATTTTCTTTTATGTTCAGTTTTTGACACAGGAAAAATCTATGGTTTAATATTACAAATTTTGAGGTGTTTTAATTAGTGATTTAAATCTTTTAATAAAGCTAGTGAGGTTTGAATATGAGTTGTATGGTTTGTGTTTTTGATTTAGTTAATGTTTCGAAACACTTATTTTTTTAATATAAGTACTTATTACGCAAGCCGAGATAAAACTCCTCTCACATACTTACCTCGTATACCGTGAATCACGATTTATAAGCACTTATTGCTCAAAAATAAACTATTCCAAATGAGCACTTAGTGGTTGATTTGAAGAACTAAAATTACGGTTCGGTTAGGAAAATTGTGATTTATGACTAAGGGGTCCTAAATCCGAATTCCATGATTTATTTCAAGTTATTAAAGTTTATATTGATGATTGAATGGATTGGTTGTGAGTTTTTTTATGATATATGAATATTGGAATTTTTGGGTGAAACTTTAAGCGTTGGAAATTGGGTATTTTTTAGGAAATTGAGGAGATTGATATAGTCTAATGATTTTAATAGGTATGAAATGAGATTGGAATGATGATTCTGAATAATAATTATTTATGGATATGTTTCCTAAAAGTTAAGGAGAGCAAACTTTTGGGAATTTTAGAATGAATAGAGTAAATTATTTTTATCAATAATTTCAATGAGTGAAATAGAGTTATTGAATGATAAAAATATGATTGAAATAGAGAATAGATAAATTGAGTTATGGTGTTAAATTGAGAATTTTGGGGAACTTGTATTAAAATGAATAATTTGAAGGTTATGTGATGATTTGGAATAGAATTTGATTTGTGAGTTAGATTGTGAGTTGGTATTGGGTGTGTTTGGATTGGTGATTGGATAAGTGACTTATTTTTACTTAGATTTATATGGAATCTTAAAATTGGAAAAAAGTTAGATTGAGTAAAATGATAAATGTTTAGATTGGCGATTGGATAAGTAACTTATGTAAAAGTGAATGATGTTTGATTTGATTTTTGCATAAGTGGCTTTTGTATTATTTAAGAGAAAAAATTGTAAAAATTATGAAAAATGAAGGGATAATTGTGAAAAAAGTTCTCATTGACAACTTAATTGCCAATAGGATCTGGGAAGATATTTACACACGGAGAGATTTTTTCACAATTTTCTTAAAAATTAACTTTGAAAATTTGATAATGGTACAATTTTAATAAAATTATATCAAACTCTAATTCAAATTGGTACACTCTAAAAGTTTTTTCTATTGTGCACCCCAAGCTTAAATCTTATAAATTATATCAAACTCTAATTTAAATATTAAATTCTAACTCATATTTTCACATAGCTCGAAATCTAATAAAATAAACCGATTAAAACCTCAATAATACCTCCAATAATCTAAATAAACTATTTAAACTAAATTTAATGGGTAAAAATATTATATAGAAACTAATTTATGACATGTTTATAGAAAAAATTGATTATAAAATCATAAAATAACTGAATAATAAATATAAAATGATTAAAATTAATTATTAATTATTCTCTACATTTCTACAGTCATATATTAACAAAACTCAAAACTTGTCTAAACTCTTATCCCAAAGTATTCTCTAATCAGTAGAAGATTATTATCTAAAGAAAGAGAAAATTATTTAGAACATTTTTCATAAAAGAAGTTTTGTGATTAGAAGTGATTTTGAGTACCTCATTGATCCCAAAAAATATAAAAATACTTCTATCAATATTATTTTATACACACACAAGCACATAAGCTCTAATAGGCTTCATTTTAAAGCTCATGACTTTTTCCAACTTATGAATTTGTTCACCTTAAATCCAATCGCTGAAACAAACACCCATGTTATGCTCTTTACTGTTTAAATCCGTTTGCGCCACTATTTAAGTCCGATTGAGCGCGCAAACGGCAAAACAAACACGCACATTGATAATATGATTAATGAAATGAAAGTTTGGTAATTGGGTTGTTTGAGAATGTAGATTGTGAGTGGTATTGATAATGTGATTAATGAAAATAAGGTTTGGTAATTTGATTGATTGGGAATGACCAAAAATAATAGATAGGATTTCTAGAGAAACTTTAAGTCTATAAACAGTGTTTGTTAACTACACATTTAGTTTGAATACTAAATTGTGGTTTTAATTGATTATTATAAATTGATTTGTGAATTGTGGTTGAGCTTGAAGCTTGGATTCTTATAATAAACTTAGCTTTAGCGAGAAGTAACCACTTTCCACTTGTTGTAACACCTCAATCAAATAGCCAAATACTTAACCATAGTAATTCAAATATCGTTAATAAGGATGTTCAACATCCAAACCATTAAAATACAAATCAGTTTAAATAAAGCCCAAATCATAGTGTTAAATCAGATCCTCAAAATATTTCCTCAAAACAAATTAAAATGCGGAAGTCTTAAGGTCATGGCAATATAAAAGGGCATAACATGAGCTCTAGGAGCACAAAAGAGCCACCAAAGCTCACTCCGTAGGTGTCTTCCCTTGATCCCTACTAGAACAGTCACCTGAAAATGTTAATATATATAGGGATGAGATTCCACGTCTCAGTAACTACTGAAAGTTTCTACCGTACACAAGCAAATCACATATGATAAAAAGTAACTGATTACATATATATATTCATATATACCATAATTCTTATACAAGACCAAAAACAAGTTTAATCAATCTGTATTTTCATCACAACATGTAACATACAACTATGCAATATGCAATATGTAGGATGCAACCTCCCTTATATCACCGTCCACCCTTATTCCGCTGACTGGAGCCATAGGCTAACACATAGTCCAACAGAAACCTATCCATTTGACTGGATTGTCCCAAGCTCACCAGTTCTTAAGATACACCCGGCCAAAGGTGTAGAGCTTAAGTCTGGACTATGGCTCCCCTCCTTAAAAGAATACAACTAAGGAGGTGTCACATGTCCCACAGCTCCAATGAAATCCCGGCCAAAGGAAAACATGGAAGAAGGGGCCCTGACAAGTACCATCCACTGTGCACCGAGTGATGGCATACCACGTGGTAAAAGATCTCAACATACAAATTCCTCCTCACTCCAACCCATCACAGATGCAACCGCCATGACAGTGATAAATAAAACATCATTAAAAGATAAAGTACAATAATTCATGCTTCTATTCATATCAAATATAATCACATATTCAAACATGCTAAAAATGAAATAATAATCCAATAATACATTAATTATCATTAAATTATTAATTATATGAATATAATGAGTTATATAGAAATTTACTTGTAACACTACTTATTTGAGAATTTATAATACAAACACATATACATATAATTCAGTCCATTTTTCTTTAAAAAAAATAGTCATTCAAAAATCATACACTATTCACAAGTATATGGAAGAATATTCAGAGTTACCTGTTATTCCAGAATAGCTTAGTATAGAAATTACTCCGAAGCTCTCTACAAGAGGCTACAAATTCACAAACACATATATCTATTAACGTATGACTCATTATTATTTTAAAATCACTGTAAACTAATCTTGACATTAAAGCTACCCAAAAACGCATATTCTCTTCATATATAAACACACACGTGGTTTATGGCTATAGAGTGAAGAAGGCATGAAAATTTGGTGTATAAAAAAAAAAAAGGGATAGATAATATGTTTGATTAAATTGAATGAATTATTATTTCATTCCTTGAAGTCAAAAACCAAGGTCTGAAACAAATGAAGTGGGTTGCCAAAAAAAAAAACGGACAAAAACAAAAATTAAGAAAAAGATGAAGAAATTAAGGATAAAAAAAATCATTATACATATTGAAGGTAGAATTAAAGAAAAGGGAGTGAGGCACAGTAACAACTAATAGTGAAATGAGTTTAACCAATTAAAAGAAAGTTATTCAAATAGAAAATTATGTATGTATCTATGTATATAGATAGATATGTATGTTTATCTAAATTTTCTTGAGGGTAGAAAATATATAAACTGGGTTAGCAAATATATATATATATATATATATATGAGTTTCATATTGTCTCACAAGTAATGAGTCCAGACTTTGGAGGCAGATGAACCAGAATAAATAATAATAATTAATAAAATAAAATAAAAACAAAAATGTTTCAACATGGGTTTGTTCTAAATAATTACGCACAAAAAAAAAAGGGGCAACAGAGGTTGAAAGATAGAAAGTATACACACACACTTCCGCACAGTTAGTTCAAGGGAGGGAGATGGGGTTTTTGAAGAAATACCAAGAGGAATATATATATATATGTGTGTGTGTGTGTTCAAACGCCATCATAAATGAAGATTGAAGAAATGACAAGAGGAATATATATATGTGTGTGTTCAAACGCCATCATAAATGAAGATTGAAGAAAAGAGCGTGAGGCACAAATAACTCTGTTTTGTTTTTAAATCATATACATCATGCACAGTGAGAGGAGGAGACCTATGACAAGACTAGGAGACGAGAAAATTAGAGGATAGCTAGAAAATGAGATTTGACAGGACTATTAATCAGTTTGAGGCAGATATATTCGAACAAGAGAATGAATGAAAGACAAAATAGAAGAGCACCTGTAGACGCTCTGTGCCGCGCGCTGTGGGTTAAGTCTAGGGTGAAGCGAAAAAGATCTTATATAGAGTAGATCTAGGGTTTGTTGCTCTCATTAAAATATTTTTTTCTTTTAAAAAAATATAAAAATAATAATAGTATTATTCAAATTACTAGCAGTACTTTTTTTTTTATATATAATATTTTTTTTTCGTTTTTTTTTCCCAATGGTAAGACAAATTTACCCACATATACTCATTTTAAAATAATTATCTTAATGGGGTATTTTATTTGTATTTAGTTTTCTTTTGAATAATTATTTTTTTTTCCTTTAGAACTTTATATATATATATTCTATATTCTTTGACTAACTAAAATTAAGCTACAACTAACTCTAAGCCTTAAAAAAATTAAGGATGTTACACTTGTTATATGTGTTGTTATGTTGTTTGTGAGTATTTTAAAATGATTATATGAATGAAAATGGGATATTGATATTTATTGGATATTTCAATGAGCACTTTAAAATGTTTGTTGAGATTGAAAAAGTTATTATGATGTTGATGAGTATTCTGACAGAAATTGTCTTGTGGGATTTTATGATTTGAATTGTGAAGTGTGTGAGTGTGGATGAGTTGAGAATTGAGATTTTATGATTTGAATTGTCTTGTGGATACCACACGAATGCTCTCCAACCGAGACTGCGTGCTAACGCCTCTAATGTCTCCAAGGGTTTAACTTGCGGCTCTCAATTCTGATGTACCCTGAGTCTATCAGCTCTATCAAGTTTATAACCCATAAGGGTTATTTTCAAATTTCAAAATTAATCATCATTAATTTTGAAATTAATTAACAATTAATTATCTTGATGAGCTAATTAAATAAATTCAGTTTAAATTAAATCTGTCCAACAGTTTTAATTTAACCTATTTATTTAATCTAAATAAAGAGCCATTGGATTTAATTTATCTTCATAAATTAAATCTGAGATACTATATCTCTATCATGTTAGTTATTAAATTTAATATATCTTAATAAATTAAATTTAAAACCAACACAATATAATAATATCATATAATACATACATACATACATACATACATACATACATACATACATACATACATACATACATACATACATACATATATAATATATTTCGAAAATATATATATCTATATAATATTATTAAATATAATAATATAATATAATATATATATATATATATAAGATATATATTTCGAAAATATATATATATCTATATAATATTATTAATGAATTTTATATTATATATATATATAAATATAAAATTCATCCACCCTAAATCAAACATTATCTCGTGTTGGGCCATTCATGTGTGCGACCCTATAGGCCCATATGAAGTTGGCAGTGGGCCAATAACTACACTAACCCAAAAGTCACAAGCGGGCTCTAGCAAGACATTACGACTACCCAATTCATATGAGGATCGTTATCACGATGCAACTTGTCATACAACCATGTCACATCCCTTTTGTCACACGATATATCGATCAAGGATAAGGCATGGAAAATGTCATCCTCTTGTTCCTGACCATTACTTTCTCGATTCCTGAGTAGCCTGATAACAGAGACAGAAACTCCTTTCATCATAGTATGGCCATACATTTCTCAAACTCACTCATCGAGGGGCCCAGTAATATCTCTCTACTAATGTGAGGGACAAATTCCATCTTGATCATTCATATTCCTCTACATGAAAAACCACCAAACCCGATCATAGCCTTTATCATCACCCGATCAAAAGTGACTTTTGACTAGTTCAAAGCTTAGCAACTCTCATGTAGGAATCCATGATGACCTCAGGTCTAAGGGCATTGTGACGTGGTTATACATGAGAAAAGCTTATGACTTGATCCATGTAGCTTTCTCATAGTGGGTCGGTCCAGCATCTTGTACTCTTACAAGTGCCTAAAACTTTGATTTGTATCTCCATATCTTATCAAAGTCATACTGGTCTTGTTTCATCTCTGCTCCCGCATAGATGACCGACCAGGGACATTTTAGGACAATCTTTATGAATTATCCAAGGATACAATTATCACAGTTAACATGCAAATAATATGATAACAAAATGGAGAAATTTCATTAAAATAATAATGTTTAAAGTACAATGATTGGCCCTTAGGGCACAATTTCCAACAATTATGACATAGGTCATACCACTTTTTTATCTTGGATAAATAACTCAAGTGGATATTTGAGAAAATTGTTGTTTAAGTATTTTGATAGTTGGGTTTGATACTGGGCTTGTGGTCAAATGATTATATTTTAGACTTCGAGAAGTCTAGGGCTTAAGTGTGTTGATTAGTTATAGTTTAGTTTGTGAAGCGATTAGAAGGGTTTTATTATCCATGATACATTTTAAATGACTAGTTTATTATTTTTCATCTTGGATATGTATTTATAGTGATCTAAATGGTAGTGTTTTCAAATAGTCAGTTGAACTCTTTTTCTACCATGGTTAACTTTTGAAATATAAGTTGTAATGTTTTCTACTATGATAGATCTTCAAGTTTAAGTTTCCTCTTTTACATCATAGTATTGTTCATTATCAGAAGATTTGATTAAGTGTATGAAGAATTGAGTTTTAAGAAAACAATTCTACAACTTCAACCTTCAAGGTCCTTCCCCTGTTATAGCTGTTTCTTTTTTAATTTTTGTTCCCATTTAATTTAATTTTCCAAGTGCTTATTTCTAGTTTAGTACTCCTCCAGTCATAATTGAAAGATCTAGTTTAAGATTGTATGTTGATCTTAAATGCAGGACATTTTTCATTTTATCTTTCACACTTATCATTTTTTCCTAAGCTAATTGGTCTAATTTGTGAATTGATATACAGTCTAATATGTTATAAATAAGTATTTCAGAGAGATCATATATGTTATTATTAAAATATTTATTTAGTTTGTTATTGGTTTAGATGGTAAGCAGTCTCATCCTTATAAGGAAGATAATATAAGTTCGAATCCAGCGAAGCACACTTTTTGAGAGAGGTGAAAACTCATTGCACTCCAAGATTCAAAAGAGAAAATCCTTCATCAAATATAGGGAGAGAGACATTATAATTAAATTATTTATTTAGCTTTATTGATATACTCAAATTAAATAAATAAATTTTATATTAAGTACTGGAAGAATATAAGTTAATCACTCTGTTTTCTAATTAATAAAAGTTATCCTGGGCTTCTGGCACTACGGTTTTTATTTGGAAAAATCTTAGAAAAATTTGGTTAAAATAGGAAAATGACAAATCAAGAAATTCAACATCATAAATCTTAAATTAGACCTGTGGGAGGAATAAAAGATTTGCAAATATTTTTAAATGATTAATATGTCCATGATAGCATTAGAGGAGCTGAAGTTGTCAATGTGTATATTGAAGTTGTTAGTTACAATTTTTAAATTGTTATTCATTATATTTAAGTTGATTATGTATCATAATTAACAATTTCAGCATACATATTGACAATTTGAACTCCTAAAATACCAACAACCTTATTGGTCATATTTTAAAACCACACATATCAGATGTCATTAACTACTTATGCATAGTTAATAAAAACATAAGAATCATAATTAACAACTTTAATATAAATATTGACAATTTAAACTTCTCAAATGCTGCATGGGGTAAATTGGTTATTTGAAAATATTTGCAAATCTCATATCCCTTCCACACGTCTAACTTAAGATTTTTGATATTGAAATTTATAATCTGTCTTTTTCCTATTTTAAGAGAATTTTTCTGGAATTTCCCATTTTTATTTTGTTGCCTGTGCTGTAAGTTGCGTAGCAAACCCGAAGATTTTCCCCCCTTTTTATGAACTTACCATTTTTCAAGCTTAAAATGGGCTTTGTCCTTTTTTTATCAATAAAATGGGCTTTGTGCAAGAACTTGATTTTATTCAGGCTTATTTTTTTTTTAAAAAAAATATCATGGATACTAATTTTTTTAAAACAAAAAAATTTAATAATGCGCCTAAAGCCAACACTTCATCAAAGGGTCAGGAAATAAAAATATACCATTTTAATCGTATTTATAAGTCATTTTTTATTAAAAAATTTGATCTTATTTATAAGTTCAGTTTCAGTGTAGTATATGAAATTTTGACAATTTTGCCTCTATTTATTATATCAATGAAGAGACACTTTAAAGATAGATAGAGAAGAAAGAGTTGAAAATTACCTATTTATAAATGAAGGCATAATTGAAAATTTACCCCCATAATCATTAAGTTAACTATATCTTTTTACCTCTTTTTAGTATGTGAGATTTAGTTACAAAGGATTTATAAATAGAATCATAGTGGTATGATTAATTACCAGTACAACTTAATTTTACGGTGATCCCATGGCTATCATCCAATTCACTTCACGTAATTGGCATAGTTGGGAATTAGAAAAATTAGAAAAATGACAAACTCTAAATTATAATTATCCAATAATATTAAAGTTATAGGTACCGCGTTCATGCATGTTACTTGGTTCTTTTTTATCCATGAAAGTTACCGGGGAAGAAGTAACGGAAAATATTCGCTCTTGCCATAACAGTCTTGGTTTCTTATTCATCTATATATTGTTGAGCTCGATCCCACTCGCAGCTGGAGATTGTTTGTTTACTTGACTTGGTTAGTACTTTCTATCTTTTCTTCTCGGTAATTAAAACAAACTGCTAGAATATTGTTATTCGTTTTGTTTTTGCTCCCGCCCAGTTTTTCTTTTGCAGTTGCCTATCCTTTCTATCGTGAATATTGAATACAGTGTATAGAACTCTCTCCTTGCCGGTCTTGAAATTTTACGTCACATATCTCTCTAATCTGACTTCGTTAAATAACAGTGAAGCCTTCTGCACTGAACTGACTTTCCATGAAAAGTTTTTCAAGTGTTAACTTACAATATGAACATTCTATAAAGGCAAAAGTAGCATAGCATCCACTTACCATTGTTGAGGTTTTGTTAAAGCCCTGAGTTTAATTGTCGTACATATAGTGAGGATGAAATCTTGGAGATTCGACTTCGGATGAACGAGCCTTTGCCTCGAACAGGTCTCCTGGGGTAAATCCTTCTCAACTTTCTCTTTGTTCATCTGTTTCTATTCTTCTAGTTGTATGATGGAGTAAATATCCTTGATTGATTTTAACAATTTACTTTCGCAGGCAATGGTCGAGTATTTTGTTGATGTTTGGGAAATGCAGGGTCTATATGATTGAATGTACAGCCAAAACATGGCTTTTCTGGTTGACTTTTAAAAAACAAGAGCAAGATTTATGCAATCTGCCAATAAACATGTAAACTTCTAGGTACAAATCCAATCAAACACGAGTTCAAAGTGAAAGAAAAGCACGCCAAATATTCTGGCTCTTTCTGTGAAAGGTGAACGACACTGGGTGGAAATTTTAATTCAGTGGGTCGGTATTATATCTTTTACTATTTTTGTTGATCTGTACATTGGAATTATGCATTACCGTTTTAGACTTTTAGTCATTGTGGAACTGAGCCAACAGCCTCCTCTGCCCAACACCCGGCCCCCACTTTTAATTTGTTGCATGTTTTTAATTCTCATAGCCTAAACGTGTGTTTGGATTAGCTTTTGAGAATAGTTTTTACGATTTACGAGATAAACATGTGAGAGGAGTTTTGTCTTGACTTGCGAAAAATAGCTTCTAAAATCAATGGTTTGAATGTTTCCCATACACTCATTAAGCCTGACTCCAATGCACCAACCTCTGCTTCACAAATATCAACTTCACATTATGCTTGTTTCTTAATGTGACACTTCTAGAATATCGCGCAGTTTTTTTTGTTTTTTTGAGTGGGAATATCACGCAGTTTTATAGTCATGAATTATAAGATTGAATATGCAAGAGAGGGTTGACCTAAAAACGAGAGATTCATTGAGGAAATTCCAATAGCAGAAGCAATGGATAGAGCAGTAGTATAATATGTTATGTTCTCGTGACGCTCGTCAATGGTCGTCCTTAAAGCATATTTGTTTCAACTTAAAAAAACTTATAAGTTGCTTTTTACGTAAATCGAGATACAACTCCTCTCACATACTTACTTCGTATACCGTAAATCACTATTAAAAAGCAACTTATGAGCAATCGAATCGCTCAACCAAACATACCCAATGTCTCTTAACTTTAAGCAACCAAGGTTCTTGGGGCAAAAAGGGACAACTTTAAGCGACCAATAAATCCCAAATGGTGATTGAAGAGAAGGCCCCCAAAAGAAACGATACATGAGTTTCCACTTGAAACTCAAAACATACTCAATGGGATATATGCCTTTAGATTTTCCCCCAAAAGAAATGATGCCTATAGGCTCATGCTAAATCAGAAAAGGAAGAAAATGGGCCTGATCTACAAGAATCACAGTAAAATGAACAATAAAAGACTAGTGAAAGAACCATAATAATATTGCCAGGTTTTTAAGTGCTCCCCAAGCATAGTTGAGTCAAGATTAACACTTCAGAAATTAGAACTGCAGCATACAGGCACAAACAACAGCCCTCAAGGAAAAGAAATTCAAGGTATCGGCCATCAACTTTCCCATCAAGTTCGTCAAATGTTCAGCCTCTAAGGCTACTGGAAATTTGATACACCCAAATGTACTTGCATGCTTCATACACTTATATACAAGCCCAACTAAGGAGACTCGTTTGTTTGTTTTGTTTTTTGTTTTGGCCAAAGCCTATTTTTTTTATAAACACAGCTACTCAGGCAGAACATAGCACCACAAAGGGTTTATGTTAATCGATACTCCTATGGCCTTATAAATAAGGCAGAGAAATAAGAAAAATTTTGGTTCTATTTATAGGGTAAAGAGAAAATTTTTTTGTATGGATATACTCTCTCCAATCCATAATATAGGGTACTTCTATAAAAAAAGCATGGTCCATAATATAAGCCACATTCTGTTTAATTAATTCTTTTTTTTTCCTATTTTGTCCTTGTAATTAATACCCACTTTCCAACTTTGCCCCATTCCTTATATCTCCCCTCTCTCTAAAATAATTCTCCCAATACAATTAAACACATTTCTTAAGAAGGGTAAAAATGAAAAAAAAAAAATTGCATTTTGAGACATATTAAATGACTTAACTATTATTTTTTTCCCATAATATAGTTAAGGTACCGTATATTGTGGACCGGAGAGAGTACAAGTTTACCCTTTATTTATTATTATATTGACTTTATCCCCATAAGGCTATGATATATACTAAATAAGTGTAAATTGGAAAATTGTTGAATCTTGTGGAGAGGTTAATGATGTTTAGGGTTTTTCTTAGTTTGTGTGAAATATATTGGAAGTTTCTTATAGATAGGAACAAAGGAGTACAGGTTTAAGCCACGGTTAAACTGGTTTTCAACGTCATTAGCCTTGAAGGGTGAAACGAGTCTTAAGATGAATGATGCATCATAGAAAACTAATTGGTTGTCTAGAATAAGAATTGAAGTTTTCAAAAGCAGCTTTTTAATCATAACTTATAGTATATGAGATAAGTATGTAAGAAGAGATTTATCTCGATTTACATAAATAAACACTTTTGATGTGTCCACAAATAATCTCAAACAAGCACTTAAGTCTGATAATTATATGGGCAGCAAAGCATGATGGGATTCACATGTCTTGTTTTGCCTGTGTTCCAATTGTCAAGAAATTATATACAGTGACACGATAATTCTCTCCAAGCCTCCTTAGAATATACTCTCTCCAGTACTTATTATATACTTATTATAAAGTATCAATTATCATTTCTAGTAAATCAAAGAATGTAAGTTAAATCATTAAATTAGTCCAAAATTTGGTAAATGTTTCCAACTTTACCCATACTTTAATGATGTGGATTTAAATGAGTCATTTAAAAATGAAGGCATAATGAAAAAATAATAATAAATGAATTAGATAAAAACAATTGGTGTCTTACCATAAAAACCGGAAGGAGTTAGTCAATCCATAACTACCCCATGGAAAGGATAATAGACGACTTGTGCCATTCCAAATGCTCCATTTGACCGGCACTAATCTGTTTCCAAAGCATCAATGCACTATTTTCAAAACCCCATGGATGATCCCCTACCTTCATTGTTGAAACTAATTTAGGGTTAGATTTGCTCTCAAATATAAAATCTCAATCCACTTTGTCTTTTAAATTTATAATTTTTTTCTCTAAAGTGTCCTTATTAATTATACATATTAAGGGATTTCCATCTTAAGGTAGTCAATAATCATGATTAAAAATGACCCTTTAGATAAATCAATCCATATTTGTTATAAAGAAATATCTTATCTAATTTCCTTACTTTTTTTTGGGCCAGCATCTAATTTCATTAATTTGCCTAAATTAACTCAGTAGTTATTATATTAAGTACATGATAGAGTACGGTAGGGAGGCGACGGTGAACAAGAAATTTTAATCATTAAAACAAATCAGTCCTAAAAACTTGAAGTAAGGTCAAAATTTAATTAACCTATGATTAATTACAGCTTAATTTAATGATCATGTAGCTGGTCCCATGCCTATTATCCAATTGACTTCATTTCACGTACTATTTTTCACTGCAAAGTTAAGAATTACAGAAACGATAAAATACAAAAAAAAATCATCCATATAAAAATCATAGTTATCCGCAATCATGTATAAGCATGTTTGTTTGAGCTTAAATTTGCTTATAAGTTGCTTTTTACGTAAATCGAGACACAACTCATCTCACATACTTACTTCGTATACCGTAAATCACTATTAAAAAGCAACTTATAAGTAATCGAATCGCTCAAACAAACATACCCTATGTCTATTCCAGAAAAATTACTTGGGAGAAAGTAACAGAAAATTTAGATTCGCTTTTTTTTTAAATGCAAATTTATATGGGAAAATCCCTAAAAAATGCGTTCGAAATTGCTAAATCCCGTTTCAGTGCAGTGAATTCCAAAATATCGAATCAGTCGTGTGTCAGTACGGAATGAACAGTGCCGGGGTGCTAAAAGACGATTTTGCCCTTCAACCCTCATTCTCATCACTTTCAGAATAACAACACGAGCCTCTTAATTAACAACACCATATTCTACATTAACAACTCTCATTTCTTATTTTACAACTTCGTAATTTAAGTTTCAGGGTCAATAACAACACCTCTTTCTTTATTAAGAAGATGAAATTGGAGTTGTTAATCAAGAAGATAAAGTTGTTAATTAAGAGGTTCGTGTTGTTATTCTGAAAGTGATGAGAATGAGGGCTGAAGGGCAAAATCATCTTTTAACACCCCTGCACTGTTCATTCCGTATTGACACACGACTGATTCGGTATTTTGGAATTCGCTGCACTGAAACGGGATTTAGTAATTTCGAACGCATTTTTTAAGGATTTTCCCAATTTATATTCGCTTTTGCCATTAAAGTCTCATAGATTCTTGCTTATCCATTTTTTGAGCCCACTTGCATCGGCAGATTGCTTGTGTACTTTATTTTGTTAGCATTTCCACTTTTTTTCTCGGTAACAAGGCCAAACAGCCAAGATTATTGTTATTCGGTTTTGCTCCCCGCCCCTTTATTTCCTTGGCGGTTCCCTACTCTCTCTATCGTGAAAACTGAGTACAGTGTGCATCGAATTCTCTCCTTGCCGGTCTTGAAATTTTACGTCACCGATCTCTCTAATCTGACTTCGTTAAGTCAGAAATGCAGTTCTATAGATCCGCTCCGCTTTGGGTCCGCCGGATTCTCGCATGCATGGGGTGAGTTATTTGGGATCTCTTCCCTTCCTTCTCTGCCTAACAGTCCCATAGAATGAGAATATTGAATTCTTCAATATGAATGTCGCCTCTAACTTATCTGTCTAAGAAGATCGCTTCAATAGTTATCTAGTTCAATGTAAAATTAGTTTGATAAACTTGCTAAGCAAGAGACGGAGATGTGGAGTGAGATTTGTGATTTTGTCTAGATAGCAGGTAATGGAAGAAAGCAACCCGATCAATATTGGATAGTGCGTGATACAAGAGACGGATCGTGCGTGATAGGATTTAAATTGATTTCACTTGCGTATATATGCATTTTATGTTTCTGGATTCTCAAGAAACTAGACATTTTAAATCTTAATCCCTTCGCCTTCTTCTAGTTTTCTAAGTAGTCAAGGTATTGCTTCGAAATTCTAGCACATTTTCAGTTTTAGCGAGGAATCAGGTTCTTGCGGTTTCTTGTTTTTTAAGCGAGCATAAATCTGGTACAACTATTTTTCATTCTTTCCTTGGATCCTTGGGAAGTTTCAAATAAGATGGGTAGAACTTCCATTACTTTATAGCATTTCGAACATAGGAAAAGTGCATTCCTAGTGTCTCCTTTCATTACAATTGATCAGACTAGATGAAGCTTTGGGAAGAAACTCTACTGTTCATTTTAATGTTCAGTGGTGATGTTTTTCGTGGTTTTGTGCTTTTTATCATGGAAAGTTTAGAGTTCACATTCAAAAAACTTTTCAGAGTAAGGGAAATTTTGTTACTCACTGAGTTTGATTCTAAGAAACTTACTGGCACTGTCCCTGATGACCTGAATCGTTTGCTTTTAACATTAAGGTGCATGCATCTTTTAGGTGAAATGAATAAGAGGATAGTATAGAAAGAATGCAATTCTGTAGTAGCTAGATTGTTTCATCATCCTATTGTCTGTAGTTTAAGCTAGCAGATCGGATATATAGAATAACAGCTAGTGTTAATCTTGCACGTTGAATCCACTTTGTAACAGAGCAGAGGCTGTATTGGATACACCACAATACCTCCAGAAATTACATCGATTGATGGGAAATCTAAAGGTCAAACAGTGAAGGAAGATAGATTAGAAGATTTGTCTAGCAGCTGCACTTTTGAAATGGATCCGAGTGCAACTCGGTCTCAGGAGAATACCTCGTTAATTGGCACATCAAACCAACCATCCGATCCTCAAACTAGTGCTTATCCTCAGAGTGATCATCCTGTTTTTATCAATCATGGCAAGTTTGCTGTTGTTATATGTGCCTGTATCTCTAATCTGTTGGTTCTTTTGTTTGATATCTTGCATTGAATCAAAGTTTGCTCGCGATTTTGTAAATTGTACGGTGAAATTCATGTCTATAATCAGGACTTTAAAACATCTGAAAAGTTTGATGGATGCAGGTCTACTTCTTTGGAACCAGAAGAGGGAGCAATGGCTTCAAAGGAGAAATTCTGAGAGGCAGCCACAAGTCAGAGAACCCATAATAAGGTAAATAATAGACAAGCCTTCTGCACTGAATTGAATTTCTATGGAAAAGTTTTTCAAGTGTTACGAACATGCAACAAAGGCAAAGTTAGTATCCACTTTCCATTAAGGTTTTGTTAAAGCTCTAATTCTGAGTTTATGTTGCACATATATAGTGAGGATGAAACCTACGAGAGTCTACTTGAGAGCAACGAGCCTTTCCCTCAACCCATTCCCCTGGGGGTAAATGAATCCTTCTCAAAATTGATCATTGTTCATCTGTTTCTATCGTTCTAGTTGTGTGATGGAGTAGAATATCCTTGATTGATTTTACCATTTTACATTCTCAGGATATGGTGGACTTCCTTGTCGATGTTTGGGATATGGAGGGTCTGTACGACTGAACAGCTAAAAAAATGGCTTCTCTGTTTGACTTTGAAAAGAAAGAGCAACATTTATGTGACAAGATGTGGTTGTTCCTCTGCCAATTGTTATTCTAAGCACATGTGAACTTCTAAAGGCTTAAATCCAATCAAACACAAGTTCAAAGTGAAAGAAAACCACGCCAATTCAATTCAGTGGGTCGGCCTGAATCCTTTTAATATTTTTGTTGGTTTGTTTTCGTCAATTAGAAATCCTTCGCTGCCATCAGGAAGCGTTAACTCATAAGTTTGAGGAAGTGGACAAATTGAGTTGAATATTAAAACCAAAAGAGAAAAAGGAAAAACAAAGGGAGAATTACAATGAGGTCCCAAGGAAGAAAAAAAGAAGAAGAAATGGTCCCTGTAAATTGCAAAATGAAAAAATGGTCTCGTTAACAACTTCAGGAGCCTGTATTGACAACTCGTTAACAACTTCAGGAGCCTGTATTAACAACTCCATAGGATCATTTTTTCATTTTGTAATCTATTGGGACCATTTTTTCATTTCTCTTCTTTTTTGGGACTTAGTGTAATTCTCCCAAAAACAAACTTATTAAGCCCTCCAACCGGGGAAGCTATGGCCTCCAAGTTGGACCTAAACGCGGACTTCCCCATTCAAAAAGACCAAGCATGAAGCGACGTGTTTACTTTTACGCGCGTCGTTCACATTTACTTGTGTTATGATCCAAATAAGGATGCATACTAAATACCATGAATACTATCGTCTTTTGAAAAATTAAAAGCCTGATTAATAAAAGGATACAGTGCATGTTGTTGGGTGATGTGAACGTGGTCGGAGTTGGATCCATTGAATCGAACACAAGGGCGTCGTTTTCCAGCGCAGAGAAGAAAAGTAGGTGGTGGGGTCATTGCCGGTGAAAATGACCGGGGAGGAGTGTCCCACTCCACTATCATTATGAGCTTCCTTTTAATTTCCATCACCCAAAACCCAATTTCAATTTCAATATGTGATTATGTGTATGTTTGGGAATATTTATTTTTTGAATATAAGTGTTTATTATGCAAACCGAGATAAAACTCTTCTCACATATTTACCTCGTATACCGTAAATCACGATTTATAAACACTCATTACCTAAAAATAATTTATTCCAAACAAACACAGTACATGTTTGTGTATATCCAGACAAGGATATTTTTCATTAAATGAAAAGATAATCAGAAATAGTCCATATGGGCGTATGCGTGTGGTTGATGTGTCGATACGGAACACATAGGCACCATCCGCTGTTTTTATCTAAATCGTTTAGATTTAATACTTTTTGAGAGATATTTTTTAGATGAAAAAATTATTTTGAAAAAAAGTATTAGTTTAGAGATTATCTTTATTTTAAATTCTCCACTCCTAAAATAATTTTTAAAAAAAATAAAAAATAAAAAACATTAAATCTGGACAATTTAAATAGGACAAGTAGAAGGTGCATTCCCTTTGAATAGGCTCCATAACTGATTCTGTTCATTGGAATGATGCAATACCATTTTCAGTTCTTGTGGAACTGATCCGACAGCCTCACTTTTAATTTGTTGCATGTTTTTAATTCTCATCGCCCAAGCCTCTGACCCACTGCACCAACCTCCGTGGTTCACAAATCTCAACTTCACGTTATGCTTGCTTCTTAACGTGACCCGTCTAGAATTTCGCGCAATTTTTGTAGTGGGGAATTAAAAAGATTGATTTTTTATCAAAGTGTTGGCCTAAAAACGAGAGATTCATTGAGGAAATTCCAATAGCAGCAATAGCTAAAGTGTAGTTCGAATAAACTAGAAATTGGATGTGTTGGGGCAGGTAAGGACGCAAGCTTCAAGAACGAGGGAAACGGGTTTTCCAGGGCAAATATAATAAGTAAATAAATAGAAAACCCCACAAGTGGGAGGGAATGGAATCGGTTAAAGCCCAAATACAATGAATGAATGGTTCTAAAAGTGAGGAAAAGCAGGGGCGCAACACTAGGGTCAGAGTCAATATGCGGAACAGGGGGATATGCTGCCCACAATAAAAAAAGCTGAGTCTGTAACGAATGAATCTTACATGGTATTTCTCGTACACTCTTTCCCCTGTTTTTAATTTTGATTGCAAAACACGTTTGGCATACAAAAGTTATTAAGAGTGTGTTGAGATTAGTTTTTTGAGAATAGATTTTTTAAAAAAAATAGAAAATAGTTTTTGAAAAATAAATTTTAAACAGAATAGATTATGAGAAAAAATGATTTTAATAAAATGAGAGTGTTTGGATATTGTATTCAAAATAGTTTTTTTCATGATGTGGGACTCACGTAATGAGAAAAGACCAATGAGAGAGAGGATGTGGCTCACATAAGGAAAAATGATCAATAAGAAAGAGAAGGTAGGACCCACACAAGAGAAAAAAGAAAAAAAAAATAACCTTTTCCAAAACTTAAGTCTTAATGGAAAAAATTTTAGTGTTCTTATACCAAACCAAGGTATTGAACAAGAAGCCGAATACACTGTAAGTAAGTATTTAGGAAATCATAAAATCGTGGTTTCATAAGCCCTTCTCTATAAATTGAAATAAAACTCTTCTTATATAATTATTTCATAAATCGTAAAATTTATTCTTAAAAAATTAATCTAAATATGCACTAAGTTTTAGGGCCTATTTGAGAAAACAGTGAAAAAATATATTTATATAAATCGATACAAAACTCCTCTCATAAACTTATCTCATATAACATAAATCAAGTTAAAAAAATAATTTCTACCGTTAATCCAAACATCTGCTAATATTTTGCTTGGTGCATCCGCTCATCGAGGTCTTTGTTTCATCCTCTGCACACTTCCAAGGGCGGTACATGTAGAACACGTTTCCGTATAAAGTCGAGGTCTTTGTTTCATCCTCTGCACACTTCCAAGGGCGGTACATGTAGGACACGTTTCCGTATAAAGAAATATTCAGTCAGTTTTAATTTTTATATGGGCATAAAATGAATTTATGAGGGCAACAATAATCATAAATTATTTTTTAAAATATTTTTAAGTATTTGGTTTAATTGATAAGGAGTTGTATCAGCTTAATTAGAGGTCTTAAGTTCAAGTTCGGGGAACACAGCAATGTTAAATACTTTGTGGTAGAGCTTTGCCTCCCTTATGATCCTACTTAGCTCGATTCAGATTAATCTGGACCCTCGATAAATCCTTCTAGTTAAAAAGGAAGCAGGTTCAGGATACATGATACTTCAAGCAAAAAAAAAAAAAAATAGAGCAAAAGCAATATTAATTTTCCCATTGTAATATATAGAAATTAGTTAGATTTAAAGGTTTTGTCCCAATTTTAAAAATTTATAATTAATTTTTGCTTTAAAAAATGGTTTATAATTATTGTTACATTTTTGATAAAAATTGAAGGTTCTTTTAGCACGTTAGTAGTGTTATATTTTTATTCTTCATGTAATATTACTGTAACCCCCACGAACTAATAAAATCTATTCAATTAATGGGATGAGACTAGGGCACTCTCGTATGTGGTATAGATAATGGGGTGTGAAGATATATATTTATGGTGTTGGCCAAAAAAGAAACATATATTTATTGGTTGTGTCCAGAATGCTTTCCAGTCTCATACGGATATTTGACGCCATATCCTGAAGGCGTGGAGAGATGGCAACCAATGAAAATTAATCAGTATCATTAATATAATTTAGAGCTTACGGGTATGGTGTGGTGATTTCTTATTCTTAGTAGAAACTAAAGTTGTCCCACAAAAATCTTAGAAACTAAAATCCAGAGGGGGAAAAAAGATGTAACGTCAAAAGGACGTGTGCTGTCAAGGGCGCATTTTATTTTAGATTAAAATAAAAAAGAGAATAGAGGGTAAGCCAAAAACCTTTTTTTTTTTAAAAAAAAAAGCTAAAAAGCAGGTTGAAGCAGCCGAAAGCTCAGTAGGTTGGCTTGCGGGCCAGCGAAAGGGCACTTTGCCGGTTTGCCCCTTCGCCCCACGCCCATAGGCATAGCATTGAACACTGACACAATAACAACAACAAAGTTTTGTTTTATTGGGTGGAGAGGATTACATGGATTCATGAAATTTAAAGAGTCAGAAAAAATTTAAACTTTTAAAATTTAATTGAAGGAGTTACTATAAGATCAGTGTTATCTGATCCGAAAACGGATAGGAAACCAGTCAACCGGTCAGTAGACTGGACCGGTCCGGGTTAAGTTTGTAATTTTTTTTTTAAAATTTCATATTATAATTCTAAAATATTTCATTTTTCATTGATTTGGTCTTGATTTAACTCTGATCTGACTTACTGACTCTTGAACCAATACCCCAACCAGTTTACTAACTGATCCAAATTTAATTACCTCGTATAAAATACAAAAGTACAATAAAGGAGCCAACTATGACAAATTTCGGCGCACAAAATAATGACAGGTTTATGCCGACTTACTACTCAAGTTGTTTTTTTTTTTATCAAGTCATTTTCTTGGCCGCTGGTAATAATTCTCTCACCTAAAGTTGAATCCGGTGGTAAAAAAAATGATGAATCCGGGTACCCAATAGTACCAAATATGAACATAATCAAATAGCGAACTGGCCCAAGCGGCCAAGCCCATTCTTCGGATAGTTAGATATATCAAGAATAAATGTATAATTAGCCCAAATTAACACTGTGACCTACCGTACACATCAACAAATATGTTGAGTGTGTTTCAACTTTCACGACACGGACTGTAGGACTTTTTCCTTTGACCCAGTCAAATATATTAGACGAGGAACAGCGCTAATAAATATAATTTATTTATTTTTTAAAGAAAAAGATAGAATAAGATGGGATGCTGGAAAATAGAAGGCATGGAGGCCAAAAAAGAAAGGTTGAAAGTTATGAAGTGATGTTGAGGCCTTGAGGCTGAGGGGAAAGCATTAGAAAATTGTCAAAAGCTGATCAGGTAAGGTTCATGAACCTGGGAACTCTTCAAGAAAATTACAACCTTTTTTTATTAATTATTTAGCAAATTGGTCATGACTTGCTTGAGTTAATTTATTCAACATCGCAAGGCACAATATTTTAAACAATTTCATTATTCGCTAATCTGAACGTTTCGCAATACTTCAATAATCAACGCGAATATTTATATTATCAGAAAACATAAATATTTATACCTTTTTTGTCTTATTTCCTGCCTCAAATAAGAACGCCCCTCTTGTTCGGAGTATATTATATAGTTTGGGGTTTATCTTGATAATAAATATAATATTTTAATGTAATTTATTTTTAATATTTAGCATTTTTTAAATTAATTTACATAAGTTATGAGCTTATATATAATTTAATATTATGCACATATATTCTAGGCAGATAAGATTACACTTGTTATTATTTTTATTAAAGTAGTAAAAACAGAAATGTGGAATACTAGAAAGAGTGGGCATGCTCACACTCACAACAATCAATAATAGAGAGTTGGTTTTATGGTGTATGATTTTGTTATATTTTTTTAAATCTTGAGTTCGAGTTTTAAGAAAGATCCTTGTGTTAGAAGGATAATCATAAACCCCAAATCAATAACACTCTAATATTATAAGAGAGGATGGATATATCCTAATCCTAATAACTATATGGTGTCTTGTAATAAAACTAAAAAATCTCAAAAACACGGACAGCAACAGATTATTTAGTGGGTGGATAAAGCAACACCACTTTTTTTTTTCCTTAATAATAATAATAATAATAATAAAGCAGCCACACTTGATTGCATAAGATGCAATGTATGTGGGCAAACGGCAAACCATTCAGTGAATGGTCGCCTATAGTTACGTATTTATTTCCCGTTTTTTTTTTTTGACCAAGACAGTTACGTATTTCCCACTTGCAATAAAAGCCTCCCTTTACATTCGTCTTTTCCGCATTTGTATTGCAATTTGCAACCCCTCTCATCTTTCCTTCTTCCCCCACTTTTTTTTGCCCTATCATTAGGGTTTTCATGACCTTCTAGCTCTGCTCTCTCATGCATTCCTGCTCTACTCTGTTGTTTATCGCCATCTACGCTTCAATCTTCTTCTGCTCTATCTTTTTCGCTCTCGTTCGAGGGTTCTTTGGTGCAGAACAACGCAAATTTGACCTCCCGGGGTTTTCTGGGTTGTACCCATGTCAAAAGTCCTCGGTTTTACTGGTGAGTTTTGGATTAATAACATTATATTCCGAATCGCGTGTTTAGTTGTTATTTTGATGAGTTTGCTTCAATTTTTTTTTCTAGACTTACTCCAGATTATTAATAATTCCTGAACCTAGTTGTCCTGATGGTTAAAAAAATTGTCTTCAACATCCTGGCTTTGCTTAACTTTCCTAATCCTGTAGTTGATCATGTGGTTGACTCGTTTCCCGAGATGCTTTCATCTCCTGTGTTAATGTTTTCAACAAGGGCTTTTAATCGTTCTAGATCTTGCACCATACGATCTGAATGTTATTAGCTACATCTGATCCTCTTGAGAATTGATCTTTGAAGTTGTGTGTCTGGTCGGCGTTCTAATTTCAAGCACTTCAGTCAATTAGTCCAATAAAACCGTGATTTTTTTGGTTATCCATGACACTTTTTTCCCTTGTGGATCAGATGAAGTATAACCTTGGTTTCGGAATTAAATTTGCATGAGATAATATGGCTTGTGATTGTTTTTATAAGTGAGTCAATCATAGGGCTAGTTTCATTTAAGCGTCTTCTCATAGTCTATATGCGTTAGATTATTTCTCTGACTTCTTGTATGGTTTGGGTTCTCAGGAATTGATGATTTTTTCCCCGGGGGGTCAATATATGCTAACCCCAAGGAGCCCAGTCTCCTGTTGTCTCTTGGTCGTCATGTTGATGTGTACTTTCCACCTCAGAAGAGATCTCGTACCAGTGCTCCGTTGACGAGATCACACATCAATGATCCTTTTGTTCTCAGTGGAGAGTGGTTTGAGGCCGAGGAGAAGCAGCAGACATCCATTGAAGATTTGCCTGATGAATGTCTCTTTGAGATCTTCAGAAGGTTGCCCGGCGGTCAGGAGAGGAGTTCATGTGCCTGTGTTTCCAAGCGCTGGCTTTGGCTTTCAAGTAATATTAGCAAGGATGAAATTTGCAGCACCGAAAAGACTAGTCATGAGAATGATGTTACTGGAGAGGAGGCTGATGTTGAGGAATTTGGGGGTGGTGGATACCTCTACCGAGACTTGGAAGGAAAGAAAGCGACTGATGTTAGACTTGCTGCTATTGCTGTTGGGACTGCTTCTCGTGGTGGATTGGGAAAGCTTTCAATCTGTGGAGGCGATTCAGGTTGTGCGGTGACTAATCTTGGTCTAAGGGCAGTTGCCCATGGATGCCCTTCTTTGAAGGCTCTTTCTCTTTGGAATGTTTCTACCATTGATGATGAAGGCCTGATTGAGATTGCTAGTGGATGTCCCCAGTTAAAGAAGCTTGATCTTTGCTGTTGTCCCACAATATCTGACAAGGCTTTAATTGCAGTTGCAAAGAACTGCCCTAACCTGACGGAGTTATCGATTGAATCATGTCCCAGAATTGGTAATGAAGGTCTACAAGCTATTGGGCAGCTTAGCACTAGCCTAAGGTCCTTATCAATAAAAAATTGCAGTTGTGTTGGTGATCAGGGAATTGCGAGCCTTTTTTCTTCAGCTTGTTTTCTTCTTACTAAAGTGAAGCTTGAGGCACTGTCGATCTCTGACTTCTCTTTAGCTGTTATTGGACATTATGGTAAGGCAGTTACCGATCTTGCCCTTAAATGCCTCTCTAATGTTAGTGAGAAAGGGTTCTGGCTCATGGGTAATGGCCACGGGTTGCAGAAGTTAAATTCACTCTCAATTGCATCCTGTCAAGGAGTTACAGATATTGGACTTGATGCTTTAGGAAGGGGCTGCCCAAATCTCAAGCACCTGTATCTCTGTAAAAGTGCATTCCTATCAGACAACGGGATGGTCTCATTTTCCAAAGCTGCTTTATCAATTGAGAGCCTAAAATTGGAGGAATGCCACAGAATCACCCAGCTTGGGTTTTTTGGTGTCCTTTTCAATTGTTGTGCCAAATTGAAGGCCCTTGCACTTATAAGCTGCTTTGGGATTAAGGATCAGAATTTGGTGTTGCCTTCTTTATCTCCTTGCTTGCTTCAGTCTCTCTCAATTTGTAACTGTCCTGGATTTGGTGATGCTACAATGGCTTTACTGGGAAAGCTTTGCCCTCAGTTGCAGTATGTTGAATTGAGCAGACTTGAGGGAGTGACTGATGCGGGGTTCCTCCAAGTGCTTTTGAATTCTGAGGCTGGTCTGGCTAAAGTTAATCTCAGTCACTGCATAAATGTGACAGATAAAGTAGTTTCATCCCTTGCAAATAAGCATGGCTTGACTCTTGAGGTCTTAAATCTTGATGGTTGTAAAAAGATCAGCGATGTTAGCTTGATGGCAATTGCTGAGAACTGCCCATTGATCTGGGATCTGGATGTGTCTGAGTCTGCAATTACTGATGCCAGTATCTTAGCCCTGGCAGGCAGTGGCATGTTCCATTTGCAGATTTTGTCCTTGTCAGGTTGCTCTCGTGTTTCAAACAAGAGCCTGCCTGCTTTGCGAAGTATGGGTGAGACCCTTCTGGGATTAAATATCCGCAACTGCAAGGCAATTAATGGTCGTACTATTGGGAAGCTTGTGGAACAGCTCTGGAGGTGTGACATACTCGCTTGAGCAAGAAAAATGATTCTCTCTTTGCAGATAAGGGCACTAGTGCCACTGGTAGAAGGTTAATTAGACAGCCTTGATGTTATTGTTTCATAGTAGTTTTTGGGTCCATTATATGGGTCTTGTCCTCCAGGTACTCTGTTCTCTTTTTCCAGGGCATACAGTCATTTTTTTTTGCAGGTTTCCATCCTTTTATAGGTAATCTGTTCGAAGTTTTTGTCTCCCATTAGGGATTTCTTCTTCTAAATGGCTGTATTTCTGTGAGAACATAGTGACGGGGTTCTGGAATTAGGTATCTCTTGGTGGTGTTGGCATCCGATGTTTTTAGCATCCGACATTACATCGGTTTTGCCACCATGTTTGTCAAATTTCCAGTTCTAAGTTTTTACAGTTTCTGTATCCAGAGTCTGTCCAGTGTTGTTTACCAAATCTTGATGGTTTGGGCCTAAGTTTTATTCGAAGGGCAGGTTATCTGATCTTGTGGTTGCTGTTTGTCAGTTCGGTGTTTATGATGCTGTTGTCTTCAAGGGCTATGGCCGTGGCAGCTCGTTATACGGGTCTGCCATCACAACCCATCACCTCTGGGAGGGGTTGTTTTTTTTCACCTAGCCCTTGCTTTTAATCAGGCGTCATTTTTTTTTAGTGAACTTTCAACTGTAACTTCACCTTATGTAACAGATACCAACATCTGCCCTTTGTATTGTATCATTCCCTGAGAAGATATGAATAAATTATAGTTTCTTATGAATCATGACCTGCACTTGAGGGCTCTGCTAATTTCTTGTCCCAAATAATAGTCTTTGCTTAATCTTCTGCATTAGCGTGCATCATAACCCCAGGAAGAGATGGCGGCTTAGAGGGAAGAAACTGAGATTTTAGAATGGCAAGTGCAATGCACATGTCTGGTGGCAGACAAAGTCCACCTTGTAATTTGCCAGGAAGTCTCCCATGATTAGCCATATCCAATCAGGATTAATTTTCGTTGGTATTGACAATCATAGCTTTTATGGATTTCAGAGATTCGTCATAGGGAACAAGCAAGAAGTACCATTTTACCTTTAAAATTTTAGATAAGTGATTTTCTCTTAAAATGAGTTGTTAATTATTATTTAAGTGCAATCAATACCTACGCTCTTATAGATAACAACTAATAAGATTGATTGAGTTGTTAATTATTATTTAAGTGCAATCAATACCTACGCTCTTATATATAACAACTAATAAGATTGATTGGAGATTTTAAAGTTCTAATAGTATTTTTTACTATATTTTCTTTATCATATCCTTTACATACGTGCTGAAGAGGCTTTGGGGACAAGGAAAATTAGTAGGGGTTATGGGTTTTTCTAGTCCAAAAGAAGCTAGTGCTCCCATACGGTCAACCAATTGGTTCCGTGTTCTATCGTCATCGGCATCAAGTCTAAAGATAAAATTGGATTTATTTCTCAGAATTCTGAATGATCGAGCATATTTCTGTGTTTTACGTTAATCGAGTAACTCTTCTCACATACTTATCTTATATACCGTAAATTATGATTGAAAAACTATTTTTAAATATTCTAATCGTTAATCCAAACAAACACAAATTATGAATACGACAAAAGCTGCACCAATCCTAACTTATAGATGGAACAATTTTTTTGCAAGTCATGACTATAATAAATATCATTTACTTATTGGGGTAGAGTGAGAAGTAGGGGTTTGACTGTCCTCTCAAATCTGTTGTTTCGTCAGTTCACTCACATTGAATAATCTGGCCGAGATTAGCCTTGTCAGGGCTCAAATCCTTGCGTCAAAGCTAAGTTAGGGGAGATGTAGTGAGTGGGGTCGTTTCTCTTGATGGCTCCGTACTGAATTTGGTCCCTGCAAGTCAGCAGCTGCTGCCCATTCTTATCCTAAACTTGGATGAATGCATTGCATTTCTTAAGCACGAAGCGCGTACACTCACCTACTCTGACAAGACAGTCCCTTGTTTCATTGTTAGCTAAAATGAACTATAGGATTTATGACATACTAACCCGTCAGCTTCATCTAACAAAAAGCACGAAATCCCATTAGTTCCACCCGTAAGCTGTGTTTTATTCTGCAAAGTGGTAATTGAAAATGCCCTGGTGATGAGAATCCCGGGCACGGAAACGCCCGGGCTGCCATTATACTCAACTCTCCATGCATATCTTTTATTTAAGCAAAATTGAGAAAGGAAGAACACACCTCTTTTTCAAAAGAAATGGGAAAGGAGATAGATTATTTTACGCTTAAGTTTACAAAATCCCATTTCACTTCACAGCATATCCACATTACAACGAAAACTGAAATATGGGGAAAGGCTGCAAGACAACCGTACATGACCCGGCAAATGGGGTTCCACAACACAAACAACTTGTTTCATGGACAATGTCAATTTGCGAAATGTGATTAAGAACTTGTCAAAAATTCCCCCAAATCTTTTCGCTAACCAGGCAACTGGTGCATGCTGGAATGACAAACGAGTGACCTGGGAAATAGTTACATACATTGTTGCGGGCAAGCGAGAGAACCATAAGGACAAAACCGCACCCCCTGAAAATAGGAATTCAAAGAAACAATGCTGTATGAACAAGATGACATAACTATGAAGCAAATCATCAACCCTTTATATCAAATTATCTTAACCATGCCTCTCTAATATTAATGAGCTGAATGAAGAGCTGTGAAAGTGGATATGCGGTTTTGTTCCTGTTATTAATGTTCTGCCACAATGGGTTCTTGCACCGAGGAAAGCTGAGGTTGCTCTTCAACCACTATGTCACTGTTCACATGGGATGCTGCTTCACCGGGCTTGTCTGAGAGGATTGCAGATGGCTCTCCAATGCAGTTAGGAGCTTCACCTATCTCACTGGAAAAGGTACTGTTCTCTTCATTTCCTGAGGCAATTTCAGTTTTCTCTTCCATGGTGGCACTGGCTAAGGTGCTATATTTGTTTGTTACACTGGGTGAGGAGGTCTTGCTGTAATGCATTGCCTTGGATGAAGTGCTTGCAGTTTTTGAGGTGGAAGAACTGGTCCTTTCAGAATGCAGTCGAGGCGGAAGAGATTTCCTCTGTGGCTTCTTTTGATGGACTGGCATATCTTTAATGGGGTTCTCATCTAGACTTAAACGACCTTGTCGACCACTGCTGCCAGTGTTTCCTTCTGGCTCTGGATTGCCTGAATTCTTCTTTCGACCAAGCTTGGGAGATTTTGCTCTCGTAGTTGGTATCTACATTAATAAAATCCAGATCAGGGAAAAGACAAATGGTTTAGATGACAGACAAGCATCCAAAAGGTGCTAGTGCAAAATGAAAGCCTTCAAATAGCATAGCAAGAAGGATGATTCCAAATCATAAAATCAAGTTTTTGGCATCACTGTGAAGCTAGCAATGTTAGACTCACGCACTGTGTTATAAGAGATATGAGGTCAGCAGCACTGAGGACCCCCCCCCCCCCCCTAAAACACGTATTGGTATGAGCAACATTTTCCAAAAGCTATCCAACTCTAAGCAATCAGTGTAGATTGACATCCAACCAGCTTGTATACCCCATAAATCAATGCAACTGAACAGGCAATCGAGGATGAATTGAGAACTATAAATACTTGCAACAAAACAAAAAGAACCTTGAATTTTGGTGGACAAAGTATAATACCCTATCATAAAGTGTTGACAAAACAAACTATATTTTGAAAGCCACAAGATATATAAATAAGTCACGTGAAGATTAGGGAAGGCAGCAGCATGTAACTGCAAAAGATGTAATATTGTAACTGTCTTTACTTTTGTCCAGGGGACCATCAGATGTACCAGGCAGAAATCAGAATTGACAAGCTACAAATACATGTAGAATTTTAAAACATGTTAACATGACATGGCAAGCTTATATGTTGTTTTATTTCCATAAATCCCCAAGTTGAAACTTTTTCATCGATTTCCATCTTCAGCAGCAGGACTTAAAGCTGTGGTCGCACCAGTAAACAGTGCACACATATAAAAAGGACCACAGATAGGCAAGCGATCAATAGCTATAACAAATACAACTTATTTAGAACAAGCTAAAAGAGACAGCCATTCTAAGATCAAGGGTCGTCAAAAGCAAGCGAGGCATTAAATTTGTCATAAGATAATTGATGGATGGTCAACAGTAAGATGACAGCTTTCATTAAACAAAGCAAGTGCTGTATTCAGCAAGTTATAGGCTCCGATTCTCCTAAGCCAGCATCCGTGCATGCGGATTAGCGTGTTTTCATCCCAGCATAGACAAAGAAATGCATGGTACACATAATAAATATGGTTTAAAAGCAAATAATCAATGAGAAGTACAAACAGGGGCATGGGTGGACAAAATTGCAGAGATCGACCTTCTTTAACTCCACCTTTGGAGGAGGAGGCTCCTGGTAGAAACTTGGCATTGGGGTTGCTTTAAATGCTAGACTCTTCCTAAGCATCTTAATCTCAGCTTCTTGAGTCTCCTATAAATAAAATAATCGAAAGATTCATGTCATTGAAAGGCAAAATCTACAAATTAAATTTTTGCTCTGGTATTAAAATCATCACCTTGGTCTTTGCTTGCAAGTTACTCTCCTCCAATTCCTTTGCATGAACTTTTTCCTCAAGTTTAGAGTAGAACTGCCCAGAAAAGAAACCACTTCCTTTAAACATTTATTGCAAAAGAAACCTTCAGAGCAATACTTTAGGTGGAAACTCAAGTACCAAACATTCACCTCTTTTCTTCTCTCAGCTCGTTCACCACACTTGAAACTAAACCCATAATTAGGAAGTGTTCCTACCCTCCGGGGTTTGGTATCTTCTGCATTGGTGCTTCTAGGAAGTGGATTAAGGAGAAGAAATGATACAAAGAACCACAAAAAACATGAACTAAAAAAATAACCATAAGGATATTACAATTCCACACATCTCACTTCTCACATGACTCAACAAAGACAAAGAGGATACAAAGATTCTGCTTCTCCTTTGACTTCATCAAGGTGTTCTTCATTGAATAGTTTTGGCGTTTTCTTCTCCCTAATTCAATAAATAACACTTTGCTAGTCAGAGAGTTAACCATAATCAGTTCTCTGTATCATAGAATTTTCTTTCTTTATCTACAATGATGAATCATGCAAAACAATCACAAACAATTGTTAGCATTACTTACAAGGGTGCTTTGGAAGATGCTGCATCGACCTTTCCAGAATGCTAAGAAAAACAAAGTGTAAAAGCTATCAGGGTCAGTGAGATGTAATTTTCAGAGCACCAAAAATAAAGACGATAAAAGAATAAACAAAGGGAAGCAAAATGTTTCAAATGCTTCAGTAAATTTTGGTATCAACCTGAAAGTAAGGACTGAATTCCTACTGGAAAAAAAAAAATCCTATAAAAACTAAGAACTGAGTTTACCTTAGACATCTGAGTCTGCTTTTCATTGAATGGTTTGTTTTTAATAGGTTGTCTTGAGTGAGTTTTTGAGGCTAGATTACCATTTGAAACAGCAGATAGTGCCTCTCCGTCTTTGCTTTTTTTTGGCCCACTAGCATGATTATGAATGACTTTAGGACTTGGGGGCTTTCCATTCTTATGCGTAACAGGAACCTTTGACGCTCTTGATGGTTTTGTTTGATCATTGGTTTTCTCCTTCTCTTCCTGGAACCGAAACAAATAAATGAGATTCAAATAACAAGGAGTTGAGAACTCGGTAAAACTAGCTAGAGGAAAATTTTCATATGCAGCTGTTTATATCCTAGCTATTGATCCTTCAACCAAAAAATGACAAGTGTATTGCTTTAGCAAACCAGCGTATGATTTCTCAATGAAATTGTAAACGAATCATGTCTCCATTGGAAAATCATACATTCATTTCATTTTAATAAGAAACTGCATCCAAGTCTAATCCAAAAAGGAAATGCATGCCACCTTAGAAATGGTCTCGTAGCTGCTGTCCATATTGTCAATTGGTCCTCCTTTTATTTCTCCCACAGACGAGTCATTAGTAGCAGTATTATCCAACTGGACAACATTTTCAAAGTTCCCATTTAACGCATCCGTACTTATAATTTCAGCAATATTGAGGTCTACATCATTTGAGACAACGCCCTTTTCGGAGTTAAAAGGTTCCTCATGAACACCATTTTGATGAACCACTTCAAGGCCATCAACAGGTGAATGATTGCTTGGATCCATCATTCACAACTAAAAATTACCTGCAAAAGCAAATTAGTTCCTTGAAGAAATTTTCGGACAGACAGAGGAAGAGGCACAGAGTGTGAATTATATTCATACAACACATATGCTACCATGCATCAGGTGTTTATATATAACCATTTTCTTCCATGTTTTCCAAGGATAATTTCATAATGCATCTAGACCAATTCTCCAATTTTCATTGTATTGCCATGAAACTCAAACTAATACTTCTATTAGCGAAAGAAAAAAGTCGGGATCATAAGACAATAGACTGTTAAGCGCGTGCATAAATTGGAAAAGGGGACAAATTTTAATGAACGGACAGGAATTTCAACAGGATTCGCTTAGTAGATACCTAGCATATAGAACCAAATTGCCCGCTTCGACCACATTTTCTCAGCAACAAAACGAAGCACGCGCTGCCAGGTACCAAATCACTAGATATGAACTTACTAATAGCCTCGCAATAGGAAGTCTATAACTAGGCAGCTGAGCATATCAGGGTTGACAAAATGGGAGATAAGCAAGACCAGCAAACCCAATATCAATAGCGCTTCAATTACCAAACTCACATTTCGAAATTTATAAATTTCTTCAGCAAGCACTGATCTCCAAATACGAAAACAATGCCACGAAAAAACCAAGAAGGGTAGTGGGAAAAAACAGAAGAAGTAAATCGACAGATTACTCCATTCTCACTAGGAAACAGAATCCAGATCAAAAAAGAAATTGAAATCTCATTTCATCTTTCAGTTCCGAGCAGTTGCACCACAAACCCAGCAGTTAAGAAGTAAAACTCCAGAGTGTTATCCTTACCTTGCACAGCCGACGACACTCAAAATGCCATAAAAAGGAGAACAGCTTCGAATAAACCAGGGTAGTGAAGAGATCTGACCGAGAATGACAGGCCAGGGCACCGACGACGGCAATGAGGATTGGAGGATCCGTGCCCGAGCGACGAGATCCGAAGGATTGAACTGTAGAGGCTTCTGATAAATTTATCCTTTTTGTATTTTGGAATAAAAATATTTGAAATGAGTGAAGGAAGAGTGTGTGAGGAGGAGGGGTCTTGTATATACCAGCGGTTTTCAAATCCAATTCCAACAATAGTCGCTCTATGTAAAAAATCTGGTTTTTTATTGAATAAAATTTTACCGCTTTCACGAAAATGCGCTTTCTTAAATAGCCACGCTGTCTCTAGGAGGAAAATTTATATATATATATATATATATATAGGTTAAAGGAGAAAAATAATAATAATCATTTCATAAAAGATCATTGAGCATTATAAACAAATTTTAGGGGCAAAAATACCCATATTTCTTAAAAATAATAACTTAAATGTCACAGCCGTTTTTTTTGAGGAAACGGCTGTTAATCTCCCCCAAACGTAGCTGAAGTTGCTGAGTGGGAGGTAAACGTGACAGGTGAGGATGATTAATGGGTGGGTGTCAATAGTAAAAGCTTCAAGTGAGAGCTCTGTTCAGATTAGCTCCAATCGGTGGTTCAACACCTGTCCTTGCCTAGAAGTGTCAACGACGGAAGTGATCTATAAGACAAGGACGATGGACAAAAAGAAGATGCCGTCGACGGTGGTGGCGATGGCGTTGCGCTAAAGATGGTGAAATTGAAGATGATTCACCTGGGTTTTGCTGGTAAGAAGTAGTGGAGTTCCTCTCCTCCTAAAATCAGAGTCTGTAAGTTTTTCTCTTCATCGTTCCCCTGGCTTTTCAATGAAAGTTTTCTCCTCCTCCTTTTTTTTATTGACTCTTATATAACAATCCCTTGAACTATGAAGCAGTCATCTTTATGATCTTGTTGTTAATAATTATTTCTTTATTTGGTTGTTCATTTTTTTTTTCCTTTTGTGATTTTCGGCGAGTAGATTTTTGCGTAGCCTCATACTTGCCCTGTTGAGAACCTTGGTGAATGTGGCAATTCAGATGGGTGGGAAGGGGAATTTTTGGCTTCCTTATATTTTTTTTGTAAGGATGATAAATGATTAATCATTTGTAGTAGTAGTAGTAGTCTAATTTAGTTCTAGAATTTTTTCAAAGGGGAAGTGAAATAGAAGGTTGATTGGCCTTAATAGAACTAGCCCTTTCTTATATTGCCGATGAAAATATAATCTAAGGAGACCTAAATGATAGTTATGGTTTGTGTTTACATTTCTGTATTTAATTTTACGGTGCTCTGCTACTCAACTCCCAGCTATGGTGATTTATGGCAGTAAGAGAGAGATGGACAAGAGGTTGAACGGTGATGGTGGTGACTAACGGAGTTGGTGGCTTCAAACTCTCACTGTCATCCACACACCCTTCGCCAAGTCACTGTCCACGTTAGCATCTTTGGTCAATCATTCAAAACAGACGATCGACATTCCTCAACAAAACGGTGGTAGTATCTAAGCTACTATTTTTATACACCATGGGCATTTTTGCCCCTAAAATTTGTTTATGGTGCTCAATACACTTTTATGAAATGTTCATGGGCATTTTTGCTTCTTTACCCATATATATATATACTCTTTTATAATTATCCAAACATTAACATAAGACGTCGTTGATTTTTTTTTAAAGAGATTAAAAAAATTAAATAAATAAGTTAATTATAATATTTTTTGTATATCGTTTGATTGTATATTAGTTTATAAGTTAAATAAATTAGTTTGGATAAAAAAATATATATATCTATATAAATGTTTTAAAGTAATTTATTTAGTTTTTTTAATTTCTTTTAAAAAATCGAATGAGTTTTATATTAAGAATCAATGTTACTATTATTGAAGGCAACGATATCATAGCTGAAATGCTGAATATATTTTTTGGCAAAAAAAATACTGAATATCTCTAACACTATACAGAAATAGAATCAGATGTAATAAAATATTCATGAACTTTGATATTTTTTAAATGACCTCTTCCATTCAAAATGTATCGCCCATTGACCATTGTCCATGCATTTGTCTTTATTCTTATTATTTTCCCTTCCCTGCATGTTTCACCTTAATGTTTTTTTAAAAATACTACCATAACCCTCACATGCATTGCACGAGTTTCTAGGGTTTTGCATGAAAATTATTCAGGAAAAAGGATATGTAAATACCATTTCCACTTCTAAAACATAGAAAAGTTTATTATATGTAAATGAGTAAATGACAGGAGGGATGAAGTAGAAATAAGGGTTTTTTATGTTTGGGATAAAAAATCAAAAAACCCCATTATTCAATCTTTTTACATATATTATTAGTATTTATTGATTTTGTTAAAACCACTATGGATTTTGTCAAAATTATTACTCTTTAGTGTGTGTTTGGCAAACCTCCAAATCATGGTTTGCGAAACTCAAGATAAAACTCCTCTCACACACTTACCTCATAAATCGTAAAAACTATTAAAAAAAGCTAATCCAAACACACACTTAGTCAATCTCATTACTTAATTGGTTACAATATAAAATTATTGGTTTTGTTAAAATTATTACAAATTTCATCAATATCACTATTTATTTCATCAATCCTATTACTCAATTAGTTCCAACCCAAAACTTTTTATCAATCATTTTATACATATTGCCATTATTTATAGATTTTGTCAAAACTATTATCCTTTTAACCAATCTCTTAGTTAATCACAATCCAAAATTATTGATTTTATCAAAATCATTGCATATTTCGTTAAAACCATTATTCATTTTATCAATTTTATTATTCAATTAATCATAACCTAAAACTCCACTAATCCTTTTATGTATATTGGTAGTACTTACAAATTTTATCAAAATCATTTTTACTTTAGTTGATCTCATTAGTCACCCTGATCCAGCTACCAAAACTTCGGATGAGAATTTTGTTTTCCTGAGCATACCTTTTCATCACGACGCTTCCATGGCCAATAGCAAGCCTTTGGATGTTGAAACAGATGAAAAGCAGCTCTCAAGTACTAAGGGCACAGATCTGACCCCAAAAAAAATTTAAAAAGAAGGAGAGGTTGTTGACCGACGGTGCCCAAGAAGGATAAGATGGAGAGATTGGTAATGGCAGCACTAATCAGAGTCTTCAGAACGTCGGCGTGCTGGTACAAGGTCCATCCCCTAACGGAGATCAACTTTCAGATCCGAAGAATCTGATGAACCATGGAGTTCACTTTTTTGTCGGCGATCCCCTCAAGTAAAAACGCAAGACACAGAAGGGAAAAAAACACATTTCATACAGAATCTGTTGTGGGCCTCTTTTTATACAGAAAACATACAAGCAAGAGGAAATAGAGGATGCTGGAGGGAGAAGATGAGATCTCAAAGGATGCAGGAGGGAGAGGCGGAGGTGGGTAGCAGCGGGAAAGGAAACAGAGAGAAAGAGGAGAGAGAAGAAAGTGAGAAACAGGTTGAAGATAGCAAAGGGCATTTTAGTCTTTTCACTTAAACTTTTATATCTCAAATTCCCATAAGAAGTAGTTGATGTTATTTATAAATGTAAACAGACTTTTCCGACTTTTTAGAAGTTCATATGGTACTTTTATTTTTTTTCCCAATTATTTATGTTCATGTTTTAAATACTAGAATGGAAATAGGGAGGTTTCCTTGAATGGGAGTGTTAAATTAAAATAAAATTTTGAAATTCGCATCTTTTACTAGGAAACCCGTTTTTGGTCGAAGTTTTACAAGGCAACCTGGCTAGTCCGAAATCCTGGTGTTTGATCATTAAAAAAAAAAAATACTTGTTTTGGTTGAGTCATTATAAAAAATACTCCTAATTATTAAATACTAGTATTGAAATAATAAATGAATAAGTATAATAAGTTAATAACGAAATAATAATAGGGCGCATACATAATCATAATTTGATACTCCTCTACTCCTTAATATATATATATATAAAAGATATATTTACTTAATTTGATTAGATTAAAGAAGTTTGTTGAGTTAATTAATAGACATGTATTTTCTTCCTTAATTCTCTCATTCTCTCTCCTCCTTAATTATTGTTGGAGGAGTGCAGTAATAAGGATAAATTAAAAAAATATTAATAAATATGTAAACTATATCTTATATTTAGGATCAATATTAAATTCTGTAAATATATTTTATATTAGGAAAAGGAGAGAGTGTCACATTATATTCAGATGCTAAGTACGGAGATGAAAAGGATTCAATTTAAAAGCACAACGCGGGAATTGGCTAGTCAAATGCAAAGCACAAATTTGAAAAATATAAACTTAAAACATTATACTTAATGATTAGCTTGAATTTGAAACCTTTTTTTTTTTGGACTTTTTCCTTACTCATTAGTTTAATTTGAAATTAATTAGACAAAGATTTCATGCGCGGAATTGATTATATTTATACATAATGAGCGTAATTTTATTTACTCTAGCATGTTAAATTATATAGGGTAAAGGTGCAAAAATAGTCATGAACTTTATTCAAAGGTGCAAAAATAACTATGAACTATTTTTGGTAACAAAAGTAACCATGAACTATGTAAAATGGGGCAAAACCGTTAAATATGACCGTTGACCGTGCGTTGATCGTTAACATATTTAACGGTTTTGCCATATTTTACATAGTTCATGGTTATTTTTGCTACAAAAAATAGTTCATGGTTATTTTTGCACCTTTGAACAAAGTTCATGGCTAGTTTTACACCTTTACCCAATTATATATACATGAACTGATGAAAGTTCTATTAAATATCAGTAAACAGATTATGTGAGTGTTTGGAATGGCTTATTTTTAGGAAATAAGCACTTATTACATAAGTCGAGACAAAACTCCTCTCACATACTTACCTCGTATACCGTGAATCACGAATTATAAGCATTTATTGTCCAAAAATAAACTATCCCAAACGAGCACTATTTGGGATGTTGTCAAATATAAGGAATGGATCCTGTGAGGGTTGTTCTTCAACAAGAACCTGGTCAATGAAAAATGATTGTTTTATAAGCATACATGTTTGTTTATACTGATGAAAGTTTATTAAATATCAGCAAATAGACTATTTGGGATTTTGTCAATAAGAGGAATGGATCCTTTGAGGGTTGTTCTTCAACAAGAACCTGGTCGATGAAAAATGATTGTTTTACAAGCATACATGTTTGTTTATACATCTCATCAAGTCTATATAAAAACTAAAATAGACGGTTTAAGATTTATTTGTAACACCAACCGATTTGAGTTTTATGTATTTATATAAATACATAATTGTACTTAAAATTCATATCCATTATTTATCATCATGCATTGACGGTATGAAATTAGCTTTCGTGATGGTTTTGGTCCTTTAAAGGCTACAATTGCTCAAGTTCTTGTTAAATTATAAATCAAAACCAATTGTTTGAAATTTAAAGAATGTATTAACCCTATCATATATAAGCTAATATAAGAGTTGTTTTAATGTTTTCCATGAGAGAATACTTCAATATAAGACCAAGGGCAACTGTACATAGAGTACCTATTTGAGTTAGCATTCAAAAAACACATTTATATAAGCCGAGATAAAATTATTTTCACACATAGTTATTTCGTACACCTAAATTACGTGAGAAAAGCAGTTTCTGCCATTAATCTAAATAGACATATAGATATCAGAGTTCAAACCACGCTTAGTGTGTGTTTAGATTAACTTTTGGAGAATAACTTTTATGATTTACGAGGTAAGTATATAAGAAAAATCTTATCTCAATTTATAAAAAAAAAGTTTTTAAAACCGTGGTCTGGGGTTAACCTTATACGGGCTTCTTCCTTCGGGGTCTCACATTTTATGCCACCACCAATATCACGTGTGTTTGGCCCCACTTTCTCAGCTTTTCAAGGCTATTTTCACCCTTATTTTTGTCACACAACTTCATATTCTGCGCCTTCTTGTACATCTTCCCAAAAGTTGTCCCAGGCAGCTTCTTTATGGAGGGAAATATTTACATCGATGCCAAATGCATCATTATTGACGACGGCCTTCAACTCTATCGATTTATTTGAACCATTATATGGGGAACCGTCACTGCGACGAAGTTATTAAAGCTATGTATTGATGTGCGAATTACTGAATACTCGATTATCTGTTGTGATGAATTTCCCCACAATATGCCCAGGTTTAATTTATTCACGACGTGCGTCTTTTTCCTTCTATAGTTAGCTGAAATAATAATCGTTTCCTAGTCCCTAATAAAGGCATAAGGAGAGTAAACATCAACTTTATCCACTTTTTTAACAATAACATGATTCCTAAGTTTTAACAATAACAAGAATATTACGATAGGATACGAATTCTTCTTCTACACTAGTTCCGCCGCGAGAATAAGAGCTCAAGAGTTGATTTTTTCTAATTAAGACTCGCAACCGGCACTAAATTTTGGACATTTATGGTTGCCCAGCTTTTTGGCCCCAAATTACTGGGACCATAGTTACTAAATCCTAGTCTTCTACCGAAATATTACCTCATATTCTTAATATGAGATCTCATTTGTGGTATAATCTCATATTAAAGATTGGAGGTAGTAGGTTCGTAAGGTGTGATGACAAGGAGACCATGTCAAATGCAAGGTTGTTAACACTCATAACACTAACATTGTCCTATTTCCATCCATGATTTATTTGAGATGCCACGTTATCTTCCTCTCAGTGACTCTCTAGGCATCCCCCACCAGCAGGGCTATTGATTACAGACGTTTAGTGGGTCACCATTTAAGGCCTCAATCATGCATGATTGTACATGGAATTGCAACCCAACCACATATTTACAAGGTTCATGTCCCATGATAATTATTAGTACCACTGTCATATTATAAAGAGAGAAAGAAGCAATTAAACAATTGATATAAAATGCCCATTTGAAGTACTACTCCCCGAGAAGTGGGGTATCTCCTGTCCGGGGTAACTCAACCCATTGCGACAAGGCCACATCTCCCATCTCTAGTAACAAAATCATAATGTCATTTATTTAAATGCGCTACCCTGTCGATCTGTCCATGTTTCTTCAACAATTGATCTTCACCATAGCGATAAAATAATCCAAATGAAGTGTTGTTGAATTTTTTTTTATCTTGATATAGATTGTAGTTGTCTCTCTATTAAAATGACTTAAATCCATAGAACCTGCCTCAACTTTTGTGTACCTTCAATTCAATGTTCAATGTGAGATTTCTCTTAATATCTGATAAGCGTTGGCAGTGGTACAATTTGACAGTATTTTGGAGTCCAGGTCCTTGAATCTGCCTAATGATCAACCCCACAAATTGAAACATATGCCTAAAGTTTCCAAAGCACATCCAACTCTTTATAAGCATGACTAATTATGCGGCATACCAGTAGAAATGGGGGTTTCCTTTAATAAAAATGAGGCTTCTTCTAAATATGTTACTCCCTCCGGTCCTAATTATAAGACATATTTACCTAACTTTGGAGAAATTAAGAATAGTAGTTAAATTAGTTAATCTTATTTATTTTCCTAAAATATCCTTATTTAATACATACAAGAAATCATGTTTTATTCATGTTGATCACTTGCCTTGATGTAAAGCAAGTGATCTTACCTGTCATTAAAATGGAGTTATGCCGGTTTAGTTCAAATGAAATTAAAAAAAAAAAAGGAAAGTTACAATTTTTAAAAATAGAGATGATGATGTTGATAGTGTTAAATTGATTTTTTCACCCTTTATTCTTATAAAATAAAAGAAATAGTAGAATTGAGGTGTATGTGACATTAATGAATTGCAAGTATTACTTATTTCATAGAATACATAGGTGTATTATAAAATTATTATTATGTTTCATTATTATTGAGAAAGTATCAATGGAGGTATTTTGAAAAGAAATTGATAAAAATTAAAACCTTATCCTATAATTAGGACCAATATCAACTCATAAATATCGTCCTATAATTAGGACAGGAGGGAGTATTAATTATCAAACTTTATGGCCTTTAAAAAGCATCAAACCCAAGAAGAAGAAAGTGCTTCATTGGTGGATGAGAAAGTTGAAGCGCACCTGACAACCCGTTTGGAAACGAAAGCGACGTGATGAGAAAGTGCTTCTGTTTGAGCTGACTTTTTAGTTTCTTTCGTTGTTTGCAATCTATAGAAGAGAACAAATTATGGGATGTATTGAGGAGCCGTCGAGTTTAGGTGCGGGAAAAAGAAAACCGTGGTCCCTGAACTCGTAGAATATCTTCAGCATTCACGCCACTTCAAAACATACAAGTACAGAACCCAAATCATTATGGCCGTTGTTTTATGCACAATCACAGGCTCCGAAGCAAGTATAACAGCTTTTATGGAACATCCAAATTCCTGAATTTACAAGCTTTTCCACCTCACGCCAGTATTCACCAGTTTGACATACGCATTCTTGAAATCTTCGAAGAACATATTCTCATTGTCCGCGTATTTTTTAATCCACCTGTGCAATAAATGCAGGTCTCTTGAGATATGAATATTAAAATACTCAGATGATTAGCAGAAACACATGCACGGTATGAGGTGCATAAGGACAACTGATGGTCATGTGCAACTGACTCTCTCATTTAGAAGAAGACACAGATTCTTTTCCGCACCTCTCAATCTATCTTTAAGGAATACCCAAAGGCTCTAACCCAACAACAAACCATTCTATAAGCACTTAAAATATGCGGCCCAACAAACCGATATTTTAAATTTGAACAAGGAAAAAAATGAGCAGTACTAGAAATAGACTATTCCAGATGAAGAATTTGCAAAAACAAGTTAATTTCCCCTGTACTTTGCTTGACTGATGGAAAAACTGCATAAATATGGTTATTTAGTAAAGAGTGAGAGTGATTTTTGTTTTGGGGGGGGGGGGGATGCTGCTTATTTTTCATTGTTTTTAACTTATCACTGGCATGTAAACTTAATTCAAAGTTCATTCTTCAAAACAGCAGCCACAAAACAGAAATAATCAGCAGCAAAAACGAAAAAAATTCTTCAATGCAGTGATGAACTCTAACAATGTATCCTATAATTAAACACATTTTCCCACGCATAGTGTGGAGTATGTGAGATGAATTGAATTATTTATAACTTATGGATGGTATGACTTATTATAGATTTTATATTTTATATTGGTACTGATATATTATATTGTAATTGTAATTCCTAGGAGTGAATGAACCGGGTAAGTATCAAGCAGTATGGGTAATTTAGAGCAGTATTTAGACATAGAACCTTAAACATTCATCATCCTCAACAAGTGCGTGATCTGAAGGAAGGCCAATCATGCTTGACATACCGCCTGCACAGAAGAGAACAGCAGAAGAACGTCATAACAACAATAAGAATTATTGACAATAGCACTTAGGTAATGGATATGTCCAGCCTGCACAGAAAATGAGTATGTGATCAAATGGATTGATCTCCACGTTGTAGCTTGATTGGAACACTATGACCCAGAGCAGGCTAGCCATTGATGCGTCCTTGATGCCTCGTTTTCCTTTGCTTTTCTTCATTTGCAGGACTTGGAAAATGTAATTTGCAGCATCTTCTCTCAAATACCAAAACAATCTTTCAAATTAATTTGATGAATTTCTTACTTTACCTGAAGACATCCATGGCTTCTCCAGAAGAACCTTGTAATATGAATTGTCAAAAGAAATTGGGCTCCCAAAGCCTTTACTTCCAAGCGTGTGAGCTCCAGACAATGCTACGAGTTCTTGTGTTCTGGGCAAGAAGAGCCCCATCATCAATCAATAATGCATGAGCAAAGTAAAATATAAATTTGCTTTGTTACTCTGGTTAAGATCAAGACTTCAAGAAGACGTCAGATTCACCATGCTAAGAATCCATAATAAATTATGGAGAATGAAAACACTGCTTTTATAGCATTTAACTATGCAAAAATGGGAAATTAGCGCAACTCCTTTTATTGTCCTTCGGGGTCACACAGAATGGAAACTACAGGCAATCAATCACCACTGCACACTGCAAATTCCAAAATAAAAGGGACTTCCTACTTACGAAAAGCCTTTTCTCAGGAAGCATTTCTTCAAACCAGAAGCATCGAGAGATTCTTCAGGAAGTTTCCCTTCAGGGTCAGGCTCCCTATCCATAAAAAGATGGACTATGATTAGCATAAGGTACACAAGCTGATTCTCATTTGTAAGTAACAATCCATGAATTAAATCCCATCAAATTATTTTCTTTTCATGTAAAGAAGGATGGTATTTTTAAAATTGACAAAAAGGATGATCATTTTTCAATAACAACGTGAACATGATAAATATAATAGGCTTCAAAATCAATTTTAGAAAACATCTAAATCCATTTCATCAAGTCGACATGTAAATGATCATTTGTGGGATTCAAGGGTTAAAACAAATTGGTAGTTACATCTTGTATACAAGCTAAGCAATTGGCACCTTACAATGAATCTAGTCTGCCCACTAAAACCTGGATCTTTGGTCCTCCACATACAGCAACTGCTTCAGCTCCAGCCACAGCAATCATGTCTGCCCAGGATACTGATAAAGAACCAAAAATAAAATCCGATGGCCTCGATCGAATCAATAATTACTGCATGCATTTTAGCATCCGTCAACAGAGAAAACAATAATGACCATTGACCTGGTTTTATAGCATCTATTTGAGTCTTTGCCTTTTGCAGAACCTGCACAATATATCCACCATGGCATTAGGCAGCATATAAAATAGAAGACTAATCTGTATACATGCATACCAAATTAAATTTTATCTATAGAATTTACAATCGTGTTATTCAAGCCAAAATAGCGGCCTTTAAGAAAAAAAGATAGATGAAACATGCCTTTATAGATTTTTTCAGTCCAGAATTTTCAGGTCTATCAAGTTCATAGACTATAGAACCATTCATGCCACCTGCAATGATGTGAAATATAAATTATTTATACCAAAAAATTAATAAGCACGAGACAAGGAATTTGTTTAGAGAAATGTCCCTCAGATACAAACCAGTATCATCATCCATTTCAAAGGTCCCAGCATCATGGAAAACAAGACGAAGCACACCTGCTGCCTTTCCCTTCGACAATACCTTGCGGACCTCTTCTTTTATGAGCACATATTCCTTTGTACCTGACCTTAAATCAGGATAGAGAAGTAGCACAGTAATGAGCATGCATCCGGCATGATAATGCAAAAGGGCAACTTACCTGGACGGAACTTACTGTTAGTTATTTTAACCAGATGGACATGGGTGCTAAATTTAATACGTCGGTGAAATTATTCTTCCCACCAATATAAAACCAAAAGATCAATGACCAAAGCTCTATCTACGGAAGTAGAGCCGAATTCAGGAAAACATCCAATTGGGTGTGTCGATGAGTTCTTATTGTGATCTCTTTTACGTCTATAATTCAGGAAAACACATTCAATCCTTACTGAAAGGAAAGGCCTACCATCGGCCAAATCGTATTCATTTGTTGAAAGGATGGAAGATCAGAAGACATCTTCTAATCAAGAGCAATATGTTAAAGCAGAGAAAAATAAAACCATAAACAGAAAGCTCAACTTACTCGATTGCATGTGCTCCATGGCAATCCATGATTTGAGTTAAAGGAAGAAGACATGGAAGTGTGGCTATAAATAGCAGCCCTCTCCTTCCGCTAGCTGGGGCAGATAAGGCGATGTGACCTGCAATGCGAGCATGTAAATTGTAAACGCAGTACACACACGAGAGATAATCGAATTTCAAATCCTGAAAAATTAAGCAAGGCTGAGAGAGATAACTTCACCTGCAGCGAACTCGTCAGCCTTGTGCGAGCGAAATTTGGGCGTCGACGACGACCGTTGTGATTTGGCGGGAAAATCGATTTGGGAGAAAGAAGAGATAACAGTAAAGCCAGGTAGAGAATGGCTTGAGATGGAGAGAATTGAAGTCATATCCCCAATGGACGGTAGAGAATGAATTGCCCCCTTGAAAAGCCTCGACGCCGCCTCGGCGTGCTTCTACTATTTGTTAATCCGCGCCAGCATGAGGGAACCCCGTAATTCCAGTATTACGTCTTTTTACATACATATACATATATCTCATTTTTCAGGTCATGCTGATTATTTTTTAAGAAATACTCCTCGGATTCTAAATATAAGATAAAGTTGATTTTTTTGGAGAGATTAATGAAGCTAATTAAATTATTTTAGAATATTTTTATTTTTTTCTCAAAACTAATTAGTTTGACTGATAAACTAATATATAATCTAATAATACACAACATATGATATAATTAAGTAACTTATTTAGCTTTCTTAATCTCTCCAAAAAAAATCAACTCTGTCTTATATTAGAACCGGAGGGAGTATATAAGATTATTTTAATTGATTATTCTGAACCCATTTACTTAACTGTTACTTCCATATACTTGTACACCCACACGCATAATTTAGTTTGAACAAAAGCACTCGTAAATGACATGAAATTTTGAAGATTAATACTATATAAATTCCCTTTTTTCCCAATTTTAAAATCACTAATGCAATTTATTGGATTAAATACTCCTTTGATTTTAAATATATGATATAGTTAGTAGTGTAAACTATGTTCTACATTTAACATCGGAGGCAATAGAAAAATGGGTATGACATCAGATTAGTTTGTTAGAAAGCAAAGAAAAATGACAGCAAAGAAATGAGCCATTAAAAATGTACTAGCCACAAAGATTTTAAACATTTGGCGCATGAAGAATTCAAACTTCTAAACTGTACTCCCACTAATGAGAGTATGGTAGTGTCCAAACCCACTGATACTTCTGTTTAAGCATAATATAAGATAGTGCAGTCTCAACAATGTCCATAACACAAGGGACTGAATAGAAAAGTCCAAAATGTAATTAGGCATAAGATCAACAAACAAGCAGGATAATAATTGGTTGTTGAGATTGACTTGTCTTCTACCTCTAGCAAGTCAGCACTAAACACTTACTTGGCTGTGTTGTCATAAGGGTCCGTTTGTTTTAAAGAAGGCATTTTCCATTTTTGGCAATTCTGCGGAACACAAAATTACCATATGTAACAGCACATGCTTATATGAGTATCTTAGAAGAGTGGCAATTCACACTACAAAATTCGAGTAACTACTCAAAGGATACAAAATTAGTGTGGGGAACCATGTACAAGAATAGGCTAATTATGTGACATCACCCAACAAAACCAGAAATAGAAAAAGGGTACAGTTTTATCTTGGTCCTGAAAGCCTAACTGCAGAAAGATTTGCATCACTGTTACAGTCTGATGGTCCTGAAGAGGTGCCACCTTCACTCATAGATTTGAAGAAAGACGAGAAAAGGCGGGAACTCATGGGAGAAGATGATGGTGGCTTAGGAACAGTACAGAGACCCTCAAGCATCTGAACAACTTTGGTCATGGAAGGTCTCAGAGACATATCTTCCTGTATGCACCACAATGCAACTTTGAGGGCAATATGCAACCTTTCATCATTTTCATTTATTCTCAACTTTGAATCAAGAAGATCTTTCAACTTCCCTTCCTCCATCATCTTGAAAGCAAAGGTTGGGAAGTGGGATTTCTCTGAAGACTCATTAGCATCATAGTTTTTCCTTCCACCAATAATCTCTAACAACACCATCCCGTAGCTATATACATCGCTTTTCTCTGATATAGCGTAGTTTGTGATCCACTCTGGTGCAAGATATCCTCGGGTTCCCCTTAGTGTTGTGAAAACATGGCTTTGTTCGCGAGTCATGAGTTTAGCCAACCCAAAATCTGAAACCTTGGCACGGAAATTCTCGTCAAGAAGAACATTTTCTGGTTTGATGTCACAATGAACAATCTTTGAATCACAATCTTCATGCAGGTATGCAAGCCCTTTTGCTGTGCCCAAAGCTATATCAAACCTTGTATCCCAATCCAACAATAATTCCCCTTCGTTTTTCTTGAATATCCATTTATCCAGCGAGCCATTGGCCATAAACTCATAAGCAAGAAGGCGATGAGTTCCTTCGGCACAGAATCCTTTAAGCCTAACCAGATGATGATGATGAATGCTGCCAATGATGCTAACTTCGGCCCTGAACTCTTTCTTCCCTTGGCCTATGCTTTCTAGCTTCTTGACTGCTAAAAGAGTCCCATCTGGTAGAACTCCTTTATAAACCGAGCCAAAACCTCCATGCCCAAGCTTCTCAGAGAAGTTCTTGGTAGCTGTTTGCAGGTCTTTATAGCTAAAACGGACAGGCATACCAGTTAAATTCTCCAAGAAATTGTCCTCTTCTGAACTCCCTCTTGGAGACTCAGGCAATTTTTGCTTCCTTCTGTAGCATCTAAATCCCACATAGCACAAACCCAAAATAACGAGCACAGTTGCTATGACAATAATCACAACCACTACAACGTACTTCTTGCTGCTTCCACCCCCAGAAGAGCCAGATCCTCTATTACTCGAGACCTTAATGTAAGAAACAAAACCTGAATTTGTGTCAGAATTCTTAAAGCTTCCAACACTATCCAACATGTAACAGTTCCCTGAATTGCTGTGGAAGAACATCACAAGACACGAGCAATTTCCTAGGCAGGAAGATTTGCAGCCGTTCAAATCAGTCTTGGAGGATGGTGAAAGGAACCCAAGAGCGAAGTAAACAAGTCCATCGTCACCTTCGACAAGCTCTACAGATCCATTTGAGTCACCATTACAGGGAGAAACAATCCCTGGATTGCAATTAGCATGAGATCGCAGAGCTGAGGGACAACGACACTGATTATCATCCGTACATATGTTATAAGGTCCACAAGGTTCAGGTGTGCTACAAGAATCTTTTGGGATCTTTGTTGTTGAGGGAGTAACTGAACTTCCACCATTGAGATCAGAGAAAGTGATGAAACCATGATTTCCCAGAACAGCAGCCCAAGTGGAATTTGTGCCTGATGATGAATCTTGAGCAAAAATGAACTGCCATAACAGAGATTTATTTTTATCATAGAACCTCCATGAGTTTGCACTAATGGAGGCTGAAGCCACCGAGTTACCATCTTCATTGATGATTCTCCGGTCTTCTTTCTGCATAGACCAATAAGGCTGTGGGTTTTGAAAACCAGCAGAGAGAACTAGATCACCAGACTTGATCTCCAGAATGTAGGTTAAGTTATTTTGGTCAGGTTCACTGGTAAGTTTTGTTCCCTCTTGGAATTCTTGCCTTGGCAATAAGGTATCAGTTGGGTGGCTAAAACTCTGCCAAATTGTACTATTATCTTCAGCAAGTAACACCAAGTTTCCTGCGTCCTGTAATTCCAATAAAGAAGCTCCTTTGCCCTTTGTGTCTGTAGACCAAACGACATCGTTTCCTTTCTGCAGAAAGACATTCCCGGATTTGTCGAACACAAACATATCAGAATTACTAACAGGGAGGTCTCTGTTTGCTGTCCAAACCACTTTGTTATTGTCACTGTGGACAATTACCAGAAGATATAACGAGTTGTCGTTTGGGGTAGTGATGAAGCCAAACATGAATTCTCCATTGTTTGACACGAGAAACATGCCGTTTTTGTCAATCCAATTCATTTGAGAGCCTTGAAACCCTGGAGGGATCGTGCCGGTGCTCTGAATGCCAGCCTGGCAGATTTCCGGCAAGAGTAGATTAGACAGAAACAGGACGCCGATGATATGGATGAAAGACCAGGTTTTTTTCATGGCTTCCTGTTATAAGTCTCCGAAAACCTGTTACTGTTTAGGGAAAAAATTGTGGAAATCGTATTCTGAGCAGAGAAACGAAGGTCCGAAGGTTTGAAGAAGAGATACCTGTGCCACAGATAACAAATTAATCTAAACTAAGCGTGTGAAACCTACGACCAGAGCACTATGGAAGACAAAAAAAAAGAACCTTTGAAGGTGAAAGAGAAAGAAGCTCCTTGGCTGCCTATTGGAACTTGAAGTTCCCCTTGAAGACAACGAAATCTTGTCCGTCAAAGACGGTGAAAGAGAAAGATGACAAGTGACGGGGACAAATATGAACACAAGCAAAGGTAAAAACTCACAGACGCGAAAATCCTCATCACCTGCCTCCAGAATCTTCTTGATTGAGAGGGATTTTAAAGCCAATGAACACCTTCAAAAACGATGGACATAAAATTCAAGCACAACCAACACTCGAAAAATTGACCTAGATAACTAAAGTCGAAGCGTGCAGGACCTGAGAGTAGTCTTCAGATAGGCATGAAATGGCATAATTAAGGAAACTGAGAATGTTGTCTCAATCGTAGCAGTTAATGAAGTGTGGAAGAAGGAAGAAATCCAGAGCATAAGGGGGCAGATGGATAAAAGTTGACCTCATCACCTCCTTTAAGTTTGATTAAAGGGTGAAGGAAAAAGAAACAAGTGGATTTGCAGACACGAGTATGGTCACGAGAGAGTGGCTTTGGCGTTTTCTCTGGAATCTGTTTATGCTTCTGTCATAGGGCTATGGATGATGAGAGATCTGGGGTTATCGCCTTTTTCCCTCAAGAATGGTAGTGGAACTGTAACACACACAGAGGACGAATTTGGGCTTGTGGGTTGACGATGATTTTGACGGATCCGAGAACTGGTTTTCCTACATAAAAACTGGTTGATGGTTTTTTATTAATATGCTGCAGAATAGAAAAGACTGATGAAAGAATGAAACTAATGACAGCAATAATGGAAAAGAAATACGTGCTGGTTGGATGGATATGAATTGTCATAAGGATTTAAATAATGATAAGAAGAAGAATGGTTTTGAATTTCTTGATTAGTAGTATGGGTTAGAACAGATGAGATAATTAAATAGTGGGGAAGGTGGGAAAGAAGAGGAGGCATTGATTGATGAGGGAGGTGAGGCCACCACTTGCAATTTTGCATGCATTAAAATATAACCCGAGAGAGCTGGACGAGACGAATGTGAAGGCATGGTCCATGTTTCTGCCACCAAGTTTAAATCCTGGGTGGGCCCACCTCCTTCCCAAGAAATTATTACCATCATTATTTTTTTGCCAACTATTACTATTATCATATTATGGATTATTGAAAATGGAGGATTGTTATTATTAAACAAGAGAAGAGTATCCCACGTGCTTGCAGAACAAGCAGAGTACGTAGTAGATGACCCCGACGAAGCAAGGACGAATCATGTTGGATGGTGGATACTATTAACATGCTCTAATCTTTTACACAAGATTCTTATTCCGTCCAGGTTTACAGTTCACTATTACCTTCAGATTTAATGACTTATCTGGAAAACTTAAAAAGAAAATACAGAGAAAAATCAGGCATTCGCATCTTTTGTGTGTGGATTTATATATGAAGTTATGAACTGTTCTTTTGAAATCTATAATAAAAGATTATTGGCGAGAGAATTGAGAAGGAATGACGGTGGACGGTTGATGAAAGCAGCTGTTTTCTTCCCCATATTCTTTACATCGTACTGCATCAAATATACTTGAATCACAAAATTATACGTATTGACTTAGAAAGCGGCTTCTAGAATCCGCGGCTTTCAAGAAGAATCGAAAATGGTGGAATTAGCATACGAGCTTACAGTGTCCGATGGGAGGGCAACTTAAAAATATATATATATGAACACTCAGTGTGTGCGTTTTGGCATTTGGTAAGAGGCAACGCGTCTACGGGGTCCACACCAAAAAATTGTGGTCAGCGTTAATTAAATAATTAAATGTTGAAAATGCGACTTCAATACAATCCAAATGAAGAGCCAAAAAGCCATTGACAAAGTCAACACACACAGGCTGTGAGACTACTCTCTCTGGTCCTTTTCATCAGTTTGACATCGAAGTGTTTAATTTATGATTTTGGTCACAATCCATAGGAAGAAGTGCCTCTTTTTTTTTCCAAAGGCCAGCGAGCTAGGTAACGCCATTGCTTTATTTTCCAAACCAAATCCTTTTAATTATAATGTTTAGAGCCTAGTCTTTGAATACATTATTATACGATCAGTGTGGAGGGATAACCAAGACTTCGAATTAAGTTCTATTGGCAGCGTAGTAATTAATTTGTACGCAATGGACAACAAGATAATCAGAAAACATGCTTTAAAAACTGGAATATGCCACTACAGTGCTTATCGCGTGGCACTTTAAAGAAGAAATTAATGGTTATCTCTAAAAAAAGTGATAGCTAAGAGTTTGTATTTGTTTTTTATTTTGTACCCATTAAAATAATTTTTAAAAAATAGTTAAACTAGGGAAAACTATTATTAATGATGTGCCTATTTTTCCTAACACAACGGAAGAGAAAGAAAAAAGCGCATACAAAAGCCAAGCATAAGTAAAAGGGATATAATTTAGAAGCTCTGGTGGAGCATCGATCCTGACTTCGAATGTTTAGGCTCACAACTTTACTAAGAGCTATTTTGGTAAGAGAGTTTGCATTATGATTAATGACTTTATTCAGAACTTGGAATTCAAGTATTCAACTTGTCAAATGTCATCTTTTAGGGTGCAGGTAGTTTTTTTTTTTTTCCAATTTTTAATTGTACATGTGTGTTTTTCTCTTATTATTAAATCGTTTAATTTTACTGTGTGCGCACCGTTAACTTATATATAGAGGTTAACAATACAAACATAAAAAATTTATAGATACTAAATGTGTTGAAAGAGGATGATTAGAAGATTTAATTATGAAGGAAAAAAATACACATGTATCAAATTGAAATAAATTGGAATGACTTAATTACCATTGAAACCATACATATCAGAATTAAACGGTGCATACATACCACAATTAAACAGTGTGCTGCGAGCAGATCACCCAACTGTGTGGCCAACTCACCACATCTTTTATTTATTTAGGATAACTTATTTTTAATTTATAGATATTTATAAATCGTGATTTATGATATATGAAATAAATATAAAATAAACACTTATTACTTAAAAATAAACTATCTCAAACTCCACAAGTTATGTTAATTCATTGAGCATTGGAAAATGAAGATCCCAATGGTATGCGTGTAAGTAAACCAGGACACCTCGGCCTCACCGACTGAGACAGGATCCTCTTTTCTTGTTATTTTTCTCATACACACCCACGCACGTTAACTATAATACTCCTACGTACTAATCATTCCCTCTTTCGCAGATAATAATATCTTCGTCATTGATCCATTTTTCTTATCAAATCCATGGCACGTTCCTTTGATCTGTTCATTAGTTTGTACTCCCTCTATTTAAAAAAAAAAAAAAAATTAAAACAGAGCTTTCAGTTAATCCACACGCTCTAAAAAATTGGTTTATTCCAATAATTGTGTTTCAAATTAAAGTTTTTGGACTAAAATGTCCTTATAATTAACTCTTACCTTTGCTCTTCATTTTACCGATATAAATAATAGTTAATAAGGGACAGTTTTTTCCAAAAAATCTTAAATACATCTAAACAAATCCGTCATATTTTGCTTATTAAGAAATTATGTTACAAGCTGTATCAAACATAAAATCATGTTAAACATTTGCTTATGCTAAGAAATCCATCTAAGTTGTATAATACAGAGTGTGCGTGGTGTGAATGAAGTAACCACTAGTTGCTTTAATTGCTAGGGAGAATGATCACACTAAGATATCATGAACTGAATGTAGTAATAGAAAAATTCTACAACAAAAGTGAGTAACATGCAATGAAATGATAAGATATGGTGTAAAAACAAGAAAACAGATCCATTTTTACTTATTATTAAGACTATTTAGTACTCCCTCCGGTCCTAATTATAAGATAAAGTTGACTTTTTTGGAGAAATTAAGGAAGCCAATTAAATTACTTTAGAGTGTTTATTTTTTAGTATCCTTAAATTATATATTAATTTATTAGTCAAAGTAATTAGTTTGGAGAAAAAAATATAAATATAAATACTTTAAAATGATTTAATTGACTTCCTTAATTTCTCCAAAAAAATCAACTTTATCTTATAATTAGGACCGGAGGGAGTAATTACATTCTTCCCTCATAGCCTTATATGGCGATTCTGCCTTATTTTTATGTCGTTGAAGAGCCCTAACGTGGCGTGTGCATTTGTTAGCAGTGATTTGTGAGAGTGACCGTTGAGAAATTAATTAATGAAGATATTGTTAGATATATATATATATATCAGCGGGCCATGGATTCGCCCAGACGCCAACTCTGAATTCAATATTAATAATTCATTATTTTTGCAGGATGACATTAGACTATTAGAGCAATGTTAAGTAACTCGGACCGAACCGGTCGGTTTGGTCTGGAAACCAGCGAATCGACTGGTAGACCGGTCCGGTTCCCGGTCCAGTCCGGGTTACAATTTTTAAAAAAAAAGTTAAAATTTTTTTTTAATATTTTATACTATAAATCTAAAATCTTTAATTTCTTATCGGTTTAGTCCCGATTTAGTTTCGATTTGACCTACTAACCCTTAACACAGTAATCCGACCAGTTCATTTAATACCTTGTATTAGACTGATTCACTGTGATTCCGTAGAGACATGGTAAGGCGAGACTGTGCTACGGTCTACGGATATGATCACGTGCGGATGCGTAATACATGGGTTGGACATTTTCTCCCTTCAGTCATGGCCAGTGATGTCATGATGACGTAGTTAATGACCAGGGCCATCGTGTTCGTGCATGATTCTCGTTTTTTTATTCCCTTGAGGAAAATGGAATATCCTTTAATAAAAAAGGACATGTAAGCTGCAGAATGCAAAGCCTGAGAGCAGTAAGAAATTTTTTTGGATATATATAAAACCGGGTAATAACAATCATATATGATGCATGGTTTTTTATTTTGGTTAATATCATTTTTTATCTTTCAAGTTTTAAACTATTGATTTTGATTTTTATAAAGATAAAATGGTTCATGTGTTTATTGAGTTATATAAACAAATGTTTTAAATGAAATAAAATTAGAAGGACTAAATGGAATATCCATTCATAAAAAAATTAAGGGCATGTAAGAAAATTTTTGGAAAAGAGGTACGCGGGGGCGTTGAAACATGAGAATGACTTTTAAGGTTGTTATCGTCGGATGAGAATGTGAATCCGAGGAGGAACATAAAATAATGGTGTTAGGTGTAATTAGGTTTGAAGATATATTGGTCCGCATCTCCACCAATGCTTTGTCGTTTCAAACACACTTTTACCATGGCGGGGGTGTTTCAAAATCCATGTTTAGTTAATTTGGCACCTTTAATATCAAATGATGAACTTGTCGCCACAACGTAACAAACAGACAGACAAGAAAGAGATCAAGATGATGATGAACTGATCTTAAAAGTGCGTGTCAGATGATGTTACTTGCTTTTCAGCTTCCACTATATATCCGTGCCCTTCCTTCGATCGCCAGATCTTCATATTAATCAATATGAAAAATTGTTGAAAAATCTTCTATATCCAAATTAAGTATCTAAAACTTGTTAGGGTACAAATCACGTTGTAGTACGGAAGCGCAAAATAATTTATCCGCATCGATATATCAAGATGTATTATAATTTATAATAAATGACGTTATCCGTAAGTTAGGAATCATAAGGTTTATACTTCATATTTCATATAATTATAAACAAATATGTCTAATTTTATATGTATAAAAATATGATAATAAGACAATTGAACAGTTTCTTGGAGCCAACGGGGCAATTAAAATAGTTGGGCAATTTGTGCGTCTGTATTTGCCGAACATATTTATCCAATAACAGATACTTAAAAAGCAACGCCGCGGCTCAATCCACTTCAACCCCAAAGCCCTAAACTAAGCCCAACTAAATAAGGTATTTCCCAAAAATGTAAAACTCTTCAATTATTTTTCACTCATGGTTGTTGCCTTGTTGGACCCAAAACAGCTAAAAACGACGTTGCGCAAAGAGCAAAGCGGAAACGGACGCGGACGGGCTTCCGTGTACGCGTCGTGTCGTTTTTAGGGTCATCACTGACGTGGCAGCCCCCTGCCGAATCAAAACAGAAAACCAATAATAATCCCCCACGTCATCACTAATCCGCAGGCAAGCGTGTGGGCTGATAAACGTGTATAGACCGAAGCGACTTCTTACTCGGAAACAAAGCAAATATCATAATAAAAGTGTCTGTGTATATGACCTGTTCCTTGCCCAGTCCGTTAAGACCAGATATATTGAAACTAATTCCATAAGAATCTATCCCTCACATCCCCATCGCTTCCTTCTTCTGTCTCCTCATGGCTCCATTATTTCATTTCATCACCAAACAATAACTTCTTTGATTAAGCCCACGACGGACGGAGAAATCAACCGCCGACGACAACCACCGAGATGAAGAAGTACTGGAAGACAAGGTTGTCGACGCAGAGCGACAAGTACGAGGTGAGGCTTAACCGCTTGAGGCTCGAATTGGGACTGTTCGGAGCCAGAGTGCGTGGCAGTGAGGCGATGGCCATCGAAATTGCTGCCAAGGCTGATTCTTCAAATTCAGCCTCACGATTCTCTCTTCCTTTTTATCCCAAGTCTAAGCGACGGTGCGTTTTCACTACCGACCGGAGGCCCATCAGAAGATCACCGACTCTCTCGTGGGAGGCTGGCGACCTCCAAAATTTTCATGTCGTCCTCAAAGGTGACTCCGCTGTCTGCGACATGGCGTTTCATGTCTTATATGTAAGTTTTCATGTCTTGTATTTAATTAACTGTTATTGTTCTGTTTCTTTTTAATTTTTCGCTGACTTTGATTTGATTAAAATGCAGGAAGACGGGAGTGGAGGAAATGCCGGAGCTAAAATGGCGGTGGTCGGAAAAGTTTCGATGGACTTGACGGTGGCGGAATTGCTCGATAAGAAACAGACGAAGACGAAGTCCAATTGTCAGCTTCGAAGAAGGCTTCCGATCGAATTGAGAATCAATGGTTTGGCCATAGAAGCCACCCTTTCGGTACGCTCCAAGTTCATTTCCCTCTTGTTTTTTCTTACTTAATTAATTAAACAATTCTATATTTTAACTTCCCTTTTGTTGGGTCAAATAAGTTTTTATGTTAATTTTCTTGTCTGTTCAGTTATATTCTATGGACATTTGTTGGTTGATGAGACCCGGATGTGTAGTCGGATACTCTCATAGTCTCATTTTGCATTTATTTTTTCAATGGTTCAAATTTGGTATATAATTGTAATGGTTAAGATTTTTTCTAGAAAATTATTTTGCAATTTCAATTATTGCCTTCCAAATTGATAATTGCAAGACTGCCTCCGTGAATTAATGTTGTAGAATAAAATTGGTGGTCATGCATTAATTTACATTGTGATCCCACAGTTGATGGAAGAATTTATTTATGGGGTTTCCTTTGTTCTTGTTTGATTTCTTCGCCTTCGCCCTTATTTTTGTGCGTGAATAAAACTTCCATTGGAGAAGGCTGCAAAATTTTCCGGACAAACTTTGACCTGAAGCATTTCCATTATTGACTTTGACTTTCTTATTGAAACTCTGAACAGGTTTCTGGGAGCTTTCTGAAGCTAAATAATAGTTCTCCTCATGACTCGCGTAAAACCCCGGAAAACTCGGTCTCCTCCTCCAAGAGGAAACAAAACGAGAGAAAGATTGATGAACCGACTCCATCCGATTCAGAAGACTCCCGCTGGTTTGACTCAGATGACTCGTCCAAATCATCCATCAGTACAAGCAGTGGGAGCAGCCTTAGCGTTCACGCGCCAGCAAGATCAAACCCAAAGAATAAGTTAGAGACAGAAAATTGTTTTGACAGAGTCCAAAGGAACTCGTCAAACCTCAAGGGATCCAATTTTAGAGCCACGACCACAACAAGGAAACCAGAGACTTTGACTACGGTATGGATATAAATATAATTATATAACTATATAACTACAATAACATCACCTTCTTTACTTTGACCTGTACTTGTATTTTATCAGAGACATAAGGCCATGTTTGTTTTACCTTGTTCCAGAAACCAGATAGAGCATGGCAAAAGAAGGAACTGACGAGCAGAGATGGGCAAGCAAAGCTCAACACTAGTGTGTTTTTTGCTTCGTTTGATCAACGAAGCGAACGAGCCTCCGGCGAGAGTGCTTGTGCAGCCCTTGTTACCGTCGTCGCCCACTGGCTTCACTCGAACCGAGACATGCCAACGAGACCGGAATTTGATAGCCTCATCACGGAAGGTTCATCTGAATGGAGAAGGCTTTGTGAAAGGGATGATGCCTGCTTGAAGCTCTTCCCAGACAAGCACTTTGATCTTGACACTGTCATAGAAGCCAACCTGAGGCCTCTGGTTGTTAATCATGAGAAATCATACACAGGATTCTTCTCCCCTAACAAGTTTGAATCCTTGAAGGGAGCTATGTCGTTTGATGAGATCTGGCAACAGATAAGCAGAAACGTGGTTGATCACGAGCCGAGGATCTATATCGTGAGCTGGAACGATCATTTCTTCGTGTTGAAGCTAGAAGCAGATACTTATTACATTATAGACTCTTTGGGGGAGAGGCTTTTTGAAGGCTGCCAAGAGGCATTCATATTGAAGTTCGATGATTCCAGCTTGATGTATGAAAAAGCAGCGAGGAGTAATAGCAGCAGCAGCAGCAGCTTGAGAAGTAGTGAGAAGGAAAAGCTCAAGTTGGTTTGCAGCGGAAAAGATTGCTGTAAGGAGTTCATTAAACGCTTTCTTGCAGCATTACCACTAAAGTATTTAGAGGAAGAAGAAAAGAAAGGGTCCATTTCAAACCCCTATCTTCACCGGTTACTGCAAATTGAATTCCATTATAGCTCTTTTAACAATGACCTCTCTCTTTCCAAGTGGGACTTTAGAAGCTGAATTGTAGCAGGTTGGCTTTTGGGGGCCTTTTTTTTTCCCCCAGTATTACCAATAGCAAAACGTCAAGCTTCTTGCCCTTTCTGGCTAAATGCTCAAACGAGGTTGATGTTGAAATTTTTGTCTCGTAAAGCATGAGAAGCATGAGATTTCCCACTTTGTATGGTAAGACTGCCCATTTGGTGAAGCAAGCTGCTATACAATACCTGAATAAATGTTGGACTTGTCAATGTGCATTTGCATTTTCAACCTTGTCCAATTCATTTGGCTTTTGATTTATTTGTAAAGCATAGGGATGGTCAGGGCAACTAATTGACCCACTTGTCAGGCTTTAAAGCACAGTAGCAAACATAAGTACTCCATCAAAGTCATTCACTAATCATTTCTTTTCCTCTTTCAAAATGCTATAACACGCCTCTTACAGCAACCCTACAGCAACAGGTAGGTGGTCCATTCGTCATGCTCACGGCATATTTTTTACATTTATCCTATGTTTGAATGAAGTGAAAATTATGAGGAAAATAATATTAGGAGAAAAAACTCATAAAAATAATAAATTTTTTTTATCATTTTTTGAAGTTTTTCTTCATAATATTCACCTCCACATTTTTCTATACATCCAAACATAAGTTACCGTTGAGATTGATTATGGCAAAGTGACATGCGCTTGTCCGCCATTTTCAATCAACCTTACTAACCACGAACCACATTGGGCCCTCGCATTTCATTGCTAATTTCTCCCAGGGTATTTCCTTAAACAGCATAATTGAAGGTAAGGCAGCTCCGACATCCAGATTCTGTCTCCCATTTCCCTCTTAAGACCCCATAACTCATGTCTGGCTCATGCAAAAAGCGGATCAGCCCACTTGCCCAGCACCCAAACATCATACATGTGTGTGTGTGTGTCAACTTTATTGAAGTTAAAATCGTTTGTAAATAATAGTAGAGCATTCTCCAGAGGCTGAAAATTTTACACAGCAAGTTTGCAAGGGACATATACTATGATACTATATGTACGTGAAGAAGATAGAATAAGGAAATTATAGTGGCCAAGCTACAGAAGTTGCGACATAACAAATTTTACTTCATTGCAGAAAACACCCCCGTATTTACCCCACAAAAATTTACATTAACTTAGGAGTGTTGTGAAGCATAGCCGTGACAATCCTCAAAGTTACATCATTGTACGGCCATTTCAAGAGGCGTAGTGACGCAGAGCTAATGCTAATCCAGAGAGAACCCTCAACCTTCTCACAACTGATTTCTTAAGGCTTCAAACAAACGAAATCTGCCTTGCGTTTTTGCATCGTTGGTCTGTCCCACACAAAAGAAGAGATTTTCTGATCGTTTTGGCAAGTTTCACCGCTAAGCTTATTCCTTTCTTCAACACTCGAGAGAGGGCCTAACCGGAGAGAGAGATCATATCCCATTGTGGGTTGGTTCTGATCAGGATCATCACTTTTCAGCAATTTAGGTTTCTGATTCGAAGCTGTGACGTTGGAGGACCAGTGATTTCTCACTCCAGAAGTGTTCGAAACTGATTTATCAACTGGAATGTGATTCCCAAAATACAAGGGGAAAACTGAAAACAAGTTTGACAATGGTTGATGATATTCCAAGCATTGCTTTTTACTAGTTGAAGGGAAAAAATGGTCAGATACAAAGGCCGATGTGTTAGAGGAAGGAATGGGATCATTATTTCGGAAAACCAACCTTGGATATTCCGAACCCAGACGAGTAGATTTCACAATATTTGAGCAGGGAGACACAAAATGTGGTATTGCTATAGGATCTCCTCTTGCAGGCTTCTGTACTGACTCTTGAACTGTGGGATTCAGATAACACCTTGGGCTATTGCGTTGGCTTCTAGAAGCTTTTACTGGGGTACAACCCAAACACAGAGCAGCTGAATCATACCAAACGTTGAAGGAAAAAACATTACCCAACGAAAAAGAAACAAATTTTCCCTATCTTGTTCGCAGAGGAAAAGGCAAAACTGGCGCAGAACTTAACACTTCAAGAAAAATACAAAAGTACAGTTAGTTTACCTTCAATGCAAGGTTGGAGATACTCTCCAGTTTCAGTGCTCTCATCGCGTCGAATTACTGTATCAATGGCATCATTTGCTCTAATCAAAAGTGTGGTAAGGTCCATATATTCCGCCTACACAAAGAATAGGTTTGAAAGGATTATGCAGAAGGTAAAGGAGGAGACTTTGGTATACAGAATTTACAAGGAGCTTGTCTTACTTTTCCCGTTTGCCCAAAAATAAAAATTTGACAGTGAAACATCTCTTGTATTTTTTTTCCTTGCTCTGAGAAATTACCTCAGAATTGGCTTTGGAGTACATAATTTCTTCTGCCCTGAGAACCACAATAGGGAGCTTCTCTTGGTACTCTTTATTCTTCTTAGTAGCCGGGCCATGTATATCATTGACAACCCTAAAAGCATTCGGAAAAACCAGAGATTAGAATGTAAAGGAAGAAACATATATACATAAAAGGAAGGGAAGGGAAGAACCTGAAAATTTCTTGAATGAGAGTTCCTCGAATGGGTTGGTGCGTGTCACTATGCCAAGCTCTTCTAACGCAATCATACGGCCTGGGGCCTGGTCGTGGCATCTTCAGAAGCAGAGTGCTCTGTTTCTTCAAGAGAAACAAAACCCCAAGCTGTGTGTGAGGTACTGAGGTTGAAGGCAAGTTTCTCGCTTTTTTGTTTTTCTTCAACTTTACCCTTTTTTTCTCTCGGTTTGTGAGACCCCAAAAGACTCAACAGTACACTCTCTGAGCAAAATGCAGTACCGCCACCACCACAAGGGAGTGACTAGGGAGCAGGACTGAAGAGAAAGGAAAGGGGAAAGAGAAAAAGCTTTTGTTGTTGTGTCTGCTTTATTTATTTATTATATATATGGTTTTGCTTTATATCATGTCAAAGTACTCAATTATTATTATTATTTTGTGCAGGGGAAGCCAAAAGAAGGGGTTTTTAATTTTTTGATTGAATTGAAGAGTTTGGTGTGTTCCCCACTCATCCTCATGCCTGCCTCCCCTAGCCCCAAGAGTCCCTTTCGCTTTTTGTAGTTTTTGCCTTTTGGCTTCTCCCCCCACTTTCTCCTAACCATTCATTTTATTGAAATTTGGTCTGTGTGTCGCTGTCGGTGACCTCAGAACCAACCCCAACCTCTCCTCATACTGTAACCACTGGGGTCCGTCATGTTTACTTGCCAGGCTTCTTTGAAAATCCTATACTCCTTGTTAAAATTACTCTGTTCTATATTTGGTTCGTCACTGCTAAATTAGCACTATTAAAACCTTTTTTATTTTGAGCTTCTTTTAAATTTCAGATTTTTTTTTCATCCTCCCCCACAAGGAAATCGTATCAAATGGCGTGAGGACAGGCTTTTGGCCTAGCTCGAGGGGTCAGTACCGAATTCAGATACCTATTTAATGTTATGCTTCCAGAAAGAAGTGTCATAATAATTAATAACAGTGTTCAGACAAGCTCGCACCCGTCGCTTCTATAGCAACAAGAACTTTCATATCAGGGTCTTGGAGAGGAACAGATCTGTTGGGAGATATCCCCGCAAAGTTCTGATCTTTTCTAAAACCCTGGTGAAAAATTCTGCAAACCCATCTGTTTGCGGCTTCTAGCGGAATTTATGGATTCTAAACAGAAGTGATTATTAAAGCTCTCTGTTTTTTTTTTTTTCCAACGATTGAATTAATAAATGAATCTTTACTTGAGGGGAATATAGAATACCTAGTCTAAGAATGAGAGCTTCGAGTCTGTGGTTTCTAAATTTAGTTGCGTACGCCTGTCCCTGACCAACCCATTCAATGGTTCAGTAAGCTCTCCAGTGCAACTACAACTCTGCCAGCGTTAACTCATGAGATGTACGGTGGTTGGGATTCCACGTGGAACAGGTCAGAACAAAAAAAAGGAGGAGCATTCAATTACAGAACATGTGATCGGGATGAAACGACACCAACAGGACGCCGTTTTTATGTTTCGCAGTTAGCTACAAAGTGCACTGGACGATGTCGATTTTTGTTGAACTTTCTGACGCAGGATTTTCTGGTAAGTAAAGATACTCTTGCTTTTGTCAAGGAGATGAAGGGATGGGCATTTTGACTTCAAAATGAAAATAATAAAATAAAAGAATCCATTGTCGACTTAAGGGTATGTTTGTTTGGGTGTTACGATTGCTTATAAGTTGCTTTTTACGTAAATCGAGACACAACTCCTCTCACATATTTACTTCGTATACCGTAAATCACTATTAAAAAGTAACTTATAAACAATTGAATCACTAAAACAAACATGCCCTTAAAGGCTGTGTTTGGTTTAAGGTGAGGGGAGGGGAGGGGAGGGTGGGGAAATTACAATTTTGGATAAAAGAAATCCAAAATTTACCCTCTCATTTTTTTAAATTTTGGGTTCCCGCACAAAATTTACTTTCTTATTCTTTTCAAAATTTTGGATTCCCGTTCAAAATTTAAATTCCTTTAACCCAAAAAGGTAATTTACCCACCTGCTCATTCCTCCCCTCCCCTCAAACCAAGCACAGCCAAAAAAAGCTTTATGGGTTGAATGAACTGGTCCTTAAAAGGAAGACGTGAAAGGCCCTCGGTCTAGCGTGGAAAACCAAGAATTGTGAGTGCATATGACATGGATGCGTCCATTTGCCGTCGTGTGAGAAATTTTCCTCTGTTAGGGTTTTCTTATCTCCGATAGAATGAGTGTGTCGGCGAGATGCAACGCATTACTGGTTGAGTGGTTTGTGCGAGATGCAACCTATCGCTGGTTGAGTGGCGGCCGCTCTTCCTTCTTGGTAGGTTTGTGTGTCAGCGAGATGCAACCCATCGCTGGTTGAGTGGCGGCCGCTCTTCCATCTTGGTAGGTTTTGCTTTCCCCTCTCAATGGAGTTTATCAGTAGGCTCCCTCTGTTACAGCTAGAGGATATGCGGATTGGGAGCGAGGACCAATGTGTGGAGGCTTGTACCCCCCAAAAGGTTAGGTAATCCCTGTTGCTAATCTCTGATGGGTGCCTCCAAGGCTTCGGTGACGATCTATGGGTTGAGGTGGGGGTATTCCGGAATCGAGATCGGAAAGACGACGCTGGCAGAGAAATTGCTGAGTACGAGAAGGGGCTTTTCCATTGGCGACCTTGAGGGTTTTGTTCCTTTTCCAGGGTTTCTTCTGCTGCATCGTCAAGCTACAGAGTCATGGATCTGATTGAGTCTTTGGCCTTCAGGATTTTTTCTCCCTTGCCGATGGAACCTTGGTGTTTTAATGTGGAATGGCTCCCAGTGCCTAATGGGTTCTCAAATGCTAGTGGTCAGAGAGGCAGGGTAGATGGACATCTGAAGGCTTGTAATCATCAATTTTGTGTGACGACATTTGATTATGATCTTAGATGGGTGCCTCTAGGACTCTCGGTGGTATTGTATGGTTCGAAATGGGGGTGCTATGATGAAATCTTAGAGGAATGGACAACGTCGCCAGGTAAGTCGATGGGTGGAATTTGGGGTTTTTTAGTTGACGCATGGAAACCAAAGTTTTATTAATTTTTATTCACCGAAACAGCTTACAATCATTATTATTAGTTTTCACAAATATTTTTATTGTCAAATGCTCAAAAAGCATAACCCCAATCACATATTTATCCACCTTCGATGTGCTACATGTTTAACTGAGATTTCTACTAATTCTTACTTTCTTCTACGAGCTATGCGTACTGAGGTTAGTGGAATGCCCAAAGCTCAAAGCTTTTCCACTAATGATTTACGCTTGTGTTTTGAGCATGATAATGTGACTCAATTTATTGATAGATCAATATGTTGAGTACTGATGATTGCCTATAAGGTTTTATTCCAGTGGATAATAGATTAATCAGGCAATATTGGGAGGCTCTTTGTATTTATCCTCAGGGAAAAACAAATTATAAGAACAAATTGGTGAGGAAGGCTATTGGGTGGAGAAGAGGAGTGGATGATGATCGTGCTAAAAATTGGGCCATAGCGTCCTTTATTAAAAAAAATTCTGATTGCTTTAAGAGATTTGACTATAGAAGGGAGAAAATGTACTTTGTTGGTCTAAATTGTAATGTATGGTTGATGATTGACTTTTTAAGAATCATCAAGTTCAATTTGTTCAGTGAGCCTGTACACATTGTTTTTTTTTTGCCAAACATGTGCCTGTTCAGTGGGAATGTCAACACTGTTCATCTTGAAGCTAAACATGTGTCTGATCAGTGGGTATGGCAGCACTGTTTACATTGGGTTGGAGTTGTGATTCTATCCTTTATTTTCAGATCGATTGTGCTTTATTCGTTATCAATATAATTGTTGCCCTCCTTGAACACTCTGTTATTTCAAGGAAATTCATCAGGAACCATTCTTATTTATGGAATTTCATCGAAGCATATTTGGTAGCAGATAGATTGTCAAAGCTTCATCGGATGGTTGCACCCTTTGAGTTGGGTTCCCTGACCTCCTCAGTTGCAGGCCCTTTGGGCGTCTAGCGTTTAGGATGTTTCTTCTGATTGTGATTTATGTTATCTTCACATTGAAGACATTTTATTGGATTGTGTTTCTAGTTTTAATTTCGTTGTTTGAAGTTTATTTTGTGCTTTCATTTTGTTGGTTGTTTCTTTTTACTTCCAAGACTATGTAATGTCTGTTGATTTCAATATAATTAGATTTTGCTGGCAAAAAACAAAAAAAGAAAGAAAGGCCCTCAGTCTAAGCCTGGACAAGTCTCTGTGTTAGCAAATTTACAACGGACTCTTTTCAATCCCGTTAATGTTACATCAGCTTAGCTAGTTGGGCCCAAGATCCTTCAACTTTGCCTATAATTATAAGGAAAAATGCTATATAAATACTCTCCAAATATGAAAAAGATAAATCAGTGTCTCTAATTTTGCAAATGCCATGTCACCTCATGTATATACTAAAGTAGGATTGATAAATCTCTTCTCTCTCCTTCGGTTTCTCTCTGGAAGCTCGTGGCTCTCACCGTCCCTTCTCCTCAGGCAAGGATTTCTTGCCAAGATATGGCATCGCCAATAACTATTCTCTTCCAAACGTGGTGGCGGCTGGGCTGGTCGGCGTCGAAGCCGACGAAGCAGCCTGCGGTGGTGACGTTGTGGACCGGGGTTGCAGTGATGTTTGAGGGGACTTGGGTGAGGAATGGGTGGCCATTAGCGAGGAAGGTTAAAGCCTGGAGGGTTGATGAGTAGGTGGCTGGAGCTCTGGATTTGAGGATGGTGAAGACGTGAATATTTTTGGAATAGATTTTTTTGGGAAAATAAGTGTTTATTATGTAAGTCGAGATAAAATTCATCTCATCTATTTACCTCGTATACCGTAAATCACGATTAATAAGCGCTTATAAATTAAAAATAAGTTATTCCAAATGAACAATAAATATAAGCAGGATGGTTCACCACTGCCATTCTCGATGCCTCCACCTCAGCTTCCTCCTCCTTCTTGATATTATAAACTAATGTAATGAACGGTGTTATTGTTGCAAGTGTGACAATCAGCTTGTAATCGAACGAGAGAGTGATAATATTAGTTTGTTGAACTAAAATGCATTAGCGTGTGTGTAGCATAAAGTAAGCTCCATTTCATCTCTAGCTTTGAAATAATTTTGGTGAGTCTTAAAGCTTGGTTAAATGATTCATGTGGTGCCAACCCTAACCTGCAATGTGTGGGTTGTGGGCCAGCCCACAGGTCTGCATTTTTCTTTAAAAAAATTTCTATATTTTAAAGACGGCCGAAAATAAGAGATACATATATATGAGTTTTTAAATTTACTTTCATAGCATCAATTATTCCTCTTATAAAAATTTAATAACATAGCCTGCAATTCAAAAGATAAAATTATTAAATTTGTTAAAGTTTATAAACAAAAAACATAAAATCATCCTCCAACAACCATGATATAATAACTTTCTTTAAAGAATGAGGAAAGAGGCTAAAATTTTTTTCTTTGGATTGAGAGGTACCAATATGGGAGTAGACAGCTTATAAATTTTGTGAAATTATTATATGAAAAAAATATGTGTGGGCCACTCTGTGAGTTGGCCAGCATTAACCCATAGGCCATACACAGGCCCATATTTTTGCACTGCCCCAACTCGCGGGTTGGGCTTATATTATCGGCTCTAAACAAGCCCCTTTCTATGTACTTGTAATGTGAAGAGAAATTTTTTTAGGGGAAATCACGTGGAGGTCCCAAGGACCAAACAAAATAACAGCAAAGTTTCTTTGAAAATTCCAATATTGGGCCTTTTCGGAAATTATTTTTCAATGTTAAATGATAAAGTTGCCCTCAAGTCATTTTACAGTTGACAACTTCATCAGTCATTTACAACATCATTAGTTATTTTCACAGCATGTTTTTATGCAATGAGTTAATTTCAAATTTACCATGCCCTTACGTTCACAATTGTCATTGCGTGTTATAACAACTACTTAATTGTTTTTTTACACATCTTTTTGTTGCTTGAATGAAATGACCTTTTTCAGAACTCCAGATTTGACAATTGCATATGCTTTGCTTAACAACTGATTATGCTTGTGTTTACAACCATGGTTATCTGACCTAGACCTGACCAGCCGAACCGAATCAGGAATCGGCCAACAAGGCGATAGACCTGTCTAGTCTGATGACCTTGTCCAACTCAAGTTTTTAATTTTTTAAAAAAATCATTTTATTTATTTTTTTTCCTTAGAATTTTATACTAATAAGCCTAAAATCTTCCATTTCTCACCGGTTTGGTCTCCGTTTGACTCCGGTCTGACCCACTGACTTTTGGCCAGTACCCTGGCCAGTTCACTGACCAGTCCAAGTTTAATTACCTTGTTTACAACATGTTTATTCTTTTTTACAATATATTTTTTAGGGAATGAAACTACCTTTTAAAAACTCTTCACCACTACAAATTGCTTAGTCTACAACTCGTTAAACGTGTTTTCGCAATATGTTGAGTCATTTTAACAACTTCTTTCTCATGTTTGAATGAAATTACCTTTTTACACATCTTCAAGTTCAACACTAAATATTCCTCAGTTTACAACTGGTTAGGCGTGTTTTTGCAACATGTTAAGTCATTTTTACAACTTCTTTCTCATGTCTCAATGAAACTACCTTATTCACGTCTTCAAGTTTAACACTTCGAGTTGCTCAGTTTATAACTTCTAATGCGTGTTTTTACAACATCTTGAGTCACTTTTTGCAACTACTTTTTCAAGCTGGCTGAAATGATAAGTTTCAAAACTCTAACTTTCACAACTGCAAATTGCTTTTTTAACAATCGGTGATGTTTGTTTTTACAACGTCATGAGTCATTTTTACTCGCATTTTCATGCTTGACTGAAATGAAAATTTGCACAACTCCAAATTTCACAATTGCATGGGTTATTCTTGTAAAGTCTGTCAAAACAGCTGCATTGGTTTTTAACAACTTCTTTTGCATTGTTTTACAAGTGCGTGAGTGATATTTACAACGACAACAGTATGAGTCATATTGCATTTTAACTTCTCCATCATTTAAAAACTCCCCCACGAAAGAAACAAAATAGATTCTTTCTAAAACTACTTTTTATCATTCATGACAATCTGCAACATGAACTTCATATTAACAATTGTCACAGTAATATTAACAACTACAAATGCGCATATTAACAACACTTTTTTTAATATCATATTAGCATTTTGTAATCAAAGAAACCACAATCACATTCAATTATTTCCACTTAAAACAAAGGCATCCCTCTGTTACCTTGCCCAAAGACATAGCATTCCCCCTATTATATGTTGGAAATTGTGCCCTAAGGGCCAATCATTGTACTTTGAACATTATTATTTTAATAAAATTTCTCTATTCTGTTATCATATTATTTGTATGTTAACTGTGATAATTGTATCCTTGAATAATTCATAAAGATTGTCCTAAAATGTCCCTGGTCGGTCATCTATGCGGGAGTAGAGATGAAACAAAATCAGTATGACTTTGATAAGATATGGAGATACGAATCAAAGTCTTAGGCACTTGTGAGAGTACAAGGTGCTGGACCGACCCATTATGAGAAAGCTACATGGATCAAGTCATAAGCTTTTCTCATGTATAACTACGTCACAATGCCCTTAGACTTGAGGTCATCATGAACTCCTACATGAGAGTTGCTAAGCTTTGAACTAGTCAAATGTCACTTTTGACTGGGTGATGATAAAGGCTACGATCGGGCTTGGTGGTTTTTCATGCAGAGGAATATGAATGATCAAGATGGAATTTGTCCCTCACATTAGTAGAGAGATATTACTGGGCCCCTCGATGAGTGAGTCTGAGAATTGTATGGCCATACTATGATGAAAAGAGTTTCTGTCTCTGTTATCAGGCTACTCAGGAATCGAGAAAGTAATGGTCAGGAACAAGAGGATGACATTATCCATGCCTTATCCTTGATCGATATATCGTGTGACAAAAGGGACGTGACATGGTTGTATGACAGGTTGCATCGTGATAACGATCCTCATATGAATTGGGTAGTCATAATGTCTTGCTAGAGGCCGCTTGCGACTTCTGGGTTAGTATAATTATTGGCCCACTGCCAACTTCATATGGGTCTACAGGGTCGCACACAATAATGGCCCAACACGAGATAATGTTTAATTTAAGGTGGACGAATTATATATATATATATATAATATAAAATTCATTAATAATATTATATAGATATATATATTTTTGAAATATATATCTTATATATATATTATATGATATTATTATATTGTGTTAGTTTTAAATTTAATTTATTAAGATATATTAAATTTAATAACTAACATGATAGAGATATAGTATCTCAGATTTAATTTATAAAGATAAATTAAATCTAATGGCTCTTTATTTGGATAAAATAAATAGGTTAAATTAAAACTGTTGGACAGATTTAATTTAAACTGAAGTTATTTAATTAGCTCATCAAGATAATTAATTGTTAATTAATTTCGAAATTAATAATGATTAATTTTGAAATTTGAAAATAGCCCTCATAGGTTATAAACTTGATAGAGTAGATATATTCATACGCACATGAGAATTGAGAGCCGCAAGCGAAACCCTATGAGGCATTAGAGGCACTAGCACGCAGTCTCGGTAGGAGAGCATTCGTGTGGATACCGGTAGAGGGAGCGGATCTGACGTGTTGGCTCCTAGAGATCGTGAAAACTCTGAATCATCAAAATGTATGAATCCTTCCAACTTGGTTTAAACGCCGTTGATAGATCATCGATTATGATCGGTGAAAATTTTAAAATTCTTCCGCTGTGCTTACCGATTCTAACATTATATTACCCAAAAATATAGCACATATTCTGTATTAACAACTACAACAGCCATATTAATAACTACAACTACACGAATTAGCAACATTTTTGTTTCATATTAACATTTTCACGGCAAACAACCACCATGTATTAAACCATTCCCACTTAAAACAGAGCACTCCCTTTGTAACCTTCCCCAAAAACAGAGCACTATACACTATAACATTCACACAACCCAACCACAGTAAAACCCTAACTTCAATGGTCAAGATCATATCTTTAGCAAAATCTTAGTATTACGTATTTACCTCCTACCACTAAGTCCACTATTAAGTCCAGGCTCTAACATTTGACCGATCCCTCAATATCAATCTAGCCAACTATACACAGAAAAAAAAATCAGTTTGTTGTTCTACCTCTGCTACATCACAACGAAGGCTTGGGCAGTGGAGGAGTGATGGGGGCTTGGGTAGCAGAAGAATGACGAAAGAACGCACCAACTCTGGGGACTCGGAGGAACGACGAACGACCACTCAAACAGATGCAAGGAAGACACAGAAGGAAAGAAGAACAGATAAGACCCACTTTTTTGGACATGGAGTGTTTTAAATTCCGTAGGGATAACTTTGTTATTTCAACTTGGAAAATAATCATAGGAAAGTCCATAAGGACTTTTCTGATATTGTAATTTTCAAAGGGACTTTGCTGTTATTTTGTTTGGTTCTTGGGACCTCTTTATAATTTTCTCTTTTTGTTTGGCCCAATAATATGAAGAATATCTATGCTAACTAATGCAACCCTGTACTGGGAAAAAGAAGTTTCGTAGGAAGTCTTGCTTTCAAGTTTGTATCTACTTTGAAAGATAAGCGATACAATCATTATTCTTTAAGAACCTCTTTTCTCAACTTATTTTGGCTTTGTTGGGGGAACATTTCTGCCTTTGGAAGATTTTAAGAAAGGATCTTCAAACATCTTGTATCACGACATCTCTTCTTTCCTTTCCCATTTTGATTTTAACAATGTTTTATTTTAAAGTCATTAGATGGTCATGTTAATTAGATATATTCCGCAGTCATGTCCTTCTATGATTGCAGAAATTTGACGTACAAATATTTTTAATGCATTTTGATTTTTGTTTTATGCGGTTCTTCCCAAAGCCTTTTCAACATTTACACATCTATGACGTAAAATATCCCGTCTAAATAGTCAAAACTTTTTTTTTACTAAAACTAACTTGTGATGCTTAAGAAATTATTTTAACGGTAATAAAATTCAAAATAGAATATCACTTTTATTTTCCAGTATTTTTAAACATAATTTTGTCTCATTTAAAAATTATTAGTCAGAATTTTTAATATAAGCCCTTGAAACTGTAGTATGTAATCAGGCAATGTATTGTCCCAGTCTTTTGTATAAGACATATTTAATGAGTTAATCTTAACTTTAAATATAATAAATAGTTTTAATATTTATTAATTTTTTTTAATTTATCATTATTGATATTCCATCACCCATAATCAAGGAGGGAAGGAAAGAAAGGAATTAAAAAGGATGATTATAATATTTTAAAAAATACATATTATATTAACCCACTTAACCAACTTCTTTAATCTGATTAAATTAGATAAATACTCGTATGTCTTATATTACCCAAAAAACCTAGGTTTGCGTAAAGCGAGACAAAACTCCTCTCATACACTTATCTCGTAAATCGTAAAAGCTATTCTCAAAAGCTAATCCAAACACACACGAAAAGTAGGGACCCAGGGAGTAAGTGTATGTGTGGATTCACGGTGGAAAAGGAGTTTTTTTGCAAATGGGCTTTTAAAAAACTCAGATAGAAAAAGGGTCAGATTATAGATGTGATTTATGTTTGGATTGGCAGTGACAGAAGTGACTTTTTTTTTAACATTAAACCTGTTTGGATTAGTGTTTGAAAAGTTCGTTTAGATGAGAAATGACGGAAAAAATGTATGAATCTTATGAAATACTACACACACATATATATATATTAGCTGTATATATTGTGATAATTGAAGTAAAAAAATATTAAAATTTTTTTGTAAAATAAAAAATTGAAATTATTATTAAAAAAGAAAAATACAATTGCAGCTGCTATGGATTTAATATCTCCTCCAAGCTCTTTAATGCTTCTAGCGTCCATGAATGAATGATTGGGAAATTGAGAAGAATTGATAAATTCACTTCGCTCCCTCACTGTACATGCAATTCCGGAAAGATGTATGAATTGAAGTGTTAAATGGATTTGTGGAGGTGGGCCGTGGATATATTACAAGAAGGGAATTGATGATGATGCCTCTACAGTAGATGTCCCTTGGTGAACCAATTTTGGAGTTGGGTGCAGAAGCTATCTTTTGCAGCTTCTAAAAAAAGAAGCTTCTACAAGTGAAGCCCATCACTTTCAAAAGCTTCTCCAAACACCTCCAGCTTCCCCAATTGGGCTTTTGAAGCTCTATTAGGCTTTTTTAATTGAGAAACGTGTTCCCAAACATACCCTTAAATCTCAGCGCATCGATCACTGCCGTGAACAAAGACAATTAGTGGACCGATCAAACAAGGCAAGCGTAGACGAGGCGGGGGAGATGAATAAGAGATTAGAGTTTTTACCTTATTTGTTTTTCTTCCATTCATAGGATTAACGACAATAAACCAGCGAAAGTTCAGTCCAAAAAAAAAAAAAAAAAACCAGCGAAAGAATATATCTTTATATCTTGATTCGCGTGATCTTGTCGATTTTTCTATTACGATTTATTTTCTTTCCGGATCAGGAGAGAACGATGGTTTTCCAACATTATTTTTCAATCCCATCCATTAGAGTCTTATAATTTTTAAACACTTAAGTACTTGTGTCTTTAATTTTAAAAATAGCACAGTTGATTGGAAAAACAAAATGAACATTCAAAAAAATCAAACAATTACCATATAACAAAAACCCTGACTGGACGGGTTGGTTCAACAGGTAACGGGTCAGTGGTCTGGTCTGGTTCAATCATTGGGCCGTGAATTGGTTTTAACATGGAAAACCAGCGGTTTAACTTATTGGACTGGTTTCATTTTTTTTTAACTATCATCTCGCGCTATCATTAAAAAGAAAATGAAAGGTTGAAGATCAAGATAAAGAAAAAAGTAGGTAAAGAAAGAATAAATTTAATAAAAAAGAATAAGATGATGAAAAAAATTATTTAAAAGGATGTAATAATTATAGGAAAGGACATATCATTATACAAGTATATGCATCATAATTAATACTAATAGATTTTAAGCATTTTTTTTCTAAAAATCTTCATTTTTATCTATAAAAGTTTAAAAACATATTAATATATATATATTGTCACTAATAAATTTTAATATTTTAATATAACCGGTCTAAACATTGGTTAGACCTCGATTGATTTATTAACCCTTGAACCTATATCGTGACCGGTTCATGACCCGTTCCGGTTTTTAGTTCTTTTCAAATTACATGAAATTTCTAAAATGTTAATTTCCCAATAAAATTATTTCTCATAAAGCTATTTCTCAAAGAATATAGCCAATTGCATCATGTTAGGTGCCCCTTGATTGTCCAAAATTCAATCATCCGAGTGGTTGAGACTCGAGAGAATAATAAGAGGATGTTTGGGGAAAAGCAAAGAAAATAAAAGGATAAAAAAGATGACACCCAAATAGAATAGCATCACCATATTTCTTTCTTTCTTTCTTTCTTTCTTTTGTTTTTGGGACGATCATCACCGTATTTCAATAAATGTGCATGTATTCATTGAAAGTTGTTGATAGGACTGAGAATCGAGTTTACCAATCTCATAAGAGTCTCCTTTGGTGAATAAATAACTATTACAATTATAAGATTAAATAATTAAACTATGAAAAAATAACAACAATTTAGTTTAAATTTGTTTTAAATCTGAACATTGACACAAGTTTGTAAGATGAAAACGGAAGAATGGCAAACTAGATGTGTGAACTTATTGAGTTCAACCGAATTTATAATTAACTTGAGCTTAGAAGCTAATTGAGTTTTGTGTTTGTTTGAGAATATGTTTAGGATTTCTAAAAATGTCTATTTACATAAATCAAAATAAAACCCCTCTCACATATTTTTTTATATATACTGTAAATTATGATTAAAAAATTATTTTTAAATACTCCAGTTATAATTACTGTTCTAAACAAGCAGAATTTTGATGGATACGGTTGTACAAGCTAGAAACGTTAAACTCAACAATGGTTATGTGTTCGTTTGGAATAGCTTATTTTTAGGCAATAAGTGCTTATAAATCGTGATTCACGGTAGTATACGAGGTAAGTATGTGAGAGGAGTTTTATCTCGGCTTACGTAATAAAAATTTATTTACCCCTAAAACGTGTTTCCAAACACAGTGTACATAACAGCGGATCAAACAAAGAGCAAATAACGCGGATGCACTGAGCAGTGGAATCTAGAGGGCGACAATGATGAGGTGTCACGTGAATTGCGAAGATGATCTGCGCCGTCAATATAGCCCTCAGTTTGAATCCCACCCTTAACCCACACTCTCTCTATCTCCCCCATATCTCCACAGCGACAAAGCAGATCCGCCTCTCAGTCTCAGCCATGTCCTCTCCCTCTCCCAATCCTCTCTCTCTCTTCTGCCTCCTGCTCCTTTGCTTTCCCCTCGCCATTTTCTTCACCGCCACCAACAATTCCAAACCCAACGCCTCCCAAACCCCCGACGCCCCTATCCCTAATATCCCCATCCCCACCGCCATTGTTGCTCAATCCATTGCTTTCTTTGACGCCCATCGCAATCGCAAGAATTTCCACAGGTACGTTCTCTCGCCGACGGAAGACGACGATGTCTTGTTCCGGGTCGCCTCTCGGGTCAAGGCCAAGCCTAAACCGCCCAGAAAGATTGCCTTCCTCTTTCTCACCACTACGCCTCTCCCTTTCGCGCCTCTTTGGGAGGCTTATTTCAATCAAGCCCCCAAGAATCTCTTCAATATCTATGTCCATGCCGACCCCCGATTCTCCTATGATCCTCCGTTTTCTGGTGTCTTCTTCGGCCGAATCATCCCTTCCAAACTCACCCGGAGGTACTCCCCGACGCTAATTTCGGCGGCGCGTCGTCTCCTCGCGCACGCTCTCATCGACGATTCTTCAAATTACATGTTTGCCCTCCTATCAGCCGCCTGCATACCCCTGCATTCCTTCAACTTCACCTATAGCACGCTGATCCCGTCACCCAAGAGCTTCATCGAGATCCTCAAGCACGAACAATGGACGTATGACAGATGGGCGGCGCGTGGACCGGAGGTGATGCTCCCGGAGGTGAAGCTGGAGGATTTTCGGATGGGGTCGCAATTTTGGGCACTGACACGTAAGCACGCGAGGCTGGTGGTGAAGGACCAGAAACTCTGGTCGAAATTCAAGCTGCCATGCGTGTGCAAGTACACGTGCTACCCTGAAGAAAACTACTTCCCTACCCTTGTGAGCAAGTGGGACCCAAAGGGGTGCGTGCCAGCAACGCTCACCCACGTGGATTGGACGGGTCGCGATGATGGGCACCCTCGCACGTACAATGCGTCGGAGGTGGGGCCCGAACTGATCGAGAACATGCGAAATCGGAGACCTAGGTACGGCGACGAGGAGGTCAACGGCTCCGATTGGCGGTTGAACAATGGGCGGCGAGATCCTTTCTTGTTCGCGAGGAAGTTCGCCCCGGACGCGTTGCAGCCGTTGATGAGCATAGCCAACGGCGTGATCTTGAGGGATTAGGTTGATGATCTTGTGGATTTGAGGGGCAAAATATGTACAAAGACTGTAGTTTACACTTTCAAGTTAAAATGTTAAATACTAAAATTCCATCAAAGACGGTGGATTAGGGATTCAGATCCAGAGCCTTTGAAACGGCGGCGTTTTGGCAGATGAAAGGGTTCAGATCTTGCCAAAATCGAGTTTTGTTGTGTGTTGTTTGTTCTGAAATGTCATATCGGTCGGCGCTCGCCCAATTAAAAGCCCAAAATTCTGTCTGTCTGCTGTGTCATCCAATGTGTGTGTATGTGGTGAGTGTGAGATGCTGAGACAGAGAACAAAAACACATTATAATGTATAAATGCCGGAACAAATCCAGGATTGTGTTTCTTTGCTTTTGAGATTAGGCAATAATTATTCATAGAATTATAAAAATATATAGGATTTATTTTTGCTGAATTGTGGAAGCAGCAAGTCTAAAATTACTAATACTCATGGCCGTCGTGTGGGCAACTTGAAAGTTGAAACCCTTTTGCTTGTCCGAGCCCCAGACCATCCTCACTCGGTTAGGGCTGGGTGATGTGTTTTCCTGCTGCTCTTTTATGTTGGTGGTCTTCTTAAATATATTTTTTATGATTCTTTAGAATATTAGATTCTACATGAAATTAAAGATGTTTTGATATTTCATGAGTAAAAAATAAAATTGTTTTCAATTTTTTATGTTTTTTTTAAGATTTAAGAGTTAAAAAAAATGTGTAGTTTTTTTTATTTAGAATTTTAAATTTTTAAAAAATCGTGAAAAAATGAAAACGGTTTCATATAAAAAATCATAAAAAATATATTTGAGAAAGCCGCCAAAATAAAGAGGTACTACCTCCGGTCTTAATTATAATATAAATTTGATATTTTTTTAGAGAAATTAAGGAAGCTAAATAAAGTATTTAATCATATTATATGTTATGTATCTTTAGATTATATATTAATTTATTAGTTAAAATAATTAATTTGAAGAAAAAAATAAAAATAAAAATTATAAAATAATTTAATTAGTTTCTTTAATTTTTTCAATAATATTATTTTTATTTTATAATTAAGATCCAAGGGAGTAGGACGAAGAGCATGTCACCCATCCCTACCCTCCTCAATATCCTTCTCGTTCCTTTCGGGTCTGTTTGGTGTGAGGGATTTGGAGGGGAAGGGAGGGGAGAGAAAATTTTTATGAATTGAGTTTTAAAAGATTGAAGAAGTTGGGTAATAAAATTTTAATAAAAAGAATATATAAGATAAAAGAGTAAAAAAATTAATTAAAAAATTTTAACTCCACTTCTCTAATTTTTTTAAATTCAACTCAAAAATTTTCCTTCCGCCCACTTTCCCTCAGACCAAACAAGCCCTTCAGAAGCCTCGTTCCTCCTGCCCCCATGCAACATTCCGTTAGATTCATTTGCTGACTGCATCATGATTCGTGATTTAATAATAATTGAATTAAATACAACACCAGCAAGCAGGCAATTGATCGCGTGGCCTAATGGATAAGGCGCTCGCCTCCGGAGCGGGAGATTGTGGGTTCGAGTCCCACCGTGATCGTTTTGTGTGTTACAGAACTTTCACCTTCTAAACAACTAATTTTGGAAAACAGAACACTGAAATTGGAAGAATTGGAAAGCCTTTCTAAACAACTAACTTTGGAAAGCAAAACGCAATAAAACGCTAGAATTGGAAAACATCGCTCATCATAACGGATACAGCAACAATGAATTCCTTTCCATTTTGTGAGTTAATTTCCAATTTACAAAAGAATACAGCACCAGCATAACAAAATCTCTGAGTACAAATTGTCGCTGAGCTTATAGTTCGCCCTTTAACTACATTTAAACCTCACAGAGGCTGGGTTTTAAATCAGAGAAGCCCCCCTGATGAAACTTACAAATGTAGTCAGACAAAAAATCAAAAGATGCCTACTAGTTGCGGAAGAGACGAACTGATGAAGTTAGGAACAACAAATTTGGCCTTCCCTTGCAAACACTGAATCATCAAGAAGAAATAAAAGCATTCAGCATTGAGATGGTTTATTAGTCTCTATTATCTCAGTTGATGACTTTATGCCAACTCCACAATTTTGGTCCATCTGGTTGTTGCTTCCACTACATACTATGAAAGTCAAGAGGGGTAATTAGTCTCATACACAATTTTCCCCCAAGAAACTTTCATGCAGAAAGATTAACTTTCTTCATGATTCAATGGAACTTGCGTTTCCATTTCTTTCTGGCTTGAGCAGTTTTCTGTGACTTGTAATTCAGATTTTTTTGTTCTCTTCAGGCTGACCCCGGAATTTGCATCAGTCATGCAGCTTGTATCAGTAGACTAAACATGAATTTGAAATGCAAAAGGTTAATGACTATACAGGGAATAGAGGGAATCACACAATCATCAATTTGCATGCACCTACACTTCAATTGCAGTCTAGCTATTTACTGATTTCCCAACTGAGAGTCTAGATAAGAAATAACTGAATAATAAATAATTGAATGAATTGAGCACTATCCTATTCTTACCCCATAATTCCATGGTTTGCTTGATTCTCCTATCTCCAAACAAGATGAACTCATAGGAACAGATGGACCATAACAAAGGTAAGGTTCTCTAGGTACAGTATCCAGAGAAAAAGTCCTGTTATTAGGATTTGCCCTTGCTTCTGTATGATGGAGAATCCACCAATCCATGCTGCAATGTTTAATGGCCAGTTACTTCTTTTGAAAGAGAGAAGGCTATGGAATTAACGATCTAAAAAACCATAAAAACAACTAACAAATGATTAGCTTACGTCTGCTTGATTATTGTCAAGAGTCTTGATTTATCCATGCAAGGAAACTTAACTTTATCTTGCAAAATGGGATACTTGCTAATTAATAGATTCCGACCATCAAGTAGGCCAGCCCTTATAGAAGAAGGATCAGTAAAGTTGGGAAAATAGTCACTCTTGCTGCAACAAAAGATGAGTGTAATATATTAATGATAATTCAGACAAAAAAAGAAAATGAAACAGCAGCTTCCTATTTAATGGCAAATTATGTTCAAAAGATAAAAGTCAGAAGCCTTCCGTGTTTCAGCATGCAGTGCCTTAGGACAATAGTCTCAGGAAACTAACAGCAATGCCAAAGCACACATTGAGTGTGTTCAAAAGGGAAAAACTCAATAATGAAACTATTACAAAAATTTATTCTCGAGACATGTAGCATAAGAAGCATTTAAAAAACAATGACTTCTAGGATGAGACTGATGGAATAAAACATCAGAGAAACGTGCTCATGCAAATTCAGAAGATGAAGAGGGATTGGGCTGTCAAAATGACATGCTTTTCATGAAGCTATTAGAGGGGCCAATCTTTTAGCAAGCCACAGCCTCAAGCTCACCACAGGAACCCACTGTTCGCAATACATGACATCGTTCTTGATTCTCGGTGTACAATAGGTACCAAGGTGATATGAGATGTTTATATCCCACATAAAGTAGTATGGGCATCTCAATAAAGTACTTAGTAGAGCGGTTAACTTTTTTTCTTTTGACCAAAATAGTGGTTAACTTGGGCGTGTATCATTTTGAAAGAGAGCTAGAGGTCAGTTGCTTCAGAACGAGCTACCAGTGAAGGGTTTCACAATGTAGCCATCATGATATCAGATTTACAAGAGAAGCAAACTGATAACGACCAAAGTAATATGAGATACCTTGTTCCTACGTCAAGTAATATGAGTTGCATGGGATGTTTGAGTAGGGTGGTTTTCCCACCTCAACAACTAGCTCTTGTGTGTTTTGTTTGTGTGGGGAGGGGAGGGGGGGACTTGGGTGCTGATCCGTGTACGAACTGATAGGACATGGCTCTTCTTACCTATGGTGGCCAGTTTCCTCGTGTTTGGTGGCCTTTGAACCTCTTTTTCACAGAAAAGATGTGTGTGCAAAAGTTATGGCAAGGATAACTTCATCAACATTTCCACCATTCAACTTTCATTCACACACTTATTTTTATTTCTTCATTTATGTTTAAGGGGAACTGGTTGTGTAATATCCTTTTACATGCAGTTTTTTTTCAGTCAAACAACCCTCTCTAGAGACAAAATATAAATGAAAAGAAAGAAGAAAACAATAGCACTAATCTGATAGTTACCCATCAAAAGCTTCAAGGCGTCTTCCATCTTGTATCTTAAAAATTCTCTGTAACGGATACTGGTCATCCAAATTTGTGAAGGCTGAAAGATACTTCTCTGCCTCACACCATTCTCCATCAATAATTAATTTCCCAAAATGATTAAGATTGAAAAACATCTTTGCTTCTTGCTCCAATCTACACCAAACACGTTTTGGGCCATATTCACCAGATAACTTTAACATCACTTCTCCTTAAAAACAATAAAATAATCAAAAGACAATGGGAAAAGGCAAGAGGCAGCATATAACAATAGCATACTTGTGACGAGTCAACATGAACTTTTCTTCATCAAGAAACTGAAGAATTAAGTAAATTAGTTCTTCCTGCATATATACTACACATGTATCAGATGAAACAACTCAGCATGGAACCAGGCAACATAAAAGCACATGAAGTTCATATTCTAGTATTCAAAATTTATTTTCAGGAAAAAAATCAAATAACAGGCCTTTGGTGCAAACAAAATTGAAGTGTGTAAAAGCATATTAAACATGAAGAGCTGGTTTACTTTAATGCTTGTTTCCTTTTCTGTACATGGGTGGATGAGACGCATTATTGAAAAAAGTCCAGAAGCATTCAATTTGGGGAGCAAGAGTATATCTCGGAAAGTAGGATTTTCCTCTATTAACTTTTTCAGATCGCTCTGCAAATTGGCCCTTGTGTCTACTATATTAACATGCCAGGATAATTTCTCATCACTCCTGCAGATTAATTGCCCATGTCATTTTAAGAAGCACTCGGTATTGAAAAGCCTTATAAAACAGTATTTTTTGCTTGCCTGGTACTTCCTGAAAAATGAACCTTGGAAAACTCCTCATAGTAATCAGAAGCAAAAGCAGAAAGCAGACTTAAATCCTTCTGCAAAAAGGTTTCAGCTTCAGCATGGTTATTTCTGGAGAAAATCAGCCAAAGACAAAGATCACAAGTTCTTCAGTATGCGTTGGAACATGTCATAGTAATAAGTTATAACTAGAATAATATAGCCTAAGAGATTTCGATTTAGTGTTTCTAAGAAAATAATAATACAAAAAATAATTATCATATTCAATTTGCTTTTCTAGGAAGTATATTACTAATAGAAAGTTTAAAACATTAGGAGCTGAATGTTGATACATACGAGTATATGACAAGATATTAAGTATGCATGGGTGCAAGTTAATTTTCGGATACCAGCTTTAAAAGGCTAGAACATGCACAAGAAAATAGAAACATGACATGTCAATTAAAACCAACGCATTGGGAAGAGGGAATTTGAGGGAAATGCAAGTTAGAATTTCATGCAGGGCTAAACTAAGAATGATGAACAAGGTATCAAGGGATAATCATGGGATTTGTTTAGAGATTAGTTTTAACGCATATACAAATTTTTTTAGTTTTTGCGATAATTTAAAGAGGGTAAAAGGCTTTTTTTATGCTAGAATACCAAAGTTGTAAGTCTATACTTTTTTTCTTTTTCAGTTTTTCCATTTTGTTTTATATAGAACTTAGCATCTTAAAAAAATATTTGATGACTACCAAGCTATCAAGTCAATAATTGATAGGCACAAAGATAGTGAAGGATCGTATTCATAATATAGATGGAGCCCAGCGTGTACCTTAACTTGTGCATTGTCTCTCGACATTTCTGCTCCCGCATCCTGTGGAATATCTTGCTTAACAAAAAACTATCACCAGTCCTTGCAAATGCAGAAAGATAATTTGCTGCCTTCTCCCACTCACCATTGATAATTGTATCCCCAAAATACCTCAGATTGAAATAAATATTTGATTCTTGCTCCAATCTTCACAGAGAAATTTAAGAGAAGATAAAGGTTCAGCAAAACAGAACTCCCAAACTCACAAGCAGTACCAAAATGACTATAATAACAGGATAAAAAGTTAATCGTACAGATGAAGACTCTCTTCGAAGTTCTCCTCCGCAAGAAACTGATGAATCAAAATGATCAGTTGCCTGTAAGTATACGAGTCCACATGCACCTCTACATATGAAGCAGGATTGGAAATTAGAATGTACAGTTAGGGTTTACAAACTTATGCCAGCGAATCAAAAGAGGGAAAATGTAGTTAAACAGGACCCCAAAAAAAAAAGCATATCAGAGAGAGGGGAACCATACCTGCAGAGCTGCTTTCTTCGGCGTCCATGGATCTTCAGTAGGAGAATGACTTTGAGGGAGAAATCAGGTTGCACAGTTTACTGTTGGAGTCCCTTCTGGTCCAAAGTCACTCAGGCTCTGTGGTTCAAACGAGGGTGGAAACGTACGGAAACACGACAAAACAAACAATTTATTTATTATTAAAAAAAATTGTCAGAACTTCATTGACATTGTTACCTGCTGCTCTCCTCCTGCGAGCTTCTTTCCAAGCTCGTTGTTTTAGTTAATGCTTTTAATTAATATTTTTTTCTTTGGCAAAGCAAAAGTTAGTGCTTCATTGCGTTCTTTTTTTTTTTGGATAGAAAATGAAATACTACAAAAAATAACCTCAAGAATTATCCTCCTGAGTCAACAACTAGTCTTAAACTATTACTATCAGTAAATAATAAATTCATAATAGCTGTAGGTGGCAAATCGGTGATATGGAGATCCATTGCCATATTCCAAACTTTCTTTATTGGCTTGGAAGGTGCGGCTTTTAAATATTATGTTCAAATAAATTGCATTGTTTGTAGTTTATCAATAATAAGTTAAATTTTCATAAAAATATAAACATATAAATTTTAAAAGGAAAAAAATTATGTTAGATTTCTTATATCAATTATGTTAAGTTCTCAAATTAAATATGTGTCATGCTTATTTTATAGGGAGAATGACAAAAATATACCACTTGAACTTCAAAATCCTCATCAGTCCTTTGACAAAGATTTACGTTGTCAGTCTCATTACTATTCTTGTCAATCCTATTATCATTCTTGTCAGCGGGATTTTGAAGTTCAAATGGTATTTTTCTGTCATTCTCCCTATTTGATATATGTTTATAGTTAAATAACACTCATAATATTTTAAAAATTAGACATATGACCATGTGACTAAAAAACTTGACATAGCAGATAAAGTAAAAACCTATAATAAATTGCTGGAAAAAAATTGTATAATAAATTATCAAATAAAAATATTTGTAAGGCATATTATATTGTAAACTTGGATGTTGGGAAAAAGAAAAGTAAACTTGGATTATCTTTCACCACAATCAATGCATATCTTTGTCCAGATACCAAAAGCGTAAATATTTACACAACAATTTAATAAGATAACAGTATTGTAATGGCACAAAAAAAGAAAAGATAACAGTATTGTAAATATCAGTCTGAAATATGGAAAAGAAAAACCGGACAAAAAAAAAACAGAATAGCTAAAAAGAAAGGAGAGCGAGGAAGATTGAGAGAGATGATTAAGTGTTTGTTTGGTATTGTTTATTAGGGTCAATAGGCACTTATTACGTAAATCAAGATAAAACTCCGCTCGCGTACTTACCTCGTATACCATAAATCACGATTTATAAGCACTTATTGCTTAAAAATAAGCTATCCCAAATAAGCACTAATTACATGTTTGTTTGGGATAGTTTAAGTTGTGTTTATAATAGCTTATTTTTGAGAAATAAGCAATTATTATGTAAGTTGAGACAAAACTTCTCTCACATATTTACCTCGTATACCGTAAATCACGAATTAAAAGCACTTATAAGTAAAAATAAACTATCACAAACGAGCACTTAGTTTTAATTTATAAGTGTTTTTAAATGGTGATTTATGATATACTAAGTAAATATGTAAAAAGGATTTTATTTTGACTTAAATAAAAAACATTTATAAATAAAAAATAAGCCATCCCAGACATAAACTAAAAAGGAAACAAGAAAATACCAGTCAAATGATCTTCATCACCACAGCCCATAAAGTTTCATCGTTCTTCCTTATTTCATTCTTCATCTTAGTGTGTGTTTGGATTAACTTTTTTTAATAGCTTTTATGACTTACAAGGTAAGTGTGTGAGAGGAGTTTTGTTTCAAATTGAGCAAATTATGATTTGAAACCATGGTTTGGGATGTTGCCAAACACACACTTAGTTAAATGCTAGAGCCCCTCGTGGTATGTTTTCCCTCCTAAATCATATGCAAAATGCTCTACCTGTCTTTAAAGTGTAATATAAGATATATTTATCTAATTTAATTAGATTAAAAAAGTTAGTTAAGTTAGTTAATATTACATACAGTTTTTAAAATACTCAAACTATATTCTTTAATTTCTTCTAAAAATATTTATAAATATAAAAAAAAATCTTTTTTTTTTGCCATTAAAAAAACTTATACTTTAAAATTAAGATAAACTCTTTTTTTTTTTTTTGCCGATAAGATTAAGATAAAGAGTGTGTTTGGAAGAGCGATGGGAAAAATAGAGTTTCTCAATTTAGCGTTTGGTAATTTTAGTTTTGATAAAAACTCGATTGTGTAATGTGATTTATGTTTGGAACAACGATTGTATAAATGACTTTTTGTAAAAATAAAACTTGTTTGAATTGACTTAAGCACAAGTGACTTTTGTGATAATAGTAAGAGAAAGTGGGTGGAAAAATATTTTAAAGGGTTAAAAACACCAAAAAATAGTTTAAAATAATTTTTGAAACTGAAAAGGTACATTAAAGATAAAATTGCAATCAGTCTGATAACACATTGGCTACAGTTGAAAAAATATTTTAAGGGTTAAAAGAACTAAATAATAGTTGAAATTAATTTTTGTAGCAAAAAAAGTACATTAAAGGTAAAATTGTAATAAGTTTGATAATACACTGAACACAACTGAAAAAATATTTTAACCATTCTCACTCTCCCCAAAAGCTAAATCAGTAAAAGCTAAGAAATAGAGCTTATGATAAAAACTATTAAGATAGAATTAAGCTCAATTGTTCATCGGTAAAACCAAACAGTGCCCCTTTTTTTTTTCAGTTGGGCTATTCAACGCTTGAGCTCAAACCAACCCCCCCCCCCCCCCAACACACAAACTCGGTAGTATGTCTTGTATAAGCGCAGGAGAGTACTATGATGGAGGTGAGGTCACAGATCGAAAATGTTGTTCGGGAAGAAGTGAATACACGTCATCTTCACCGTCCATTTGAAATGAGTGGTTAGGTTTTCTTTAATTAAGATGATCCCACAGTCATTTGTCACGTCCTATGGTGCTTTTGCCTCACACTTTCCAACTCAATTTGATTTCCCACTCAAACACGTTTTCACTTAATATTATTATTACTTTCTGTTGTATTTATAAATATTTTTTTTATAAGGTTAATCTCTTTTATAAATAATTCTCACATTTTATTGAAAAAATATAATTTTTTTTTTCTATTTTACTCTTATTAAATATTCATTCTCTCTCATATCTTATACTCATTATTTCTCATACTTTTTATGTATTATCTCTCCTATATTTTTTTCATAAATAGGGGCATATATAAAAAAAAGATGATATTTTTGATATACATATTGTTTTTATCTACCAATTCATTTTACGTAATAAAAAAATATTTATAAATAAGACTGGAGGAGTATATTATTACGAAAGTGTCAAGTGTATCACTCTACATGTGCAATTGAGCATGGCGGAATCAGATATTAATTTATAAAAGCCATACATCGTATAAAGAAACATATGTAAATAGGCCTATTATAATTATTAAAATATTTGATACGCAATTAATAAAAGTAACTCGTGATAAGAATACATAGTGCATGTTTGGCTGAGCTTTTTGTACAGGAAATAAGCCCTTATTACACAAGCCGAGAAAAAACTCCTCTCACATACTTACCTCGTATACCGTGAATCACGAATTATAAGCACTTATTGCCCAAAAATAAGTTATTCCAAACACGCACATAATAACCCACATTTACACACAGTTTTTTCTTTTAACAAATGAATATACAGTGATGCAGTCAAGGGGAAGTGTACACGTGTGAATCAAGGCAATTAAACACAGATTGGTCATTTAATTGATCGGGATATTGGTTCAAAGGTCAGTAGATCAAATCGGAGCTAACTCGAACCAAACCGGTGAGAAATTATAAATTTTAGAGTTATTAATATAAAATTTTATAAAAATTGATTTTTTTTAAATGCTAAACCAAGTTTAAGACCGGATCAAACCAATTTACCTATCGATTCACCGGTTTCTTTCTCGTCCGGGTTTGAGAATAATGGTGTGAATATATATAGATAGCTAGAACATTTTATCAATCAACCACCACCCATATCAGATGCTTCCCGCATTTGTTTTTCTTATAAAAAAATTGTGATTTTTAGTTTTGAAATTATTAGCTACATAAAATGACGATCACTCATTGAAAGCAGCTAGAGCCATCAATCTTAGGACACAAATATAAAACTAAACATAACGCAAAATTTTTCTACGGTACACGTTGTCTTAAACCAGATGAGGATTGTAATATTCATACAACTTAGAAATCACACCCTCCTCCTATTCCTTGCTTGTTTGATCATGAAAATATAACTGCTTTAAGATTTCCCCGTGTTAATTAACCCTGTACATATGCTTTCTCGTCTACATAGAACTTTAACCTTCTCTCTACAGCTGATACCCGCAAATTTTTGGCCTAAAGTAGCACATACATAAAGATCAACATATAAAAGTTTAATCTATTTTTCTGTCAGGTGGATTCTTCAACACCACTCCTTACTATCTCCAAGCGTTTCGCAGAGTCACTGAAGGATCTGCAAAACCATCAATAATAAAACATTCAATTAACAGAGCTATTTTTCTAGCCGAGGAGATCCAAAGAAATCAATGGCAAAAAATAAAATCTACTTACTGCCAGGGAACATCTCCAGCAACCAGCCAGTTCCCTTCTTCGTCTTGATATGTAAGTGTAAAGCTTTCCTTATCTTCCTCAGGCTTCTGATCTGTGCAAATAATAGATAGAAACCAAAGCAAAACAAAGATCAAAACCCACTAGACCCCTCACAAAACCACAAAATGAATGTGGTTACTGTTACTTACAATTATTAAACATGCTAAGTAACTTGCTTGTAAGAGTCTCATAAGAGCTGTAGAGCCTCAAATCGATCTTTCGTCCTATAGCTACTCCTTCCATCTTAACCTTAACATATGAAGAGTTTGATCCTCTATTTCCATTCTCAGCTAGCATCCCACCATCGTTCCTAATCGGGAACCTTGGGCGTTGGTGATGGACTTTCTTCTTCCTCCATGATTTAATAGGTGGCCATCCCACTAAACGGTTTTCTTCTTCGTTATTCCTATATGCAACATAAAAGCAAAATACATGTTCTTTTAAGTTGTTCACAAAATTAAGTAGTTTAATTATATTGACAAGAGCAAATATCATATAGGGTAGAAAAATGAACTTACTCGTTTTCCGGATGAGTGTTTCTGTTTCTCTTCCCACCACGGTCATCTTCCTCGTTTGGCTGACCGTTCCATACCAGTAAAGGCAGAGTTTTCGAAGAATGTTCAAATGACTCTTCAAAGCTACGCTTGTTTTTGACATGCCTGTGGCCTTCAATACAGAAACCGGGCCTCCTCAACTCTGAACACTCCAAGCCATGGTTGGTTAGGTTGAATCCCTGGATAGGATTCTGAGCTGGGAGAGCCAAACCTAACTGAAGCTCCATGTGGCCTAACAACTAACAAGCTATAGTTAAAACTTAGTATAACCAACGAACAGAGTAATATATAGGGCAACCTTTTTAAGCTAGACACAGAAGTAGCTCAAAATGAATGGGATTATTCTTGGGAACTCGTAGCAATATATATGTGAGTGCATGTGTGGACGAGGGAGAGAACGAAAAGGACTAATGTCTTGTGGAATAAGGCTGGTTAGGGACAGCATGAAAGTTGGGTCGGCTAAAAGACCAGCAGCATAATAAACTAGTTGAAGAATGGATGCACCAACGTGCCATAGCCACATTGCTCAGCTTCTTTCATTGGTCTCAATTTTCAGGCCTAGACGTCCCCACTTACATATCCTCTCTTCCTCTCTCTAGCTTTTCTTCTTTCTAGGCGGACGACGAAACTTTAATTTGTTTAGTATTCTAAGGAATTGTCATATTCATTAACACTATAATTTGGTGAAGGGGATCATTCGGAAAAGATACTGGGGGTTGGGTTCATTAAGTGAAGCAAGAATCTAATAATACTTCCAAGTATATGACAACCTTTTACTCATAAAATGATAAAAAAAAAAAAGACAAGAAGATTAGCAGATATAGAGAGATGACTATATGAGTATCCCAATTTGCAGGACTAGTGTTTTAATTAATCATTCATTTTCTTTACTTTTTCCCACAACCCCTTTATAGCCCCACACTAATATCAAGGTCAGGTGTCAAACTTGGGTGCCATCTCTAACTGTTCAAATCATCATGAACTTTTTATCAAGCAGATGAGCGGCAAACAAGTGATGCCCCTCATTGATCATGGACTTCTAGCTGTAATGACCCAGCTCGGTTTGCTAATGAATCATCAAGATCTCCAACCCAAAAACAAAAAAAGTAACAAGTTCATGCACCTGTTGGTTTTGTTTAGCTAGTATGTCCAAATTGTCGGCAGTTACCAGTCACCCATATCATGATTTTTGAAGCCACAAGTTTCATATAATCCAATGATGAAAAATCAACCTAAAAAAAAATTCATCTTCTTGATTATAATAATACTGACACTAAAATAATACTGATTCTTTCTGTCGGCTTTGGTTCAGATTCCCCTTGTTCTCCTTAGACAGGGGAACTTAATGGGGGACGATAGAAAGTGAAGTGCGCTAACAAAACAGCAACTTTACATATTAGGTTTGTGTTTACCCTCTTACCAATAGAGCACAATGAGAGATGGTCCAGGGAGGGGCATGTGAAGTCCACGTGATGACGTGAATGGGCATAATATGCCATTGGCTGAACCTGAACAAAACCACTGTGTTTCAGAATCCTAACCATTTCCATGAAGGGTCTAATCTGTCCGCTCTAGCTGCTGTGTCACGCTCGTGCAATAGAGGTTGTAAACTCGACTAGTAGGACCCATAACGTACACTTTGGTCTACTTCAATGCTAGCCCTAGAGTTGGCATTCATTACTGGAGCCATACCACGTACAATTCACGCTCGCAAATTTCATCAAACACCTTGTGGGCACGAGTAGGTGAAAAATTCAAACCTTGATTCTACTGTTCAAAATAAATACTAACCTAATAGGATTACCAAGACGTCACCATCAATTTTCAATAGCCGAAAGATATGGAAGGTGGGCAATTTTTTTCCTGCTATAAAGAATGGTGAAGGGGTCCCACTAAAGGGGAAGAAGCGATATGCATCATTCAAGCACCTGTAAGAGTAAAAAGAGACTTAATGGCTTTGATGATGAAGATAAGATAACATTCTGGCCCATTTTTGTTCAATTTATGTCTCGATACACATCCTTGTCAGGCCAACCAACCATATGAACTGTCCATACCCCCGTGTTTAATTACCGTCGGTGAGAGACTCCATTTCTCAAATGGAGTTAAACATGTTTGCTTCCTGAGTAACACGTCTTAATGTCTTATTCATTTGTGGATGCGATTATGAAGTTCGGCATGGCATTGGCGGATTAGAGAAGGTAGGGTCTGGCTTCTCTCATAATCTTTTATTTTATTTTTTTTTAAAATCTCATCTACATTCTCAAATTAAAAAAATATATGGTTCAACTTTCATATTTTATAAAATTATTATTGTAAATATAAATAAATTAATTAAAATATGATCTACACAATTCATAATTATAATATAAATAAAATTTTAAAAAAATAAATTATAAAATATTATAATAATAATTTTAAAAAATATTAAATTTGACCTATTGATTTTTTTTAATGCAGAGATGTGTTTCTAGAAAAAAGGAGAAAAAGAATTTGAAAATATACTCTTCCAAGAAAGTAGCAATGGAAAGATCCACTCATTGTCTGGATATGTCTATGAAATAAGACTCTTTTTTTGAGAGACCCTAATTATTGTGTTCAAAGCATGATTATTTTTTCCTTTAGTCTCTCATGACAAGCCAAAAAGACGCTAATCCTTCTTAGGGGACAAGGCAAAGCTGTTTTCAGCCTTTGGGTTTCGTGTTGTCTAAACTTGGCCCAAATTGTGGCATCGCCTTACTTTTGTTATTATTCCCCGTAAGAATGCAAATAATTTTCACTGTCTTGATCAAGGAACGAAAAACTGGACCGGTCAATGAACCGGTCACGGCACAGGTTCAAGGGTTAATGAGTCAACCGGGGTCGGACCGGTCGTCGAACCGGTCATATTAAAATATTATAATTTAATTGACAATAACAAAATAATCAACATTCATAAGTCATAACAACAACAATTTATTTATACATCACACGTACAGAGACATTCACATTACAACAACAATTTTTTTATACATCTTCAAAGCACAGATAGAAATCCGATGACCCTAAAATCGCAGCTCATCGGATTCAGAACAGTGACAAACTGACAACAGACGTAAGGCCAACAAGAAATTAATCAAAATTCAAAAGTCAAAATTAAAAAAAAAATACCCAACCAGGTAGCAGGTCGTAGGTCGCAGTTTGCATGTCGCCAAATTTCGTTCAGATCAGCCGAAGTCGAAGGTCGCCATCCGCCGCATGTTTCAGACCGAGAAGGATGAATCGACGAAGGATGAATCGACGAAGGTCCAGGTTTCGGCTACAAATCACGGAGAAAGGATGAAAAATTTGGTTCTGATTCTGAGTTTCAGACCGAGAAGGATGAATCGACGAAGGATTATGATTTTTGAGAATTTCAGATTCTCACTCTCTCATTCTCGGTTCGCGCCTGGCAGTGGACTGGAGACGAAGAAGCAGATCTGCAGATGCACCCCCAATTCGATTAGGGCAAAAACGTCGGGTCGGGTCGGGTCGCGCATGTCTACCGGCTCCAGATTGACTCAGAAACGGCGACGTTTTGGCAGTTAAAAAAAAAATTCCCAGCCCGACCGACTCGCTTCGCCCGCCGGTTTCGCCGGTTCTCCCCGGTTCGACCGGCTCCTCACCGGTTCGAGCCCTCCCCCCTCTCCAGCAGCGGACCGGACCGGCCTGGAGACCGGTTCACCGGTTCGACCGGCCGGTCCGGTCCGGTTTTTTCCTCCTTGGTCTTGATACAAGATATGACAATGTTTTTATGTGAAGTCTCCACTTAACTGGTGCCTCTTCCTGAAAAGAATTCTTTGATCGCTCAGTGCTCACAAATCGGATTTTGTCTCTCCTCTCCACTCTTTTCATCCGCCTGATCTTCATTTCCTTACCCACGTTAGATTGAAATTTGAGTGTCAAGATCTAATGTTTCAGAAAAATACTAATAAAATGTAAAAGTATTAACAAATAAATTCAAACGGCTAAATCTTAGTCAAAAATAATTTGAAACTGCAATAAAAAAAAGGGAAAATGACAAAAAAATAATTTTAAAATTGTAAAATTTCAAATCAGATTTATTATCCATAATTGATAAGGTAATGATCAATAAGCAATTTAAACTCATTTATGGGAAATACATGATTTGAGATTTTGTAATTTTAAAGTTTTTTTTAATCATTTTTCCTAAAAAAATATTTTAAAAATTTATAAAATACTGGGATTGGACAGCTCAAATTTCAATTCAACCGTGGTGATGGATAGTGAAAAAAGGAACAATAACAAAGAAAGAATTTTAAAATTATAAAATCCCAAATCAGGTTTATTATTGATAAATGATAAAGTAATTATCAGATTTGATAAGCAATTCACAACTCATTTTATGGAAAATACATGATTTGAGATTTTGTAATTTTAAAGCTCTTTTTTTATCATTATTCCTAAAATAATATTTAAAAAATTTATAAAATACTGAGTTTGCACAGCTCAAATTTCAATTCAACTGTGATGATGGATAGTGAAAAAAGGGAAAATGATAGAAAAATAATTTAAGAATTGTAAAACCCCCAATCAGATTTATTATCAATAATTGATAAAATAATGATCAGACTTGATAAGTAATTCATAACTCATTTTATAGGAAATACATAATTTAAAATTTTGCAATTTAAAGTTCTATTTTTATCATTTTTCTTAAAAAAATATTTTAAAAATTTATAAAATATTGAGCCTGGACAGCTCAAATTTCAATTCAACTGTGATCATGGATAGTGAAAAGGAAATGAATAAGAATGGCAGAGGAGAAAAATCGAGTCACCTGTAAATTATATTCAACTATCTTATAGGAAGCAATATTAGGGGTGCTCGTGGGATGGGAAGGGACCTCCCGATCCCGAGAATCTCCCATCATGGTCAGGACGGAAAATACTCAAAAAGTTTTCCTTTTTTTAATTTTTCAATGCATTGAACTTTTGCCAAATTTTGACTTGAATTGGGCATAATTTCCTATGTTTTCTATAGGTTAATACATATACATAATCAGTCTAATATTAATTGTATCAAATTAGTCCAATATAAATATATAATTAGTTCCATATAAATATTTAAAGTGAATTAAAATTACAAATTCATTAATAATTCAAGCATTTATGTAGTTTTAAAGAAAATAAAAAAATATAAATACACACATGTGTGTATTCAGCATAGGACGGAATCGGAAAGTTTTATTCCTGATCCCGATTATATTTTTTCCGATCCCAAAATTTTCTTGTCCCGAAATCTTCCCTTTGCTCGGTATCCAGGACGGAAAACATTGAACACCTCTAATTAATATAATTAGTTAATACTTATAGCCTCAAAATATATTTTTTCAAATATACCATTCGGTTGAGGTTTTTTGGGACGAAACATTCGGTTGAGTTGAATCTTTGTAATGAATTAAATCTCCCGAAGACATTTTCAAGATAAAAACATTAATTATTTACCAAAGACATTTTTAATCATTCGGTTTTTTTAATTATTTACCAAAAACATTTATAAGATAAAAACATTTTTAATCATTCTGTTTTTTAAATATACCATTCGGTTGAGTATTTACCAAAGACATTTTTAGGATAAAAACATTAATTATTGTCAAAATTCTGTAAAAAATTTTATAAAATGAAATATAAATTTTTTTTTCAGCAAAGAAATATAAAACTTCTAAGAATAGGTAAAACTAGGGGGAAGGACCTAGTGGGAATAATATTTAGTTAAAAGGATCTTAAAAATTATAATTATCTAGAATGACTAAATAATGGGATAAAAAATTTAAAACACTAAATTACCCTAACTAAACTACTGTGGCATCCTATAATTTTCCCATCATTTGATGAAATAATCAAGATTTATTTAAATAATTCAAACTAATTTAAATTTTAAATTCAGGAACTAATTCTAAATAATTTAGTAAATTAAATCCATTGCTAACAGTCTAAAATTAATTCATTTATTCTTCATCGTTTTTTAATTGAATAATGAGCCGATCCGTATCATAAAATTTAACCGCATTTTTGTTTATTTATTTCATGCCCTGTTTTATTTCTCACCATTATAATTTTGATATTTACCCGACTAATAAAAAATTATAAAGAACAAATGTTATAGACTTGAAACAAAACACCTGCACGCACAACACACATAATGATATGTTTCAGTGACATGAATATACATCTCTTTTTATAACGTACATTAAATATAATCAAGCACCAAACTGCTGGGTTTTTGTACCCTTGAATCAGAATTCAAGGCTTTTGTCCAAAAAAAAAAAAAAAGAATCAGAATTCAAGGCTCTCCTCTCTTACTCGAAGATGTGTTTGATTTGAGAGGGTGGAGAGGGAGGGGAAGCGGGATAAATTACAATTTTAGACGGTAGAAATCTAAAATTTATCTTCTCAATTTTTTTTTTAATTTTGAATTCTCACCTAAAATTTACCTTCTCATATCTCATTCCTTTTAAATTTTGGATTCCCGTAGAAAATTTAAATATTTTCAACAGGTAATTTAACCTTCTCCCGTACCCTCAAACCAAATACACCATAGGGCGGACACATTCCCAAATCCCAATCAAGATGGATTGATTCAATCGGCCTCCACTTCAATCCATTTTAGAAATTCTCTCGTGCAAAAAATCATTATATGAAAAAAGTGCATTTGGTACCGAAAGAGCAACAGGATTGTTGGACTTTGGGTCCAAGTCCGCCCTTGATGGGCCGGACTATTTAATTAGGAAATAAGTAGCCTAATCAAATAAGAATAAAATCAGCATAAGATGCAGATTTGGGAATATTTAGCAATAATTATGGATTTGTTAAAAGAGGAACAAATCACCATAATTAGGGAATTAATTGAGAGACAATTAATTCCTGTCTTGGAGGGCAAGAAGGAGTGCACACGTTTCCTAATTAGTGGCCTCCATAAACCACTATAAATAGGGTGTGCCTCCTCAATTGCAACTCGCCCCGCCATTGAGTTTTCTGGCAATTCCCTTCTCTCCTACCATCTTTCTGGTTCTGGTGATCTGCTGTGCAAATCACAATTAGGCTCTAGTAGTCTAATAATTGTGTGGGCACAAGTATGGAGTATTGGAGCTTTGACCCGGATCCGAACATGGATTCGTCCAGATACGCCTAATCTCCTTCTTAGTTAATAATATTTTTCCTACATTGGCATCAGAGCCTTCATGATCCTGTGGTTGTGATTATTCTATGTGAATAAACATGTGTTATAATTTTTTTTTAATTATATCCCATCATGATTTTTATTTCCGCTGTGCAATCATATATATGAGATTATATGATAAAATATAGGTTGCTTCAATTTTTCCACAAATGAGTACAGCAATATATATATATATATATATATATATATATATTTTTTGGGTGCCAATATGAAATTATTCTTCACTGCACAAAATCATCTTGTTCTCATATTGATATACGCATGTATATATATATATTTTTTGTTTCATATTGAATGATATATGCGTGTCTATGTGTGCGTCCAGATTTGTTATTCAACTTGAATGTGCACACATATATGCTAGGTCCTTGATTGTTTCCTCCTCTGGTTGTTTTATGTATATATATACAATAAGTGTGTGTGTGTGTGTGTGTGTGTATATCTCATGGCACAATTCCTTTCATCTTCTCCTCATCTCTTTGTTCATGTTAAAGTTGCGTTTTTTGGAACCTATGTGGAACCAAAAACAAGAGCTTTTAACTCTCAAAAGGTTAAGAAAGCTTTTGAGATATACAGAGACACACATCCGATCGGTTTACGTCGCGCCGACAACGTCGAGAAAAATTGGGTGTTTGAAACTCGGTGTTTTTTGCCCAAAGTAAGGACATGGATGTGTAGATCTCAAAGAGACGATTTCAACGATGCTTAGAACACGTCAAACGGAGTCCGGATGAGGGAGAAACAAAGGAATGAAGTTCGCGGGTCGTTAGTCGCCGCCGCAACTTCACTCGTGATTTGATAAATGAAACAGAGGTTTTAAGATCAAATAAATGCCATGGATTTGTAGTTCGCTGAACTACGATTCCAACGACACCAAGAACGCGAAAAACGGAGCTAAAACGAGGGAGATATGACCTCTCGAAGTTTGCGGGTCGCGATGACCAGTCGAAGCTCCAACCGGGTCGGGTTGACCAGGTTGGAGGTTGAAGGCGATGACGTGGCAGTCAACGCCACGTCATCGGTCAACCGATGACACGTGGCGCCAATGAGTGGTCGCCATGTCAGCACCGAATGCCACGACAACATCGGTCAACGTGCCACGTCATCCGTTGACCAGCCACCTTGACCGAGACACGTCACTGACACGTCAGCGGTGACGTGTCACGGCCGACCAGTCAAAGTTGATCGGTCAACGGTCAAACAGTCATCCGTTGACTGTTGACCAAAAAAAAGGAGAGGACACATGGCGCGTGGGCCCACTGGGGGTCTCCGTTTGACACGTGGCAAGCACCGTCGGAGAGAGAACGGCGCGTGGATTCTTGGGAGCTGGCGCGTGTCGCCGGCAGACGGCCGTAAGGCGGCGTGTGTATGTCACGCGCCACCACCGAGAGTGGCCAATGCTGGAATTTTCCAATTTTTCAGGATTTTTCCATCCAGACACCTTCTAGGGGCGCGTGAGAGCGTGTGGGACCTCTGATTGAGATGTGGTTGGTTCTTAAAAATCCCTAAATTCGAGAGCTTCAATTTGATATATAATTTGCATATATTTGAAGCACGTTTGGATATGATTTGAGTCAAAAATGTGGTTATGTGCACTTAGAGGGTCCCAAAAATGTTGGAATTGAATCAATGTTGGTTCTATTATTTTTTGGGATAGGTTGGCTTATTTTTAAGAGTATTTTCAGTTGCAACATAAGGGTTAAATGCTGAAAGATTCTTTAAAAGTAAGGGATTATTCAAATGAGTTTTTGAATGTAAAATCCTATTCAACCTTGACTCAAACTGTTAGAGATAAAAACCTGAAAACTTGCAGCAACTTAAAATTATTCAATGATTATTGAATAAAAATAAGTCTTCCCATGCTTCTAACCACATTGACCCACTTGGATTGAAGCAATGACTTCTAAAAGTCAACCTTTTATCACATATGTTGTGACAAAGGACAAGAGAGATAGAGATGTCAGAATCATCTCATTAAGTGGGAGGTATGCTGCAAATATATCCAAATGAGTGGATGTAAACATGGCAAAGAGGAGCTTGACATTGTAGCTAGATGCTACATGAGTTAATATGGCCGGAAGGGCCTATGAGAAGGAGAACCTAGTTAAGAGACAATGATATGAGGCTTAAACTTTTGAATGTTCTTATTTTCCCATTGAATTTAAGATTAAATTCTCTGTTAGTTTATAGAATTGAATTCAGTATATTCTCTTCTTGTTTTCTTGAACATTCATGCTAGTTAGATGATAATGTGTTATTATCTTGTTAATATAACTGCTCTTTGATTGAGTGGGAGTTTTTCTGGAATGCGTCTAGAAAACCATAGGGGAAAGTACTCAAATGAAGACTGTGGTTAAAAGGGTGATGAGCTAACTAGTATGATTGGGATGAGAGTCAACATAGTTGTCTCCTGAACATGAAACTAGTGAACTTATTATCTAATTATCCTTTGTCTCATTTGAACAACTAAAATTTGTATACCATAATCGTCTAAGTGACCAATTATGACCAAATCTATTTGACTGAGCTTATGAAGATAAGCTCAATAGAGATATATGTGGAGTTAAAAACTCTCAAATCTCTTTCATTCAAGAAGAATGAGATGTCAGGGACATCCTACCAACTAGTTTTCAGCATTTAGAGGCTGAAGCAACTGAAGGATACAAGACGTTTATGCTATCAAGTATAGAAAGAACAATATTGCTTAAACTTATGTTGGTATGGGCAATGTAACCTTATCCAAGCATTGTGGATAGTGTTGGAAGATAGTGGAATAGGTGATATTCTTCCATAAAGTTAAAACTAAGTTAAGTTTTAACATAGTGTATTAAGTCCTAACATGTTGTTTAGGCAACACTTGAGGCAGATGTCAAACAAGAAGTTGAGACAAACTAAATGCCAAGTTCTTTCTAACAAACAACAAGTGTATGTTGTGATAAGACATCTCCCAATAAGTGGGAGGAAGCTATGTCTCCCAGTGAGTGGGAGTGAGCCATATTTTCCAGTGAGTAGGCGTATACGAAAGTTAAGATTGCCTCTGATATGCATATTGTAACCTTCAGCAATGTGATTCACCACATTGAACTTGAATGTGAAAGACTGAAGGATTCAAGATCCATCAGTCAAACGAACTTAGCTAAAGAGCTGGAGGATTCATCCTCCATGCCTAAGGGTAAGGAACCTATGAGGTAAACTTGATCTAGAGAAGGTCAAATAGTTTCTACAAAGATGAAAAGCTACATTCATAATCCTTAAGGGTTATAAAAGTAGTGATCCACATGAGTTGTGGATATTTCAGAGAAGCATATGGCTTCAAGTCAAATGCAAAGCAACAAAGAGATAGAATCAAGGGATTGGAACTTGCACGTTAACTCTGTATAAGTAAACCACCCTGATTCACTCCATGTAATTGCAACTGACAGAATCACATATTTGCTATCTCTTTAGTTAAGGATCAATGGGACTATGATTCTCAAATCCTTTGTTGGATTTTGATGTTTCTTTTCTAGGGATAAAAGATTCTATTTCTTGCCACATGTACACCTTGATCAAAGGGAATGATCAAACTAGCAAAAGAGTATTTGCTAAACAACGTGTGCTAAAGGGTTAATACCCTTATGAATAAGTTGAAAACTTATTCTACCTGGCAAGAAAGACAAAGAAACATTTTTTTTGAGAATATCCACTGCAATTGGCAAATTATGACGTTAGTGAACCAATAAACGTGAGGCCAAAACATAAGCAGCTTGGTGTTTCGTTAACGTTGTGGACGTTTACTCGAAATACAGTAATATTTACTTGATTTTTGGCAAGTGTGAAGCTGTTAGATAATAGCTGAACTAGTCAAGAATCAGTAAACTGAAAGAATGAGACCTTTCGAACTAACAAGGGTTTACGACACCCAAGTGATTAGTTCAAGCAGTTTTGTATATAAGAAAGGCATTGTTAGTCAACTATCAATACCTAGAACCCTTCAACATACTAGAGTTGTTGAAATGGAGAAATAGACCTCTCCTTGATTTGGTTATGAACATAATGGCATCAATGAGGCTATCAGCCATATGTTGGTAGGTGGACTCATAGCTATTATATTCACACTTAACCAAATGCCCTCTATGTCAGTCACGACCTTACCCTATGAATCATGGATGGGCCTTAGACCAGGGCCAAGTTCGTTAAGACCATAAGGGTCATCAACTTTATATTCACACTTCTTCCTATGAGTAAGGAAGATTAGGGCTAAGGTATACAAGGTATCTCTTTGTGAGATGACATCAGAATTTGTAATGACACGTCTTCATTAGTGAAAATGATGGCGGTTCAGTGACTGAGAGAAAACCTTGGGACACAACGTTCATAAAACCTAGATTTCCTAGCAGGAAATGAGCATTAATCACAATAAATCTCTTCAAGAGGTTCACAAGTGACAAGGAATAACCAAGTGTTCCTAAGTTCACTGATCCGAGTGGGAGGATTGAGACCATTTTCATAATGAAAGAGGTAAGAGGTAAGTTACAAGAGAATTACCTCACTCATACATAGGAAAAGAATCCTATGAAATCCACCTCGGAGCAAATTGTCATCTAGCGAATGACTATAAGGGATAAATTCCCTAATGGATTGAATGCTCCTTTCATCATTTAGAAGGTGATGATAAGTACCTATAAGTATCTGAAAGACACTAGAAGGACCTGCTAAGATGAATTGCAAAGTGTCATGCAATAGGATTTGGATTCCTTTGAAGCCAAATACGTGTTTAGGTAATTTGTCACCTAGCCAAGAGGCGATTGGGAACAAGTAGATTCTCAAATCTGTTGGGGGCATGTAGAACCTAAAACACTTAGTGGCTAAGGGATAATACAATGGAAGGTTGTCCATTGTGTGTTTTAACTCTGAACTTTGGCTATGACAACAAGCTTAGTCTTAAAAATTGCATCAAGATGATGTAAATACCACCTTCCAATTTGGAATTTTAGAAATTGGATGATGAACTCTACACTGAAGCAGCTTAAGGGCTTCGTAGAAACAATCACCTAAATAGTAGTATATGAGGTTTTCACAAGGTAAAAGCCTCACCAACTTCGAAATAATCGAAGAACATTACATAAGTTCCAAATGGTCTAGTGATGATTCTTTGTAAAGTCATCCTTTGTTAAGTGACAAATGAAACAAGTGTCAAGGGAGTCAAAGGAATAAAGGATCAGAGAATCCTTAAATTATGAGTTAAGAAAGTCATGGGTTAAACAAATATCTTGAATGACAAGATAAACGGAGATTGCACAAGAAAGATACAATCTTTTCCACCTAAGACATGTATAAGTGTAATGCTTAGACATCTTAGGATGTCAAAGTGCAAACCCATGGACACCCCTGAAGTCAAGGGCATAAACCTAAAGAGGTTACATGGCCTATGAGAAATCCAACATAAGAAAGGTGGATAGAGTCCCATGTGAGACTATAGTTGGTAATATGAATGTACACATTGGTGTACATAAGACCAAATGTTTTTTGTCAAACTTGGAAGTTGTTTTTGGTCCAGCTGTGAAATGGGTTATGAGAATAACCATGGATTAAGTTGTCAAGACAACAACTTTCCTTTTTGAAAGGATACTCCAATACAAGACCTAGGCAAATGGTGATGGAGTAAGGAAATATACAAAGTATTTTTTCCTGTTATCCATGGAAATAGAACGCAGGGCGTGTTCTGCCATCATTCAAAGTGCCAGATGGCTAAAGTAATTCCTATGAGAGATTGGGAATGAATGGTGGGTAGAAGGATCCAAACGATAACATCTTATGATGAGGACCCTAAGTATCATAGCAAGGCGAAACATACCTTTTTGATACATCTCTATGAGAGATATGCTTTCAAAGAGGGAAAGCGATAGTTTAATGACCTTCTACTGACAAGATGTTGGTAGATCCCCTTATTGAGCCCATAGCTTGATTTTCATTGAGTTAATGAAGATCTAAGGGCGCAAATAAAATATAAGGTCGTGAACTTCTTTTATATGAAGATAAAAGAAATGGTATGTATGTTATGAGTAAATACATAAAGGTATACAGTTTTGTATGTCGTACAGGTCAAAAAGGGTTGGTTCACTCACACGAACAACCGTCTTCCCATGTTTTTGCGGGGGCATGGGAAGGTTAGACGAGCAAATGATCACCATGAGATGGTTGAGAAGAATCTTTGCGTTTGAGTCGCCTCAGTTAGAATGAGATGAGATCCGCATGTGTGCATATACACAGAAAATGGATCGAAGCATGAATATAGACCTGTAGCCAGGCAAAGAACTCTTTTTCACAAACGAGATTGTAAAAGAGATATTGTGAAAAAGAAAGTTCTGGTTCAAATGTTGAGTACATTTTGGAACTAATGTCTGTACGGTGAAAGATAAAGAAATCGACGTACACCTCAAACTATTCACCGTAGCATGCAATTCATACTGCATGTGCTTGAGAGTTAAACTGCAACACAGGATGTGGGTGAAAGATCCCTAGTTCACCACAGTGTGAGTCCCAGGAAGGAAGAATACTTCCACGATGCCCTTAAAACTTAGGCGGCATCATGAAAGCTTGGTTTGGTGACAGCTACTTTAGCTGAAGCTCCATGATCACACTCGATTCGGTCAGACGAGTGAAAACTAGGAAAGCAACCAAGTCAAGATGGATTGATGTTTAGTCAAAAAGGAAGATTTACTCCTAGATGCATAAGATGTACTAGTATCTGTGGTCGACCCCTTACTAGCTCTATGTGTAGCTAGTAAGTGCGGATACTATGTACGTGGATGACAATCTGAGTTAATCAACATATTAACTCGAAAGGGATTAGATATGCCATGAGTAATATGTATGGGAGAATCTGGGGCATATGAGGCAATGAACATATAGCTTACGGTTATATATAAAGGGTGTCCTTGGATGCTGGTCCGATATAAAGGATTTCTAGTATCACAAGCACCAAATCTGAAAGACGTTTTTGCCCACGCAGTCACGGCAGACGCCAAGTATAAAACAAGAAAGAGTAACGCACGCACGATGGGAGGCCCATCAAGTGCGAGTGGGAGATGTTGGACTTTGGGTCCAAGTCCGCCCTTGATGGGCCGGACTATTTAATTAGGAAATAAGTAGCCTAATCAAATAAGAATAAAATCAGCATAAGATGCAGATTTGGGAATATTTAGCAATAATTATGGATTTGTTAAAAGAGGAACAAATCACCATAATTAGGGAATTAATTGAGAGACAATTAATTCCTGTCTTGGAGGGCAAGAAGGAGTGCACACGTTTCCTAATTAGTGGCCTCCATAAACCACTATAAATAGGGTGTGCCTCCTCAATTGCAACTCGCCCCGCCATTGAGTTTTCTGGCAATTCCCTTCTCTCCTACCATCTTTCTGGTTCTGGTGATCTGCTGTGCAAATCACAATTAGGCTCTAGTAGTCTAATAATTGTGTGGGCACAAGTATGGAGTATTGGAGCTTTGACCCGGATCCGAACATGGATTCGTCCAGGTACGCCTAATCTCCTTCTTAGTTAATAATATTTTTCCTACAAGGATCAAAGTTCAAAGCTTTTATAGATTGAACATATCATATGCATCATCAATGACAAAATCTGCAAAACGTTGAAAGAAAACAGAAACGACTCTCAGACACAGAAAGATCCAGAACCATACACGCCTTGGTGAAAAAAAAGAATATTGGATCACAAAGGCAAAACAATATCTAAACCCTTCATGTCCTTTCTTTCTCAAATAGAGAACTATAAGTTTTGCTGATAGAAATGTATACACAGAGTTTTCTGAATGCGGGTGATCAAATTCATGTAGCAACTATAATTGACAATCACAATGGTTTAATCAAGAAATAAATCAGGTAAAATGCATTGGATAGTGGCTCAAGTGTGACCAGGTTGGGAATTCAGATGAACTTTTTTCTCTGATTATATAGATCAAAACACCAACTGCTGGTCCGCTGCTATAGATGATTTCAGTGAAAATGAATGGAAAGGGAAATGAAATAGGGGGAAAAGTCCATAGCTGAAAAATGGCTCTTGTTCCTCTAGGTAGAGAAAATGAAAAAAAAAACATTGCCAAGTATATAATAATTATAAATTACCAAAAAAAGGACAAAAATGGCCCTTAAATAAATAAAAACTCTTAGTTACCTCTTGCTTCCCATCATTGAATGTGCTATGCACTGAAACTACCGCCTGAAGGTAAGGAAAAAATATGGTTTAGTAGTTTACAAGAAGCAAATAACAGATTATGAAACTTCAGTGCTTTTGAGATACAAGGATTTGCCTTACCTGCTTATGGTAGGAAGTTCTAGACATGTTTGAAAGGCCCTTGGCGAGAAAAACAATCTCATAAGTGGGACCAGTCTCCTTGCTCATACAAAGGATGCAGGGTTATCTAACCCGGACTGAACTGGAAACCGACGACCCGGCCTCTAAATAGGTCCGGTCTGGGTCAAATTTTTTAATTTTTTTAAAATTTTTTCTTTAGAATATCATACTATAAGCCTAAAATATTCCATTTCTCACCGGTTTGGTCTTAGTTTCGCTCCGGTCTGACCCACTGATCTTTGACCCAATACCCCGACCGGTTAACTGACTGATCCAGGTTTAATTACCTTGAAAGGATAAGCAAGGAGATATGAATTGTTCAATGGAATATGGACAGATCAGATTTAATTGTTTTTAATTTTTATTTTTTTGGAAAAAATTATTACAGAATTTAAAATAAAAATAATCTCTTATCTAACATTTTTTTAAAAAATGATTTTTTATTAAAAAATCTCTAATTTTAAAAAAATCAAATTTAAACGATCTAGATCCGAAAGAATTCCTTGGATGAGCAGGAACCGGTTCCTCTCATCACCAGTGTCTTGTAAGTTTTCTCAAAATCTTAAAATATCCGCAATCATACGTCATACTCGTACTAAAGAAGAACCAGCAATGATATTCTTCAATCATATTCTATCTTTTTTTTTTAATGAATTATATTCAATTATATTATATTTTTCAATTATATTCTATATTATATTCAATTATATTCTATCTTTCAACAGAGGAGATGGTGATTAATTGGATAAAATAGATTATCAGTTCTAACTCTTACATAAATATCTTATTTTGCACATTTAGCAAGCACGCTCCCATAAGTGATTTTGTGTTCGTTTGGGATAGCTTATTTTTGAATAATAAATGCTTATAAATCATGATTTACGGTATACGAGATAAGTATGTGAGAGGAGTTTTATCTCGACTTACGTAATAAGTGTTTATTGACCCCCAATAAACAAGACCAAACACACACAAAATAACACGCATAATACAGTGACGGCAGGTTTGTTAGCACAGGTAAAATTTTACGATAAAAAAAATCATTTTCAAAATAAAATCAAAATGAAAAGTGTACCATTTTGAAATTGAGAAGCATCAACATTCAAAGGATTACACGACCAGATTGGAAGGAAGATTGAAACAAAAAATTAAAAACCAAGCAAGGAAGTTCAAAACCATGTAAAGAACAGATGGCGGATGGGAAAAATCAATTAATCTCAATAGACAAATCGCTAAGGTTCACCCCCTTAGGTACTAATGTACTACCACTACTATAAAAAGGGTAAAAGGTGGCGCACATTTTGTGGCCCTTCTTTAAACAAGTGTCACAGCTTCTCTTTTTTTTTTCACCTCTATAATTTTTTTTTTAATTTTAGGTACCAGCTGTGACGCCTAATAGATTAAATGCCACAATTGAGGAAGCAGGCGCCACACTTGGGGCCACGCAAGCAGCTGTGGCGCCTAACCCATCAGGCGCCACAGCTGCAGCAAATATCATCTGCGGCGCCTAAATAAATAGGCGCCACACATGATAAATTATATATCAGCTGCTTAGGCGCCATAGCTGATATATAATTTATCATTTGTGGCGCCTAACTATTTAGGCGCCACACTTGCCCATGTTTTTAAAAAAAAAAAAAAAATTCAAATGGTCTCCTTCTCTTTTTAAAAATTCAAATGTTTTTAATTATTTCATTTCCCGCGTAGTGGTCCCGTGTCCGCCCCCCATTCTTTCTCTTTTTGACTACTACTCCACTTTAATTATTTAACTACTCTTTCCTCCAATAAACTACTACTTTCCCTTTCTCATCTTCTTAGTGGATCCATCGGCCCCGTCCCTCCATTTTCTATCATCTTCACACTAAAAAACACACCCACACGCTCACTCGTCACTCAAGCTAGCGTCACCAACGTGGTCTCCCACTCCCTGCGCTGGTCAATTAATAGATTTGTAAGAAGAAGACTGTTTCATTCTAGCTTGCTTTGTTTAAATTTTTTGTTTAGTTAAGATAAACCGTAATATAACGTTTGCCTTTTTGTTCCTAATTTAATAGGAAAGAGTGAAAACCTAGCTTGTTTCGTTTTTCTTTTTGCTTTGTTTAAATTTTTTTGCCGACAAGCTTGCGTTTTTTAGTAATCTTTTAATTTGCTTAATTAGTTGTTGATGTACTGTGTTCACATATCAAGTTTTTGTATTGTGATATTTTTTATCTTAGCTTTGGAGAGTATTAATGTAAGAACATTATTGTTGGGAAACTTGAATTTTAAATGTGAAAATTATATATATATATATATATATTTATATATATAATAGGTTGAAATATAAAATAGAAAGATTGACAATTTGTGGAGATGATAAACACGAAAGCCACTCATTTTATATAAAGCTTCACAATCAGGAAGCATAAAAAAAGGGGCCACAGGAAAAAAAGAAGAAGAAGAAGAAGAAAGAAAGAAAAAAGGACCCTCCTGTGACGCTTGTTTGAGGAAGTGCCACAGGAGGCCCCCTCCTGTGGCACTTCCTCAAACAAGCGCCACAGAAGGGTATTTTTTTTTAAAAAAAAAATTTTAAAATGTTATGGCGCTTCCAAGCGCCACAGCTTTTTTTAGTGGCGTCCAGATATGTAGCACTTCTCTAGCGCCACAGTTTTACTTTTTTGTAGTAGTGTACAAACAGTCGACTTCGTCTGTTTTATGCAAAGAAACTAAAGAAAAAGAAGGATCTATCATTTACTTAAAAGAAAATGTTTACGGTAGCTATATCTTTCCGCGCGTTGCACGATAAGTGTTTTCTCATCATTGTGATAATAGTATATATGATAATATTATCTATTTGAATTGGATGTATAAGAACAAAATTTAAGTGGCATGATCAATGAAAGTATATATGTTGAGAAGATAATCAACATGTAGTGTAGAAGTTTAAAAAAAACTCATAAAATAGATTTACTAAGGATTAGATGAGGGCGCATAATTTTAACTTGGATAACTTAAATATCAAATTAAACCCCGCCCCTAAAAGGAAGTTTCAAAATTTGGTTTAAATCTAAATTTGGATACTCTCCTCATCTTTTCCTCCTCTTCTTCTCCTCATCCTATATTCGTTTTTAGAGTGTGTTTGGTTTGAGGGGAGGGAAGGGGGAACAAGAGTTAGGTAAATTATCTTTTTGAGTTGAAGGTATTTAAATTTTGGATGGGAATCCACCATCCAAAATTTAAAAGGAATGAAAGAGTAAATTTTAGATGAGAACCCAAAATTTAAAATAATGAAAGGGTAAATTTTGGGTTTTTCTTTTCTCTAAAATTGTAATTTCTCCACCCACCCTTCCCCTCCCCTCAAACCAAACATAGCCTTAGTTTAAAAATTGAACTATTAATATCTAATATCTTATAAAATTATATTATATCATATTATTACATAAAATTTAAAAAAAACTGGACATTGTACAATTATAGTCTATCCATATATCTAAACTCATCCTTGCAAATCGTCTTACTTTCATCTTCAATTTGTCCAATTCAGTTTTGTGTTACTTGTTCCTGCCACACTAAAGAATTGTTGTATTTGAAGCTCTCCGCTAAATGCCTAATTGTACAAAAGACAAATGGAAACCAAGTAAATATTACAACTAGTGCAAATACAACCTACCCCATTAGGTAATTGTACCCTCTTGCTAGTGCTCTTACCAACAACCACATTCCAATGTGCTCTTTACCACAAGCCTTCATGCTTATGCTATCTGATGATGCAACCAACACATTTTCAACTATATAGTGATTTTTCAATAATGTTTAATTAAAATAACTAAAGCTTTTATTTATACACACACATTAAAAAGAGATAAATAGATAAATGTCACAATACAAGTGCCCCTGAACGGAGATATCCTTCATCTTTAGGTGGAAGTACCACCGGATACTATTCTAATCCAAGTGCCAAAAAAGAAAATTACTTGAAACCACTATTTGTTTGCTTCCTCTTCTTGCTTGGTGCTTTTCCATCAAAAATTGGTTTGCTTTCTCTATTTCAATTTAGCTTGAAATATTTATGGAATGATCTTTTTCTTCAATATTTTCTGTTATTCAAAACTCGAAGGATTTAATAAGGAAATGGGTGAATGACTAAGAACACACCATGAACCACATTAAGCCTAGCACAAGGATACATGTTGTCGGATCTCAACAAAATAACGCTTGAAAAGATAGAAGGGAACTTTCTATCACTATCACTGTTGACATTGAAGGGGAGATTATTCATGATTGTGACATAAATAAAGGAAATAAGAGAATAATGATATTTAATGATATTGAAAGCATTTTGGAGATATAATTTCTGTCTAAATTGCATACTGTCATTGATTAATTAAATATCATTAAACATGGTATTGAAAAATCTCTGCAAATTTCTATCAATCCATTAATTATTATTATAGTTTTGATAAATTTCTAAAATGATTCTGCAAATTTTTAGCAATCCATTAAATATTATTAAAAGTTTGATAATTATTCTCAATAATCTCCCAATCTTTTAGCAAGATATTTGGAATGTTATAAACTTATAATTATGTATTATGAATTATTATAGTTAGAAAATGTACGATGATTGTTAAGAGTTGAATTATAAGGTATTAGGAAAAAACGGAATCGTTATTTCCAAATCAAATTATTATAATTAGGACATACTTTATGGGGATGGAAAAAGTGGAATCCTCATTATTTACGGATTGATGGAGAAATAATTTTTGCACATATGTTGCCATTTTTAGATTTTTCTTTTTTCAAATATAAATAAATATAATTAGGAAATATTATGGAGTAACGATTAAGACAGTGTATTTAATGATGAATATATCCGACCCATTTTTTATGGAACCTGGTATTATAGGTTTTCAAGAATAAAGTTGATTGATTGATTTACATATAAAAATAAATATTAAAAAACATTTTATCTTTCAACTAAACATACAATGGTTTTTGAGATATTCTTCTAAAGAGATATTATATCTATTTTTTTTATTTAACTAAGGTTTTCTTTTCTGAAGTTTAGAGTAAAAAGGGCTTTTGCCTTTCTCAATAAATGTAATTATTGGGATTATAATTATGTTTTTCTTTCTAAGATTGAAACCGTTTATCATTTCAATTAAAAGTTTATTGGTTTATATCTAATTTTATTTGTTTAAATAAATAAGTATGTATATCTTTTTTAAAAGAAACAGGAAAAAAATCTGAATATTAAATTGAAAAGGAAAACATAAATTCAAATGATGAAAATGGGAAAATTAAAAAAAAGGATCTAGAGAAAATAATATTTATTATAAAATACCATAAAAATTATAATTATTTAGAATGACCGAACACCATAATATAAATTTAAAATCACTAAATTGCCCCTAATCAAATATCCTATATTAACTCTTGTATTCGTAATTAAAAACATAACTAGAACTAAAACTAAAACCACCCATGATATAATCGTATCTTTTTTTAAAAAAATTTCAAATATATTATTTAATTAATAACGGTTAAATTAATTTTTTTTAATTTTTATTGTTCACCAATTTATATCATTAAATTGCCTGATTTATATTATCAACATTGATATCAATTAAACTCTTTTTATAAAAATAAAAAATAAACTCATTTCACATTTTTCAAGAGTATAATAGGTTACTTAGATTTTTTATTTTTATAAACATTAAATAAATTTTTAACCCACATAATTTGCTTCTAAAACAAAAATAAATGGAATAAGCCTTCGTGGTTTAACATATATGATAAATTATAAAAGACATTGATTTTTATCAAAATTATATATGTCTATTTTTAATTAAAATTTTTTTGATTTTAAAAAAAATTAATTTTTACAAAATTAAAGAATGTGTAATTCTTTCCTACATATATCTATTCAAATTGTAAAAAATGAAAAATGAGAAGATTGTTATTTAATTTAGTGAAATTTTAAATTTTATGTTAATTTTAAAAATAGAATGCGAAAAAGAATATAGAAAACAATGCAGAAGATTTTATTAAAAAGATTTTAATATTTGGGAAAATCCCTCAAAAAGAACTTTAAAAATGGGAAAAGACAAAAAGGTGATCCGAAATTTCATATTCCCATATAAGTGTGAATGCCTGAACTGGAATATTACAATTCGATGAAAATGACGTGCGTAACCCTAGTTCCGTGGCCGACATGGGTGGATTGATACAGAACTCGAGTTTTTCCATTGATAACTCGAGTTCATATCATCATTGGACAGTAATCGGCCAGTGATTAGGCTTATAGGATGCAGAACTTGAGTTTTCCGTTAATAACTCGAGTTTACCAATACAATGTTACATTTTTATAACATCCTATTAGACTTTCACAGGTTCAAAAAGTCGAGTTCCACATCTATCACTAGTGCTCAGGATTTCACTCTGTTTTCTTTCTAGTTTATCTCAACTCATGGATTGAAACAGTTGTGCTCTAAAAATATTTTGTATATAACAAAATCAAACTCACTGCGGTCTTCATGCTCAACACAAACTCACAGTGGAATTTAAGCTAATAAAATATTATTTTGACTTCTTTCGTAGTGTTTGAAGCTCCATGGAAACCACTATGGGCATAGTGAATGTGTGTGTTTTTGGGGGTATAGAAGCATTGAAGTGATATGAACATCAAGCATTTTTCCGATAAGTTGATCTCAATGATAAGCTTTATGAAGTTGAAAGTTTTACATTAGTGTTTTTATCATTGTCTTCTCTCAGATTATGTTCCTTGAGGCATATTTTTTGTATCATTGAAGAAATATGTTTTGAAGTCTCCTTTTTCAACATATTATAGTTTTTGCCTTATCTCTTGTGAATGAATTAATGTTATAGTTTGTAAATAGTAATACATCAATGAATGTTGATATTGTTTCACTTTTGGTACTTATCATTTTCTAAGAAAAGGATTTAATTCAGAGAAAAACAAAAGATTAAATGTTGTGGACTGCAGACTTGATTGATGGCCTGAACTATGGAAAATTTAGTAATAATCGCAACTACCGAACATTGCCGCCAACAACTCATCATCTTCTTCACGGTTATCATCGACATATGCTTCATTCATTATTAACATGAGTCCCAAATCGAGATTAGGATTTACCAACACAGTGTTACATTTTCACAATATCCTATTAGACTTTCACATGTTCAAAACTCGAGTTCCACATCTATCACTCGAGTTGACAGTGCGCACTTGCTGGTGCGCACTATCTGGTTACGAGCAAGTGCGCACTGTCAACTCGAGTGATAGATGTGGAACTCGAGTTTTAAACCTGTGAAAGTTTAATAGGATGTTGTGAAAATGTAACATTGTGTTAGTAAACTCGAGTTATCAATGGAAAACTCGAGTTCTGCATCCTATAAGCCTAATCACTCATTGGTTACCGTCCAGTGATAATATGAACTCAAGTTATCAATAGAAAACTCGAGTTCTGTATCAATCCACCCATGTCGGCCACAGAACCAGGGTTACGCATGTCATTTTCATCTAATTATAATATTTCAGTTCAGGCACTCACACTTATATGGGAATATGAAATTTTGGATTACCTTTTTGTCTTTTCCCATTTTTAAAGTTCTTTTTAAGGGATTTTTTCTTAATATTTTTAATTTTATATTTTTATATAAGATTATTCTACATAATTACAACTTTTATGTGTTTTCCCATCAATATCTTTCCTTACGTATCCTTCATTAAAATTCTGAATTTTCCCGTAAATAAATGCAGACAAAAAAAATTTTCTTCCCATAAAAAATTATCGCTATTAACAACGAAGATTTTGGTCAGGCTCGTCGGGATTCGCAGGCATCCTCACTAAAGTGGCGCGTTCGGCTTATTTTTTGACGTTTAGCAACTCCCTACGGGTTTCATATTACAGTACAGGCAACTACGTGGTTTGGAAGCAGATTTTCGCAACATCGATGCATCGTAATCCCCCATCCTCTACTGTTAGATGTAGCTTCATGCGCAAGCTTGAACCGCAAGGAGGAGGAGATCATCCAACGGCCTGTCCTAAACTGTTAGTTCTCGAACCTCCAAAGTCTCATCAACATCTTCAGAGTGAAGTTGTGTTGCAAGTCACTATTCTCAACTCCAGTTTATCTTCTTCTCAGTCCGATCGCCTTGCCGCCAAGAGCTCTGTTCTTGCTCTCTTTAACCTCTGCGAGAATGGTAACCGCTTCAGCCTTTTATTATATAGCAGATTGGTTTTTTTAATTTTCTTATGTCTGGAGTGAGTCGGCGTGTTTAATTGCGGAATTAGAACTTATCCCATTTTGCTAACTTTGACTTTTTGGGTTCTCATCGTGATACTCGATGTGAGGATGTTTATTACACGCGTTATTCTTTGTTTTGGTACTGCTACTTGCTCTTTCGTGCATCACTTTGATATTTATATCTCTGTTGCAGAAGTAGTTAGGAATAATTTAGTGAACTGGGGAGCTGGTCCTGCTTTATTAAGACATCTGAAAGCACCAGAACCAGTTAGAGAAGGTGATTGATGGCGTTCCCAAGCCTTGCGAGCATGACGTGGAAGAGAAATGTGTCCATCTCCTCGGGGTTATTGCCATTATTAAAGTAATTCAGCACTGCAGCCTTCTCTCTCCCTTAAGATTTAGCATCCGCTTGGATGGGAAGAAAAGTAGGGAAAGCGGAAGAAAAGTAGGGAAGAGAGAAAAGGCAAAGAAGAGAAAAATAGGGAGAAAATATTATCACTCTCCTTATTTGGATGGGTGGGAGAAAACTAGAAAGAAAGAAAATGAGTAAATATTTGATGACTAAAATATCTTTACACTTATATTAAAATAATCATATTCAAAATTAAATTAAATATCACAATGAAAAAATCATTTTAATATCATCAAATAATTTAAAATGATAAAGATATATTTAAAATAAATAATTTAACAAAAATGTTATGTTTTAAGGTACAATGTAAAAAGTGTATAGTTTTTTAAAATTAAATATAATAAAAGAAGATAAATAAATTATAATTTATCCAACATTATTAATAATTAATTAAGAATCTAATATAAAATTTAAACGGTTAAAGTGTAATATAAAAAATTAAACACATTTTAAAAAATTATACATTAATTAATAAAACAAAATTTTAAATACTGTGTACTATTTTGTAGCCAAATTGATTTTTCTCAAGGTCTTAATCATTTATTTATCAAAAAAAAAAGAAATATGCATACAGGAGGCGCAATGCGTTGTGTAGGTCAAGGAACGAAAAACCGGACCGAGCAATGAACCCGTCACAGCACAGGTTCAAGGGTTAATGGGTCAACCGGGGTATAACCGGTAGTTGAACCGGTCATAACCAGTCATATTAAAATATTATAATTTATTAGTGATAATATATATTAATATATTTTTAAACTTCTATAGATAAAAATAAAGATTTTAGAAATTTTTTTTTTAAAATCTATTAGTATTAGTTATAATACCTATACTTATGCAAATATATCTCATTTCCTATAATTATTATATCTTTTTAATTAATTTTTTTAATTATTTTCTTCATTTTTTTAGATTTGTTCTTTCTTTATCTATTTTTCTCTTCATTTTAGTCTTCAACTTTCCATTTTACCCTCAAAAAACACAAAATAAAAATTTAGAAAATTAAAAAAAAAAAAGGAAGAAACCGGGTCAACCGGTTGGACCACCGGTTTTAACCGGTCCAACCGGTCTGACCGGTTTACTGTTCAAACTGGACCGGACCAGGAACCGGTTCCCGGTTCAACTGGTCCAGTTTTTTGTACTATGGTGTAGGTAACATGTTGGGAAATAAAAAGGTGAGTGCAAATGAAGGCAGTTTGGAACAGAAGATTTTCTCATCAAATCCCTCCACTTGTGGAGAGAATTTTTGGAAGGAAAAAGGGATGGGTCCCACACCCCATTTTCCTCTCTAATTTTCATTTCTCCCTCATTTTTATTTCCGCCCAAGCAGGTAAAAACTCCATTCCTCTCATATTTTCCACCCCACTTTTCTTTCTTCTCTTATTTTCTCTCATTCCAAGCAAAGGATAAGAATCTCAAATTATATCAAACTCGGAAGTGTTGTATATATTCGTTGTCAGTCATAGAAACTATTTAATTAATTTCTTAATATATATTAATATTCATACATAAGCCTTTGTCTTCGATCACCAACTTCTCCATTTGTTGTCCTTTGCGCCTTGATATTAAAGAAGTATTGTATATACGTACGTTGCCTGTGGTAACTATTTATTTCTGTTGCAGTGTTGCTCATCAAGTTTTGTCACCGATGTAGTAACTATTTTATGCTTTCTTATGAAACCTTCAAAATGCCTCGTAACTTGGAATTGATTTCTTTTGTTAGAATTGATTTCTTTTGGACTTCATCTTGAGCAGCCGGAGAATCAACAACTCATTGTCGATGCTGGAGCTTTGCCCTGTCTTGTGGATTTGTTAAAAAGGCACAAGACCTGTGGCGATCCACGCGAACTTAGAAGGATATTGGTTACTGCCATCGAAAATCTTGCATACACAGATAACAACGTTAAAAACCGTGTTAGGTATTCTATTTTCCATGCCTTTGAAACATAATTTCTATAAATATTATATTCCCTGTCTCAGAGGCTGACTGTGCGTTTAGGATGGAAGGTGGTATCCCTCCTCTTGTTGAATTGCTTGAGTTTGATGATGCAAAGGTACAAAGAGAAGCTGTAGGGGCCTTACATTGTCTTACACGTAAAAATGATAAGAACAAAAACGAGGTGGATGACCTTGCCTGACTACTTGGTTTTTCTTGTAGATTATTATGCTGTACGTAGTCGTTGACACCAGTCACTGATTGCAGGTTTTCAGATGCAATGCACTGCCTGCTCTTGTACTAATGCTTGGATCAGGGGATAATGCTATACAATATGAAGCAGTTAATTAGGCCCTAACTGAATTTTTATTAATGTCTTGTATTTATTTACTTTTCCCATGCTAGAATTTTTCTATATACTGCTGAATCAGGAGCTTTGCAGGTTGGTGTGATTGGAAATCTGGCCCAATGTTCTCCAGACATAAAGAGGGAAGTTCTTCTAGCTGGTGCTCTACAAGACTACAACCTGCAATTGGATTACTTAGGTAACGTTTCTCTGGAATTTTTATTTTCCCTACTAGCTCTCTGCCATATATTCTTATAAAATACTTATCTCAAGTTCAGATTTTCAATGGCAGGTCTTGGTGTCGAACAGTAAAGGACAAGCAGCTTTTTTAATTGGTGTATTTGCTGCGACAGATTCTGATAGCAGGGTGGATTGAATTATTGTGTTGCATTTAGATAGTAACCAAAAAAACTTGCATTAGTGGTTTTATAAATGCACTTACGTCCTCATGTTTTATTTTTTGTCATAACCAGTAATCAAATAAGTCTGTGTTCCATACAGGTTCATATTGCTCAAAGGGGGGCTATTCAGCCTCTGATTGACATGCTGAAGTTTCCAACAGCACATGTTCAGGACACGTCGTCTTTTGCTCTTATGCAATGCTCTCTCAGGTGATTATTACCGCTTTGATCGATTCACTGTATAAGGAATATAAACATTGATGTCATTAGTTTTTTAATACTCATCATCAGTGGCTAGCCTCGGCCTAAAGGTTTAAGCTATTACGTTTATATTTTATTATTTATATATTTGTAAATTCAGCTTTTAATTCTAATGACGATATAATCCTATAAAATTATGTGCAAGACGTATCTCTTGCTAGTTCTTCCATTGTGCTTTTTATGATGCCTGCTTTAGGACACAAACAATCAAGCTGGTATAGTGCCTAATGGAGGCATCGAGCCTCTATTCAACCTTCTTTGCTTCAATAATGGTTCTATTCAACATCATGCATCCTTGACTTTGGAGGGTCTTGCTATGAATGAGGTGAAGTTTGTTGCCTTTTGCTTTACTAAATCATGGCCGCATGTTTCCCTTTCATAATCATCTAATTCTTTCAGGCATAACGTCTCAACGTCTTATAACAAGGCGCTTAAGTTTTAAATTTCCATTAGTGTATCACTTATAAATAATGAATAACGAAAATGATTTGTGTCATGTATACTGTAAAATAATATTTTAAATTATGTATAACATCTCTGCAAAATATTATATTAAAAGCTCTATTAACTAAATCTTATATTTATGTCTACAGGTAGCATGGTATACTGTAAACGATTTAATTTGTAGATGGAGTTTTAGAAGTTTAAATTTATTTATTCATTACAAACAAGAAGTCCGTTAATTGGTCTAATATAAAGTTGGGTGTGAGCATCTAATCAGCGAGAGGAAAACCTGCTCCTAATATTGTCGGTTTGTCTGTGCAAGAGTACTTGATATGCTTGAATTCCCATCTCAACGTGCGTTGGCGGAAAAAGTAAGTGTGTGTTCGGGTATTAGTAAAACCATGGTTTTAAAATTTTGTTTCTGTAAATCGAGATAAAATTTTTCTCACATACTTACCTTATAAATAGTAAAAACTATTCCCTAAAAACTAATCTAAATACACACCAGAATATGTGTTTTTGCGGGGCCCACGTCCCTCCAAGACTAGACCTCATAGTGAGAGAGGTGAGGCCCTTATAGACTTCACGAATGACGATGGCTGTGATATTTGGTGGCGTCACTCGTATGCCCGACTTTTTATTTTTTCGTATTCCTAAATACTTAAATGGTTTTTGAACAAAAAATACTTAAATGGTTTATAATTTATTTGCAAACCATATTTTTAAATATTTAAATTTTTTAACATAATTATTTCAAAATATTACATTTATTATTAAATCTTTTGACTCATATTAATGTTTTGATTTTTGTATCAAGGGTAAACCTAAGAATAATCTGTGTCCCTGCTCATTAGTAAACGTTAATTACAAGACACATAAATAATGTTCATAGTGATTATAGGCTGATGTCATCGGAGTTGTGAGTTCAAAACTTCAAATATCAGCACCACTTCAAATTTCTTCATAAATTTGAGTTGCTGAAATGTTTCTCTCCCATTAAATATCGCATATTAACTACAGTAAATAATGTTTTCATATTATATTTATGATTTGGGTTGGCTTGTTTGTCTCCTGATTCAGTGTTTAGACCCAAAAAAAAAAAGAGAAAAGTGGTGCCCATTTTGCTGGATCCAAACGAGCCTTTGAAGGAATTACGAGGAAGGAGTGAGGCCTCCAGGAGCTTGAGTCTCAGTTTCTTCATCTGCTCCAATAAGCTCTAATAACTTAGGCCCCATAGAGGTGTACTTATTCTCAAACTAACATGTCTTATTTGAAGTGTAAGAAGGACACACACTTATCAAAGTTTGAAACCTCATTTGTTAAAAAAGGAGCAGGGTAGCGTGTGTTATATTTACTTGGATCAATATGGTTCGGGTTATTTTTGGCACCCAGGTCCTTGTCATTACATTTGTTTCATGCATGTGCTGCAGATGGTGACGTACTCAACACTGCATGAAACTTTTGTTATCATTGATTCGGGTTTTAGAAGCCCTGAGTCTATTTAATTTTGTATATTTCAGGTTCAATCAAGGTTTGAGGCCGATTAAGAATTATGTATTTTTTTCCCACATTATGCCTAGAAATTAAATGCGCCTCGTATATGCAAGAACCGTAAAGTATTGGGACAAGAAGGACTCTTCCTCGTCCTATTCATCTTCCTCATTATTGGAGGAGGGTAAAATAGTTCACGATTATTAATCAAGAATTGTAAAATATTTTTGCTAGCATGCTCAATGGTTCTAACTTATAAGTTAATATTATGATTGATTAATTTGATTCTCTCTCTTGGAACTCGAGCCGTCTTTCAATGGTTGAAGTTGTCTCTCACAAGATACCACCGGATAGATCGCCGGACGTCGCAAGCTTGTCGGATAAATCACTGGATGTGCCCAAAGCGCATGATGATTCAATCCAGATCAACAACGAGCTTGCTACCAAAACAGTCATTGGATCCAGATCTGATATGCTGGCGACCTCAACAACTGTGGCTGTTGTAGAATAGAGTGTAAAACAGGGGAACCACTCAGAGCCATCTGCATCTCCGAAATTACCCTCCTATAAGGACTTGTTATTGGGGGTTAAATCAGATTTCAATGGGACCTCACATGCATCTTTCTCTGGTAGTGAAGACTCACTAATATCGGACTTATAGAACAAATCATGGAAGATCCCAGAACCCTCAGAGGAAACCAAAAATCTCATGAACATTTATCCTTCGCTGGAAATATCTGAAGAGGAATACAATGAAGCTTGCCAACCGTGGAACAACTCTCTAATCATCACAGTGCTGGGCGCCCGTTTCCATCTTCACAGATTGAAAGAAATGTTATGCAGAGTGTGGAAGTTTACTGAATTTGAATTAGTGGACTTACCCAACAACTATTATGTTGTGAGATTCACTAGCCCAGACAACTGGAGTGCTCAGTACAGGCGTATAATATTGGAAGGTCCGTGGGTGATAGCGCAACACATTGTTTTGGTTCAAAAATGGTCTCCATATTTTGACCCATTCCGTAATCAGCTGGGGAAAGTTGCTACTTGGGTTAGAATCCCAAATATACCTCTCATATACTACTCCCAAAAATTCATTGAGAGACTTGGTGATTTGATAGGTAAAACTCTCAAAGTGGATTAACATACCCTGAATGTTCACGATAACTCGCAAGGTGTAGTGACGAGAGGTAGGTACGCCAGGCTTTGCGTTGAATTGGATCTCCAAAAACGCTTGGTACCTAGAGTCATAGTGGCGTCCACTATCTTCAATGTCGAATATGAAGGGTTGGATATGATTTGTTTCTCCTGTGGAAAATATGGCCACAAGAAGGATCACTGCTCATGGGGAAAGAAAGATTCAATTTCTCAGGAAAGAGAAAACACGGTGACGGAATCCACCAAAACAGTTCAGGTTACAGCACCGGAAAAAGATTTACCGGAGGAGGAAGATGTTTTCGGCCCTTGGATGCTAGTCGGTGGCCAGAAAAATTCACGCAACCCAAGGAAGGTAAACCGCAGGGGCGGCGCTGCAGGGGGTTGGTATGGGTTCAGCTCTGACAGAAATATGGGGATGAGATCTCAAAACTCCAGATTCAAAGCGATCTCTGACATGGATGATGAAGGAAATTTTGAGCAAAAAAATCCGATTGTCTCACGTGACGGGGTGCTTCCAGTGGCGAGGATAGAGAACGGGAAAGGTATTTCAAAAGAGAAAGGAAGAAGTAACAATGATAAGGTCAGCGTTCAACCAAAAGGCAACTTAAAAGTTAAATTGGCACAACCCACGAGGCAGGAATTTCGCATTAAAGAAAAGGGAATTTTGGACAACATTGGGCTTAATGTTATATCAGCAAGTGAAACTAAAGCCCACAAAGATATTCATTTTGAAATAAGTTCTCTCATTTCACAAGCCCACAAGGCTCATGCGCTGGAAGCTGATGCAAGTTCTCCTTCGGTCCATCTCACTGCCCAGCCGAAGAAAAGTCAAGCCAAATCACGTGTTCACCATCTTGTTGTGGGCTCATTGACCTCACCCCATTCCAATGCTATTATCCCTTTGGGTTAAGAACTGAAGGATCCTCTGTCAACAATTTCGGTTGACATGGAGAAGGAACTCTTTTCTCCAAATAAGTCGAATGCTGGAATCTTAACTGACGCCGTCCCTGCTCAGGAATTAAACTATGAGTCTGCACCTGAACCTAAAGACTCGGCGGTACCTCTTGTAGTCAACTCGGTGGTACCTTCCGAGGATTCTAGTCTCACTGAAGCTTTGGAATTGCAAACTCATGAGAAGGATTTAATTCCAATGACCATAGCAACAGATCCCTCAATTGTTCCAGAAACTCCATCAGCCCCAAGTCAGGTTCCTCACATTTTGGATACAAAGCCAATTGTAAAAGGCAAAGCTAATAGGAATTTAAGAGAGGCCAAGCACAAAAGCAGGTCAGGCTCTGGTCGCATACCCCCTGACAAGTAACTTTCTTCTTCCTGTCCTTAGCCTATTTAGTTTTTATGATTATCTCTAGCTGGAATTGTAGAGGGGTTTGTAGCAAATCCTTTCCTCGTATCCTACGTGATATTGTTGCCAAACATCATATATTTGTAATGTGTCTTTTAGAAACCAGAGTCAGTGGTTTTCATGCGGACTTAGTGGTTCGGAAACTAGGTTTCCACAATTGGATAAGGGTTGAATCAACGGGCTATGCTGGGGGTATATGGGTCCTGTGGAATGATTTCAAGGTCTCTGTGGAATATCTCTTTTCAAATACTCAGCTCCTTCATTGCCGTATGAGTGACAGGAAATCAGGCGAGAGTTTTTGTGTTACCTTTGTATATGGGGATCCTAGATGGAGTTTTAGGCAAGATTTGTGGTCTTCTCTTCGGAGTTTGGCAGGTTCTGTATCTGAGGGATGGCTGGTGCTGGGTGATTTCAATTCCTTCCTAAATCCTTCAGACAAAATGGGGGGTGCTTCTATTCATGCTAGATCCTTATCACCTTTTTGTAATTGTGTCCATGACTGTGGCTTCTTAGAATTACCAGTGGTAGGCGACAAATTCACCTGGTCAAGAAAGGAAACCAAGGAAAGACTTGATTGGGCCTTTTGTAATATATAATGGGAGTTGGCTCATCCTAATCACAAAGTCTATCATCATCTTCGTTACAAATCTGACCATAGAGTCCTAGTGGTAGCTTCCGAAATTTTGAGGGCTGCCTCCCCCATAGCTCATTTCAGATATCAAGCGGCCTGGTGTCTTGAAGAGGGCTTCTCTGATTTAGTGAGTTCTGCTTGGCACAATAATGATTGGTCTTCAGGCTACAATACTTTCCAGAATAGTGTCTCATGGTGGAACAAGAATGTCATAGGCAGCATCCCTAAAAAGAAAAACAGCCTGCTTAAGCGCTTGGAAGGTGTGGATCGGGAAATAGCGAATCATCCTCATGCAGGCCTTTATAAGTTAGAAGCTAAACTGTGGAAGGAATATATCAAGGTGGTGAATCAAGAAGAACTCCTCTGGTACCAAAAGTCAAGATGCAAGTGGCTCAAGTTCGGGGATAAAAATACAAGCTTCTTCCACTCCACTGCTATAATTAAAAGGAAAAAGAACAGAATTGAGGCTCTTCAAAATTCTCAGGGAGATTGGATTACCAATCAAGAGGAGCTTAAGCAATCCGCTCTCTCCTACTTCAAGGATCTATACTCCTCTGACCAAGCGGTGCTAAATGTGTCGGATTGGCCGGCTAACTTCCTTGCCCTAAATAATTCTCAACTTTCTCACATTCAGAGAGATGTCTCTGTGGTAGAAATCAAGAATGCTGCTTTTGAGATGGGGGCTTTCAAAGCTCCAGGGCCTGATGGGTTACAACCTCATTTCTTTCAGTCTCAATAGAATGCTGTGGGTCCGAAGATTTGCGACCTTATTTTTTCCATCTTTAGAGACCCAACCAAAGTAAAAGACATAAACCAGACTTACATCACTCTGATCCCTAAGGTGGAAAAACCAACCTCGATCAAAGAGTTTCGACCCATCTCTCTTTGTAATGTAACCTACAAAATCTTGAGTAAGGTCCTCGCTAATAGGTTGAGGTCAGTGATGGAATCCTTAATTCATCCTACCCAGTGCAGTTTCATCAAGGGTAGGCAAAGCAGTGATAACATCATCCTAGCGCAAGAAGCCATCCACACAATGCGAACAATCAGGAAGAAGAAGGGTTACGTAGCTATGAAAGTGGACATGGAAAAGGCTTTCGATAGATTAGATTGGGATTTCCTAAGGTTCAATCTTCATAGTCTTGGACTAAATGAGCACTTTGTGACGCTTTTGATGATGTGCGTATCTTCTACTTCCATGAGAGTTGTATGGAATGGTGCTCTTTCAGATCCATTTCATCCTACGAGAGGTGTTCGCCAAGGGGACCCTTTGAGTCCCTACTTGTTCATCTTGTGCATGGAGAGGCTCAGCCAGCTAATCAATCGTGAAGTAGAGGAAGGAAGATGGAAGCCTCTCAAGCTTAGTCAGTCAGGCCCAGAGTTATCTCACCTCTTCTTTACAGATGATCTATTTTTATTCAGCGAGGCTTCTTTAAACCAGATGGAGAAAATCAGGGAATTGATGGCTTACTTCTGCAGAGTTTCAGGCCATCGTATCAGTCTTCCAAAATAAAAAATTTTTGCTTCCAGGAATGTTCAATTCCACAGAGCATTAGAGCTGGGACAAACACTAGGCATCACCATCTCAGCGGATCTGGGCAAATACTTGGGGGTTCCTCTTCTGCATAAAAGAACAACCAAGCTGACATATGCTCCGCTAGTTTCTAAAGTTCAAAAGAGACTTTCAAATTGGAAGGGCAAATTCTTAAGTGTGGCAGGCCGAACGATTCTGATTAATTCTGTTCTTTCTTCTCTTTCTTTTCATCAGATGCAAACTACCATCCTTCCCAAAGGGGTACTCCAGGATCTTGAGAGATTGAATAGGAACTTCTTCTGGAACCAAGGGCAAGAAGGAAAGAAAATGCATCTTATTTCCTGGGAGACAATTAAAAAGGACAAGAAAGAAGGCGGTCTTGGTATTAAAGACCTTACAAGCCAGAATGAAGCCCTCATTATGAAACTGTGCTGGAATCTAATTACTAGGCCCAATGCGTTATGGGTGAGGGCCCTCAAAGCTAAATATGGATGTGGAGTGGATAAGTTCCTAAGGGTTGAAAGGAAAAGATCTCAGTCGGCTGTTTGGAGCGCGATCACGACTGTTTGGGATTCATTTAGGAAAGCTGTAGGCAGCAAACTCCGGAGCGGTAATTCAACGAATGCTTGGTGGGATCTCTGGACTAATCTTGACCAACCACTCATGTACTACGTTGTCAAGAATCAGAACCTAATCAATCCGGACGAAGTGGTCGGCAATTTTATCGGCCCAGACGGAAGATGGGACTTGCACAAATGGGCCATGTTCTTACCAAGGTGGGTGATTGAAAAGATCAAGTGCATTTCCCCTCCTTCCCTAACGGGTCATGATTTGTTTTGGTGGCGAGAATCATCTGATGGTAACTTCAGCGTAAGATCAGCTTATTCAATGATCTATTCGACACGTTCTGAGACGCCGGATCCTTTCTGGCAACGTATCTGGAGATGGCCAATCCCTGAGAAAGTCAAGTACTTTATGTGGCAATTGTTCCAAGAGAGAATCCCTACAAATTCAGTTCGAGCTAAGAGGGATGTGAGGATAAATCCCGAGTGTCCTTTTGAGTGCAACTGTGAGGAAACACCTATTCATTCCTTGAGAGATTGTGAAACTGCTAGTAGTGTGTGGCTTTCTTGTACTAACCCAATATATCACTCTGTTTTCTTCTCTGGCAATCTGCAGGTCTGGATCAAATGGAACATGAGGCACTCCCCTGGAAGCGGCAAAGTATCGAAATGGCCCTGGCTAAGGGTCTTTGGTTCTTTGTGCTGGCTCTTATGGAAGAACAGATGCAGAAGAGCTTTCGAAGGATCTTGCGATCAGACACAACAACTCTTACATAGAGGACTGCATTTCCTTCACGAAGGCATAGAAGAGGGACGTTTCAGACACAAGATACTACGAGTTCCAGATAGAGACTCAGATAGGTGGATCGCTCCACTAAATGGCTATGTACGGGTTGACGTGGATGCGGCTTTAGACGAGCATCGGCACTCTGCTATTGGAGGCGTTGTACGCGACAGTTCAGGGGCTTGGATATGTGGTTTTCAAAAGCACTCAGGATTCTCCATTGGGTCCACAGCTTCAGAACTCCAGGCTATTTTGATTGGATTACAAGTTTGCAAGTCCATGAATTTCATGAAGGTGAGGCTGTACACTGACTCAACCGAAGCACTTCAGTTACTCTTTCAGGCAGGGGGTCCCTATCATCCTCTTCACAGTGAAATAGAGGAAATCAGGGGTTTAATATACCGGAATTGGGATTTGGAGATTCATCACTCGCACAGGGAGGTTATTGCTTGTGCAGATCTGTTGGCAAAAGCGGCTCTAGATTCAAACAATGACCTAACCTTACTTTACCATCCTCCAGGTTTTTGTTTGATCCAAATGTTAGCAGATTTAAGCTAACATTTGGCTTTTCTATGCATACTGTTTTACGTTGATTTCTGTTTGAGTATGTCGAGACTCTCAAGAGAATGCTTCTCTTGTCATTGTAATTCACAAAAAAAAAAATATTATGATTGATTATGCAATTAACCATAGACACCAATAAATTTAAAAAAAAATTCAAATATATAGTAGTTATTAATAATTAATCATCACTGATAATAAAATATCATCTTTAATATTAAAAGACGTAATGTCTCAATAATCCACAAAACCATTCTTATATAAACGTTCGAAAACTGAACTTCACTTCATTACTGTACTTCCATTTCAACCTCTCTAAGCTAACTTCTGACTCAACAAAACATCATGGACCAAGCAAGAGAATTTTTGATTCATCATCTGACAAAAAACCGAAAGATATTTTTAAGATAAAAAAATTAATTATTTACCACTAACATTTTTAATCATTTGGTTTTTCAAAGATACCATTCGATTGAGTATTTACCAAAGACATTTTTAAGATAAAAACATTAATCATATTTTGTAAAATCTTTTATAAAATGGAATTTTTTTACCAAGTATAAAATGAAATGCGTGTGTGTAGCACAAACACGCCATTTTCTGCACAGAAGCATGGAAATGGAAGCTTCAGGTGATCAGTTTCTTACAGAGTCATCGGACAACTGCCAAAATTTGCTCTTCTGATGGACTTAGAGCTCAAAGCGACGGAATTCAGGTTGTTTTTCGTTGCCAAGACTCACATGCGAGCGTTTTACTGATTCTCACCCCTCCATTGTGTAAGTGAAAAGGGTAATGGAGCTGGAGAGAAAAGAGAGAAAGTTGAGAAATTAAGAGACGGAGAGGAGACGGACAGGGATAGAAGAAAGTGAGGAACCAACCGGAGAGGGTCTGGGGTTTTAAAAAATAATATGAGCCCATTTAACAAAAAGTAACGGTGTTAGTCAACTTTAATTAATGGACATGGCATTTATATTTTCTTTTCAAAAGTTTGTAGAAATTTTTGCATCGAAATAAAGTTTATAGTATTTTGGAAAAAACATATAAATATTTTTTGCACCTTAACCTGTGTGTGTTCGGCAACCCTAAAAACCATGGTTTTAGAATCTCGTTTCCATAAATCGAGACAAAAGTCCTCTCACATACTAACCTCGTAAACTGTAAAAGCTATTCTCCAAAAGCTAATCCGAACACACACCAAACATAGTCAAACACGAAACTGCTGGGCTTTGTACGCTTGAATAAGAATTCAAGGCTCTCTTCTCCTATTCTAAAGTGCAGACACATTCCCAAATCCCAATCAAGATGGACTGATTCAATCGGCCTCCACATACCATCAGATTCCACTTCAATCCATTTTAGAAATTCTCTCATGCGAAAAATCATTATATGAAAAAAGTGCATTTGGTACTAAAAGAGCAACAGGATCAAAGTTCAAAGCTTTTATAGATTGAACATATCACATCATCATCAATGACAAAATCTGCAAAACGTAGAAAGATAACAGAAATGACTCTAAGACAAAGAAAGATCCAGAACCATACACGCCTTGCTGGTCTGACTCCAAAAAAAACAGAATATTGGATCACAAAGGCGAAACAATATCTAAACCCTTCATGTCCTTTCTTTCTCAAATAGAAAACTATGAGGTTTGCTGAATGCGGGTGATCAAATTCACGTAGCAACTACAATTGACAATCACAATGGTTTAATCAAGAAATCAATTAGGTAAAATGCACTGGATTGTGGCTCAAGTGTGATCAGATTGGGAATTCAGATGAACTTTTTCTCTAATTATATAGATCAAAACGCCAACTGCTGGTCTGCTACTATAGATGATTTCAGATGAAAATGAATGGAAAGGAAAATGAAATAGGGGGAAAAGTCCATAGCTGAAAAATGGCTCTCGTACCTCTAGGTAGAGAAAATGAAAAAGAATAAACATTGCCAAGTAATTATAATAATTATAAATTACCAATAAAAGTACAAAAATTGCCCCTAAATAAATAAAAACTCTTACCTCTTGCTTCCCATCACTGAATGTGGTATGCATTGAAACCCCCGCTTGAAGGCTAGGCAAAAATATGGTTCAGTAGTTTTCAAGAAGCAAATAACAGAATATGAAACTTCGGTGCTTCTAAAGTACAGGGATTTGGCTTACCTACTCATGCCCTTGGCAAGAGAAACAATCTCATTACCAGTGTCTTTAAGCTTTCTCAAAACCTTAAAATATCCGCAATCATAAATCATACTCGTACTAAATAAGAACCAACAATGAAATTCTTCAGTTATATTCTTTCTTTCAACATCAATTGGATAAAATAAATTATCAGTTCTAACGCTTCCATAAATATCTTATTTTGCGCATTCAGCAAGCATGCTACCATAAGTGATTTTGTAATTTGTACAACATGCATAATACAGTGACGGCAGGTTTGTTAGCACAGGTGAAGTTTTATGATAAAAAAATTCATTTTCAAAATAAAATCAAAATGAAATGTGTACCATTTTGAAATTGAGAAGCATCAACATTCAAAGGATTACACGGCCAGATTGGAAGGAAGATTGACATGAAAAATTAAAAACCAAGGAAGGAACAGCACGATAGCATCCGACGCAGGGTTCAAAACCACGTAAAGAACAAATGACGGATGGGAAAAATCAATTAATCTTACCAGATTTTGGGAGAAGACAAATCGCTAGGGTTTGCCCCTTAGGTACTATCAACCAATCGACTTAGTCTGTTTTATGCAAAGAAAATAAAGAAAAAGGAGGATCTATCAGGATGAGAAAAATAAAATACTATGATGATTTTGAAGAAAAACACAGTCGCTTGACAACTCAGAAGTCAGAGCTTCTTACTCTGTTTTTTGGCCCACAGCAGAAATAAGAATTTTACATAATCAAAATGTATTTTATAAATTTGTTTTATTTTCCATTTTTTAATAGTTAAGTTATACAAAATCACCATGAACTTTGGGGTAGCTACATGTAACCCCAGGTGGTGCTGTCGAGTTCCCTCTCTGCTAGGGTTTTCTTCCTTCTTTTAGAGTTCTTTTCAGCACTGTCAAGATGCCAATTTCTTCTCCTCGGAGGGTCTCTTATCCTATTCCAGTGGAGGTCTTTAAGTGTGTCCCTGTGTATGGCCTCCGCCTATTCTTATTGTGCATATGTTCTCAAAGGCGACAAGCAGGGAGGTAGTGGGGATCGATGTATGGAGGCTTGTACTCCTCAAATTGTTCTGGTAACCTCTGATAATGATCTTCGATGGGTGCCTCTAGGGCTTTCGGCGACGATCTATGGGTTGAGTTGGGGGTACTCCAGAATCGAGATCAAAAGGACAACATTGGCAGAGAAATTGCTGAGTGAGAGGATTGGCTTTTCCATTGGTGATCTTAAGGGTTTTGGTCCCTCTCTTGGGGTTTCTTCTGTTGCATCATCAAGCTACAGAGCCATGGATATGCTTGAGCCTCTGGCCTTCAGGGTCTTTTCTCCCTTTCTGGCAGAGCCTTTTAGGTGTTTTATTATGGAATGGCCTTTTAATGTCCTAGTGCTAAATGGGTTCTCAAATGGCGGTGATCGGAGAGGCAAGGTGGATGGACATCTGAAGGCTTGTAATCATCGATTTTGTATGACGACATTCGATTATGATCTTCAATGGGTGCCTCCAGGACTCTCGATGGTGTTGTATGATTCAAAGTAGAGGTGCTATGATGAAATCTCAGAGGAATAGGCAACATCACCAGGTAAGTCGATCATGGAATTTGGGGTTTTTTAGTTGATGCAAGGAAACCAAAGGTTTGTTCACCAAAATTGTTTAAAATCATTATTATTAGTTTTCGAAAATATTTTTATTGCCAAATGTTCAAGAAGCATAACCTCAATCACATATTTATTCACCTTTAAATGTGCTGCATGCTTGACTGAGATTTCTGCTAATTCTTCTTTTCTTATACGAGCCATGCACATTGAGGTTAGTGGATTAGTCAAAGCTCAGAGCTTTTCCACTAATGTCTTGCGATTGTGTTTTGAGCATGATAATATGACTCAATTTATTGATGGATCTAATATGTTGAGTACTGATAATTGCCTAAAAGGTTTTATACCAGTTGAGAATAGGTTAATCAAGCAATATTGGGAGGCTCTTTGTATTTATTGTCAGGGAAGAACAAATTATAAGAACAAATTAGTGAGGAAGGCTGTTGGGTAGAGAAGAGTAGGAGTGGATGATAATCCTGCTAAAAATTGGGCTACAGTGTCCTTTTTTAAAAATAATTCTAAATGTTTTAGGGGATTTGACTATAAAAGGGAGAAAATGTATGTTGTTGGCCTAAATTGTAATGTATGGTTAATAATTGACTTTTTAAGAATCATCAAATTCAATGAGCTTGTACACGATGTTCTTAGTTAGCTAATCATGTGTCTGTTCAGTGGAAATGCCAACACTGTTCATCTTGAGGCTAGACATGTGCCTGTTTGGTAGGTATGGCGACACTATTCACTATTGAGTTGGAGTTGTGATTCTATCCTCTATTGTCAGACTAATTGTGCTTTATTTGTTATTAACATGACTGTTGCCCTCCTTGAGTATTCTATTGTTTCAAGGAAATTCATCATGAACCATTCTTGTTTATGGATTCCCATCAAAGCAGATTTAGTAGTAGGATGGATTGCCAAAGCTTCATTTGATGGTCGTGTCTTTTGGGTTGGGTTCCTTGACCTCCTCAGCTATTGGCCCTTTGGGCGTCTAGCATTTAGGATGTTTCTTTTGATCATGCTTTATGTTATCTCCTCATTGAAGACCTTTTATTGGATTGTGTTTCTAGTTCTAATTTCGGTGTTTGAAGTTTGTTTTGCACTTTCGTCTTGCTGATTGTTTCTTTTTTACTTCCAGGACATTGTAATTTCTGTTGATTTCGATATAATTAATTTCTTTACTGGCAAAAAAAAGGTTACATATAACCCTATGATATTTCAAAGTTTAAATTTAATTTTTTGACTTTTCATTTTTTAACTATTAACCCCCTACCGTTAAGTGATTGTTATGTTTTTAATAGAAAATGCCATGTCAGATTATGAGATGACGTTTGTCGTTCTACGTGGCAACCTGTATAAATTACCTATTTCATAAAACCCCTTTAACTTTGAACAATTGCAGAGAAACCTCTAAACTTTGATCAATTACAAATAACTCCCTGATATTTCAAAATTTAAACTTAACTCCCTTAAGATTTTGATTTATAATATTAAGTCATATGCCGTTACTTTCTATCATTTTAATAAATATACTAAAATTTTTACTATCTTATTTGTCAATTAAAATAGTTTTTTTTGTATGGCAAAAACTAGAAGAATAATATTTAGAAAAATATAAAATAAATGTTGAGCCTTCAATTCAAGAAAAAATATGCATTAAGGGTAAGAGCTATTCTCTAACAAAAATATAATATTTAAATTATCAATATTCAATCACCTCAAAAATATATTTACTGCAAATGATAACAATTTTATATTATCAATATTCAGTTAACCCAAAAATACATGTAAATGTTATAACATTTTTATTTTTATATTTTTTAAATATTATTCTTCTACTTTTTTATACAGAAAAACTATTTTAATTGATAAATGATAAAAAAAGTAAAAAGCTTAATGAATTTATTAAAACAATTAAGCAACAACATGAGGTTTATTTATTATAAATAAAAATTTTAAGGGAGTTGAATTTAAATTTTGTAACGTGAATGTGGTTATTTGTAACTGATCAAAGTTAGGGGATTTATCTGTAAGTGTTCGAGGTTCAGAGGAGTTTTATAAAATCAGTAATTTACAATGGATGCTACATAGGATTAGGGGTGAGCATGGTACCCAGGAGCTCAGTATGCCCACTCGAGCCAGGTCAAAAATTACCCTGCCTAGCTCAGCCCAAAAAAAGTGGCTCAAAAAAATTTTGAGCATCTTTGGGCCAGGCTAACTATCAATCAAGGCAAGACATTGAACAGGGGGTACAACCCTACCCATTTGGCCCTGCCCGAAAAATTATATACAATTTATTTAAAAAATATATTACATTATATAAAATAAATAATATTCTATGCTTATTATTTTATTTAATATATATATATATATGTATGTATGTGTGTGTGTGTGTGTGTGTGTATTATTTCATTTTTATGAAACATTTTATATTATTATTTAATATCCATCTACTACAATTTACATATAAGCCATTAAGCATGTTTGTTTGGGCGTTACGATTACTTATAAGTTGCTTTTTACGTAAATCGAGATACAACTCCTCTCACATACTTACTTCGTATACTGTAAATCACTATTAAAAAGCAATTTATAAGCAATCGAATCGCTAAAACAAACATGCCTATTATTTTTTGGATAGACGTGGTTTTTTAATTTGGGATCACGATTTCTTAAAAAATAAGTCCTTATTACGTAAACCGAGATAAAACTCCTCTCACATACTTACTTCGTATACTGTGAATCACAATTTATAAGAACTTATTACCCAAAAATAAGCTATTCCAAACGAGCACAATATCTTTGAAAACTTTATTGCAATTGCACTTATTCATATCAAAAAATATTCATATACAAATACATGTTATTTCATAATCTGTCATGTAATTGTTAAGATATATGGTTTTTTTTTGTTAGTTTCAAGACTCAAGTTCTGGATTTTTTTGAGATATTTCAAGATGTGCAATTATTAAATGTATTTGAAGTTTTTAATAGTACTCCCTTCGGTCCTATTTATAAGCAATTTTCTTTTTCATAGGCTGGTCCCTTTTATAAGCAACAGTCCCTTCGGTCTTATATGTTTTTATGTGTGTGTATATATTAACTATTAGTTCGTTTTGCATAGTCAAGGAGAAAGTTGCTTATAAATAGGATCTGAGGGAGTATTTAATAGGTATAATTAAAGTTTTTATATATATGGTATTGGTTAAGGAGTTACCACTTGGGTAGGGAAGCCTGCCCTGTGAGCCCACCCTTACTCCTCCTGAAATGATTAGGGTTTCTATTGGGCAAGGCCAGGTATTGAGCTGCAAAATGCAGCCCGTTTATCCTTTTGGCTGGACATCGGGCAGGGATCTCGCCCTACCCATACCCACCCCTACATAGGATGACACATATTTTTTTTATAATCTGACTTGACAATTTTCATTAAAAAGATAACGGTTACTTAACATAGGAGATTAATAGTTAAAAATTGAAATTTAAAAAATGAAATTTAAACTTTAAAATGAAAAAAAATTCTGTATGACTTACCTAAAGTTTATTAGGGTTTTGTATAATTTAGACTTTTTTTATTGACCAAAACTCAGAACTCAAAATACGTTCTTCCACTTTGTTTTTTTTTTGGCTTCACGTTCTTCCACTTTGCTAAAAAAGAGGGAATGGGAATGGCGCACTTGAAAACGCGGCGGCGCCACCATAACAAAAGATTAGCCAAAAAAAATTTGGAGGGCGCGGAACCTCTCCACTGAAGCATCTGCGTTTGGGGGAAAAAAACAAAACCAGGGCAATTTTCTTTTTTCAATCAGCAAATCTATTTCGGCCTCTCATTTATCTCCGGCTGAGCGGGAAATTCACGGTTTTGCCTCCAAAAAACTTCGTAGGTCCTACTTGGCTAGAAATCGTCGAAGAAGAAAGGTGTTCGCTTGTTCATCACTTGTATTTGTTGGTTGATTCTTCATTGGTTATATATCTTTGTTTTATTGCTTGGATACATCCCTTTGAGTATTTTTTTTGTTGGCTTCTTGTTGCTTCTTATGATCGTTTAGCCAATAAAATAAAGGAATGCTTTCATTTTATACTGACCTTTGCCTTTGTTTGTTTACATTTAGTAGATAATCAATAAGCTAGTGGAACAGTTTTTTAATATATAACATTGTTGTGAACACAGATTATTCAATGGCATGAGATAGTTGAAGAAACAAGTCGGTGGTGCATTTTGTTGACTATTCCTCAACTACTCTTTGATTTGTTCCCACTAATCACTCTTACTTTGTCTATATTTTTTCCTATAAATATCATGTAAATCCTCTCAGTTTAATACAATCAATTTAGTCTTCATATTTCTCTTCATGGTATCAGAGCTTTAGAGGAGAATTGAAACTGAATCACACACGTTCTGTATCATTAATATCAGAACCAGTGTTACCTCTTTCTCCGGCGTTGTCGGCTCTCGATCTGGGAACGAGAGTATAGAGGGAATCGGAGTTTCATCATCTCTCCATCTTTACCATCTCTTCCAGAATTGCAGAAGCACCCTCGCCACTTCATCCGTTAGGTCTGACTAGAAGCCGGCACCATCTCCTCTCAGGCACTCTCTCGCTCTGCCACTGCCGTCATGATCATCACCCGTGAATCCAGTTGCAGTCGCGATTTCCTTCTGTCGTCGTCACTCCACCGACGCTGATCAGGCTCTGCAAGGAGAAGGTCAGCGAGAGAGACCGTGAGCTGAGTAGAAGAGCGGCGAGGACCAGGAGCTAGAGGAGGGAGACAGACCCGAGACCTGAGGGAGACGAGGTCACTGTTTCTGGAGCATCAGTTTTTTTTTTCTGAACACCCGAGAGCTCAGATCGGTTTAATTGAGTCGAAGACCAATTTGTCATTTTGCAAATTCGGAGGATCAAACTGTCATTTTCCAAATTCGGAGGATCAAACTGTCATTTTCCACATTCGGAGGATCAAACTGTCATTTTCCAAATTCGGAGGATCAAACTGGTATTTCTGAAATTTGAAAAACCACTTTGTCATTATGTCTACAGTTTCAGATGCCTCTTCCTCTGTGCCTAGATCTAGTTCTAATGACCTATCCACGGTCCTCCTTGTCTCTGAGAAACTTACTAGCGATAACTATCGAGAGTGGTCTCAATCTATGACTCTTGCCCTCGATGGACGTGACAAACTTGAGTATATAACTGGTGAAGCGAAAAGGCCACCAACATCAGAAACCAAGGAGTTCCGCAAATGGAAGTCTGAAAATGCATTGGTATCCTCTTGGTTAATCAATGCAATGACATCCTCAATTAAGAAGAGTTTTATGTATCTTCCTTCAGCCAGAGAAATTTGGGAAGCTCTGCGTGAGACATACAGTCCTGTGGGAAATAGATCCTGCATATTTGATGTCAAGAAAAAATTGTGGCAGCTAAAACAGAATCACATACCTCTTGATGATTATTATCTTGAAAAATCAGCACTCTGGCAAGAGTTTGATGCCCTACAAAATAAAACTCATCATTGTGGGGCTGATGCAAAAGAAGATAGCAAAGCAAAAGAAGAAGAGAGGGTATATGAGTTGTTAGCTGGTCTTGATGTGGTTTATGATGATGTTCGAGCTCGAATTCTTAGTCAAGAACCCTTGCCGTCTGTACGTGAAGTTTACACTTTGTTGCCTAGTGAAGAGGATAGGCGCAAAACAATGCTTCAGAATCCAACTAATTCCGCTGCTACTCCTGAAGCCTCAGCACTTGCTGTTCGATCCACGGAACAAAAAGGTTCTAAAGGTCGCCCATTCTGTGATCATTGTAAGAAACAGGGGCATACTAAGGACACTTGCTGGAACCTCCATGGTAAACCCGCTGACTGGAAGCCGAAGAAAGGGAAAGGAAGAGGTTACGTGGCTGAAACTTCCAAGGAATCATCCCAAAGTGATCCTCTACACAAAATCATAGAAATGCTAGCTACACTACAGACTACGACAAAGCCTACTGCCACAGTGGTTAAGAGAGGTAATTTCTTTCAAGTTTTGGCTGTGATAAAAGAACAATGTACAGGGAATTGTTGGATTGTTGACTCAGGTGCCTCAGATCATATGACTGACAATAAGGCTCTCTTCTCATCCTATACTCCTATCACCAAGGGTGTAACTGTACGAATTGCTGATGATTCTGAACCTGTTGTTACTGGAATTGGTTCCATCAAAATCTCAGCTGCACTTACTCTTCACTCCGTATTACATGTTCCAAAGTTGAAGTGTAATTTACTATCCGTAAGCAAATTGGCTAATGATGAACAGTTTCAAGCTAACTTCTTTGCTACCTACTGTATTTTTCAGGATCTGCTGACGGGGACGACGATTGGGAGTGCTAAAGAGCTTGATGGTCTTTATTACCTTAATGAAAGTGATCGTTCTCAAACTAAATCTTGTAATAAAGTGTCTCTCCCTAGCACTAGTAACCTGGAGTTATGGCACAAACGTTTAGGTCATCCTAATTTAAATTACATGTCTCAAATGTTTCCATCCCTTGTTTCTAATAAAAACACCTCTGATTTTCATTGTGATTCATGTGAAAAGGCTAAGCATCATCGTACTTCATTCCCAAAAATCCCATACCAAGCCTCAAAACCTTTTTCCACAATTCACAGTGACTTATGGGGACCATCCCGTACACCAAACTGATCACAAACAAAATGGTTCATCACATTCATTGATGACCATACACGTGTCAGTTGGGTCTACTTGTTGAAAGATAAAACAGAGGTGTATCAAACGTTCCTTAACTTCCACTACATGATCCAAACTCAATTCCAAACCCAAATCCAGATCCTGCACACTGATAATGGGACTGAATATTTCAATCAGGCCCTCTCTACCTTCTTGGCTGAAAATGGCATTGTTCACAAAAGTACTTGTCCCAATACACCTCAGCAGAATGGTATTGCTGAACGAAAGAATCGCCATATTCTTGAGACTGCCAGAGCCATTATGTTTAGTAGTACTGTTCCTAAATATCATTGGGATGATGCTGTCCTAACTGCCACATTTCTCATTAACCGAATGCCAAGCCGACCACTGTCTTACAAAACGCCACTTCAACTTCTCCACCAATACTATAACCTCCCATACCTTGAAAACACTTTGCCACTCCGGGTGTTTGGCTGTACATCATACGTTCATCTCCATCACACCAACAAACTTGACCCTAGAGCCCTTAGGTGTGTCTTCCTTGGCTATTCTCATTCTCAAAAAGGATACAAGTGTTATGATCCAGTCTCCAAACGTTTATTTGTCACCTGTGATGTCACCTTCCTTGAAAATACACCTTTTTATGCCTTGTCTGCAATTCAGGGGGAGAGAACTGGTGAATTTCAGACAAATGAAACACCAAAGGATGACCAGACATTCACAATTTATATACCTACCCACACAGAACCTACTCCTGATACCTCTGATACACCTGATAACAACTTTGAGATTCCTGATAACCTTGATACCTCTGATAATGTGCCAATTCTAGGGGGAGACACAAATATGTGGGGTAATACCTACATGCGACGACACAAAAGAGGTAATGAACCACAGCCTATTAGCACTCACCAGGAGTCAGTACCAGAGGCAGATCCAAGAGAAATAGAAGGTTCTGATCTTGATCTTCCCATTGCAATGCGAAAACAACCTAGACAACCCAGATCAAGCACCAGATATCCTATAGAGAAATTTGTCTCTTATAAGGCGCTTTCATCTACGTACAGTACATTTGTCTCCCATCTTGATAGAATCAGGATACCAGACACGATTGATAAGGCTATGGCTATACCTGAGTGGAGACAAGCTGTTTTAGAAGAGATGGAGGCTCTCAAGCAAAATAAGACATGGGATGTAGTAAATCTACCTCAAGGAAAAAAGGCCGTTGGATGCAAATGGGTATTCACTCCTAAGTATAGAGCAGATGGAACACTCGAGAGATATAAAGCTAGACTGGTTGCACAAGGTTTTACACAAAAATATGGGGAAGATTACACAGAAACTTTTGCCCCAGTAGCCAAGTTGAATACCATCAGGATTCTATTATCTATTGCAGTGAATTTAGATTGGAATCTACACCAACTCGATGTAAAAAATGCCTTCCTCAACGGAGAACTCAAGGAAGAAGTGTACATGAAGTTACCTCCAGGGTTCGCAGGAAAAAAGGGTGACCAAGTCTGCAAGTTAAAGAGGTCGTTATATGGGTTAAAGCAATCTCCACGTGCTTGGTTTGACAGATTTACCCGGGTTCTGAAGAGACATGGGTATACTCAAGGGCAAAGTGACCATACTTTGTTTGTCAAACATCATAAGGGTAAGATGGTTGTTCTGGCTGTATATGTTGATGATATAATTCTTATAGGAGATGACGAGGTGGAAATCAATCAAATCAAGATAGCCCTGGCACGAGAATTCCAGATTAAAAATCTTGGAGAAATGAAGTACTTTCTTGGAATGGAAGTTGCCCGATCTAAGAAAGGCATTTATATCTCCCAAAGGAAGTATGTGCTCGACCTTCTAAAGGAAACAGGGATGATAGGTTGCAGGCCAAGTGACACACCTATACGGGTAGATAAAATAGATGAAGATGCAGATCTCGATAAGGCAGTGGACTTAGGGAATTATCAACGGATGGTAGGCAAACTAATATACCTGTCTCATACTAGACCAGACATTGCATTTGCAGTAGATGTGGTCAGCCAGCATTCTCATGATCCTAAACAGAAACATTTGAATGAAGTCTACAGGATCCTTCGTTACTTGAAGGGATCTCCAGGACATGGCTTGTTATTTAAAAAAACTGACAAACGGATTGTAGAGTTATTTACAGATGTTGATTGGGCAGGTAATCGAGATGACAGGAAATCCACATCTGGATATTGTACGTATGTGTGGGGTAACCTGGTCACATGGAGAAGTAAAAAGCAAAGTGTAGAAGCAAGAAGCAGTGCTGAAGCTGAATATAGGGCCGTAGCACTAGGAATTTGTGAAGGCCTATGGATAAAGCGTGTTCTTGAAGACTTGAGGAAGTCTATAAATCTACCAATCAAGGTCTATTGCGATAACATGGCTGCAATCAACATTGCTCATAATCTAGTTCAACATGACAGAACTAAACATGTCGAGATAGACAGACATTTTATAAGGGAAAAAGTTGATGAGGGAATTGTTGATCTAAGGTATATTCCTTCTAGAGAACAGACCGCAGACATCCTCACTAAAGGATTGCCCAAGGACAGGTTTGATTATCTGATTGGCAAGTTGAACTTGATTGATATCTACAGTCCAACTTGAGGGGGAGTGTTGTGAACACAGATTATTCAATGGCATGAGATAGTTGAAGAAACAAGTCGGTGGTGCATTTTGTTGACTATTCCTCAACTACTCTTTGATTTGTTCCCACTAATCACTCTTACTTTGTCTATATTTTTTCCTATAAATATCATGTAAATCCTCTCAGTTTAATACAATCAATTCAGTCTTCATATTTCTCTTCAAACATTACACCTGTTTTGCCGCAAATCGAGGTCATTTTAGTTCACTGAAGGGTAACTGGTGGGATGCTTCAGTGGGGAGGTTACGCGCCGATATACGATAGAGGCATTTTCATTTCATGCCCTTCTGCCCGATAGATGGATCAGCCCCCATCCCCTGCTGTTAGTCGCAGTTTGAAGCGTAAGCTCGAACAAGAAGGAGCAGATCAACCAACGGCTAGTCGTAAAGTGTTGGTCCTCGAACCTCAAAAGTCTCATCAAGATCTTTTAAGTCAAGTCGTGTTGCAAGTCACTATTCTCAACTCCAGTTTATCGTCGTCTCAGTCGGATCGCCTCGCGGCCAAGCGCGCTGCTCTTGCTCTCTTTGAACTCTGCGAGAATGGTAACCGCTTGGGCCTTATATTATAGTGTGGGGGAGGGTTTTGAGCCCCAAACGCTGGTTTCATCGTCAAACGCACAATGGTCAATTTTAAAAAAAATTGTGAGTGTTTGGGGATCAAAATGGACGATTAAGCTTGAGATTGAAAAAATAGCTTTTAGCATAAGCTTAATTTTGGAGTTTTTGGTGATTTGGCTTTTGGGGAAAGTGAGAATGATTAAAATATTTTTTCAGTTGTGTCCAGTGTGACAATAGACTAATTGCAATTTTACTTTTAATGTACTTTTTCGGCTACCAACATTAATTTTAACTATTTTTTGGTGCTTGTAACCCTTAAAATATTTTTTAACTGTACCCAATGTGTTATCAGACTGATTGCAATTTTATCCTTAATATACTTTTTCAGTTCCAAAAAATATTTTAAAATATTTTTTGGTGTTTTTAACCCTTTAAAATATTTTTTCACCCACTCTCTCTTACTATTATCACAAAAGTCATTTGTGCTTAAGTCAATCCAAACAAGTTTTATTTTTACAAAAGTCATTTATACAATCGCTATTCTAAATATAAATCACATTATATAATGGAGTTTTTACCAAAAATAAAATTATCAAACGCTAAATTGAGAAACTCTATTTTTCCCATCTTTCCAAACAAACTATATCTACTCGTATTTGTCTTCATGCCTATATAACAGTTTGTTTGTTTTTTAATTTTCTTATATGTCTGGAGTGAGTCGGCGTGTTTAATTGCGGAATTAGAAATTATCCCATTTCGCGCCTGTCTTTGATATTTGTCTCTCTGTTGCAGAAGTCGTTGAGAATAATTTAGTGAACTGGGGAGCTGTTCCTGCTTTATTAAAACATCTGAAAGCACCAGAACCAGTTGGAGAAGGTGATGGTGTTCCCAAGCCTTGCGAGCATGACGTGGAAGAGAAATGTGTCCATCTCCTTGGGTTTCTTGCCATTATTAAAGTAATTCAGCACTGCAGCCTTTTCTCTCCCTTAAGATTCAAGAATCTCAATTATACGAAACTCTGAAGTATTGTATGTGTTCGTTGTTAGTCATAGAAACTATTTAATTAATTTCTTAATATATATTAATATTCATACAGAAACCTTTGGCTTCCATCATGAACTTATCCATTTGTTGTCATTTGCGCTGATATTAAAGAAGTATTGTATATGCGTTGCCTGTACTAACTATTCAATTTCTGTTGCTCATCAAGTTTTGTCACTGTTGTTCTAGTGTATATGACGATGTTGGTTTGAAGCCCTTTTTTATGCGCTTTCAATTTCTTATGAAGTTCTCAAAATGTCCTTTAACTCGGAATTGATTTCTTTTGGACTTCATCATCTTGAGCAGCCAGAGAATCCACAACTCATTGCCGATGCTGGAGCTTTGCCCTGTCTTGTGGATTTGTTAAAGAAGCACAAGACCTGTGGCAATTCACGTGAACTTGTAAGGAGATTAGCTAGTGCCATCGCAAACCTTGCATACCATGACAACAACATTAAAAACTGGGTTAGGTATTTTATTCTCCATGCCTTTGAAATATAGTTTCTATGAATATTATATTCCCTGTCTCAGAGGCTGACTGTAAGTTTAGGATGGAAGGTGGTATCCCTCCTCTTGTTGAATTGCTTGAATTTGATGATGCAAAGGTGCAAATGGCAGCTGCAGGGGCCTTACATAGTCTTACACTTGAAAATGATGAGAACCCAAACGAGGTGGATGACCTTACATGGCTACTTGGTTTCTCTTGTAGATTATAAAGCTGTAGTTGTTGATATGAATAACTTGTTTCAGGTTGTCAGATGCAATGCACTGCCTACTCTTCTACTATTGCTTGGATCAGGGGATGATGCAGTACAATATGATGCAGTTAGGCTTTAACTGAATTTTTATTAATGTCTTCTATTTGTTTAATTTCCCCATACTAGAATTTTTATGTGGACAGCTGAATTAGGAGCTTTGTAGGCTGGTGTGATCTTAAATCTGGCCCTGTGTTCTCCAAAAATAAAGAGGGAAGTACTTCTAGCTGGTGCTCTACAACCTGTAATCGGATTACTTAGGTAAAATTACTCTGGAATTCTTTTTTGTTGTACAAGCTCTCTGCCGTAGTATCTTATAAAATACTTTTCTCAAGTTCAAAATTTCAATGACAGATCTCAGTATCCGGATAGTAAAAGACAAGCAGCTTTTTTAATTGGTCTATTTGCTGCAACAGATTCTGGTTGCAAAGTGGATTTAATTATTGTGTTGCATTTAGATTGTAGCCTAAAACAACTTGCATTTAGATGGCTTTATAAAATGCTCTCGCGTCCTCGTGTTTTTTTGCCATAACCAGTAACCACACAAGTTTGTGTTCCATACAGGTTCGTATTGCTCAAAGAGGGGCTATTCAGCCTCTGATTGACATCCTTAATTCTCCAGATGTAGGGGCTTGGGAAATGTCGTCTTTTGCACTTGCAATGCTGGCTCAGGTGATTATTACCACATCAATCATTTTGCTGTTTAAGGAATATAAACATTGATGACATTAGTTTTTAATACTCATCAGTTGCTACCCTTGGGCTTTTAAAGGTTTAAGCTATTAAGTTTGTATTTTCTTTATATATATATATATATATTTGTAATTTCAAGTTTTAATTCTAATGATGGTATAATCCTAGAAAATTATATGTTAGACTTATCTCTTGCCAATTCTTTCATATTCTTTTGTGCTTTTTATGATGCTTGCTTTAGGACACAAACAATCAAGCTGGTATTGCTTATAGTGGAGGTATAGAGCCTTTACTTAGCCTTCTTTGCTCCAATAATGGATCTCTCCAAGGTTATGCATCCTTTGCTCTGTATGGTCTTGCTATGAATGAGGTGGAGTCTGTTGCCTCCTTCTTTACTAAATCATCACCGTGTGTTTTCCTTTCTTAATTAACTCTTTTTTTGAACAGGACAATGTTGTGTATATTGTTAAGGCTGGTGGTGTTCAAAAGCTACAGGATGTAGATTTCATAGTTCAGGCATGTTCATTTATTCTTCATTAACATAAAATTAATTGTCCTACATAGTGATTTCTTGTTTGTCAAGATATATTGATAGAATTTCTTCTCTTTGGTTTATCAATATATCTGACAACTCTAATGTGACTTGCAGCTTGCTCAAGAGCATATAAGAAAGACAATGAATAAATTAAAGGAGAAAATGCATGGACGAGTGAGTTTTCTAGCAAATTATGTATTTCTTTTGTTTGTTTAAATTCTAGGTGCAAATTGTGTTATAGTCCAGCTATTAATTTTTTCAATCTTTGTTCTCAACATTGGATAGAACTCATTATTTTTCTTTCCCTAGCAGGTGCTGAAACAATTGTTGTATCTTATGCGCTTTGAAGGAAAGGTTGTTCAAACATGAGTGGCTCAGGCTCTTGCTTATTTATGTGCCCCTGATGATCGGAAATTTATTTTTGTTGACAACAATGGTAAAAATGATTCATTTGTGGTCTGGGCATTAATTTTTTGTTTAGATGCTGAAGTATGTTCACTTAATGCGCTATTGAATTTTGAAGGACTTGAGTTACTATTGGATCTTCTAGAATCTACACACCTCAAACACAGACGCGAGGCTTCAATGGCACTTCACTCGTTGGCAGTCAGAACAAAATCTGTCTCTCCCTTTGATGCTGCTCCCCCATCCTCGACTCCCCAGGTAAACTTCTATTTTTGTCTGGCTTGCACACCCCATTCATCTAGTTGGACAGAGAAAAAAATATATATAATCTTCTTATTTTTGTTACCAAGTTTAACTTTTTATCGATAAAAATAGTTGGCGATACTATTTTTAAATACTAAATGTGGCAGTTACGGGAAATGTTAGATTTAATCATTGGTAGAGTCAATTTTTTTTTAAAAAATTTAGTCTTTTAAAGAGTTTTTTAAAAGAAGATTTTAGTGGTACATAAATGGGAGTTGATTGGCCATTAACATGGCGGTTGACATGGATTAATAAAGGTGGCATTTTCTTTCAAAATAACGCTGCGTCAAATTTCATAAAGTGATTGTAAAATGAATGTTTTTTTGGTGTGTTTGGTTTCACTTTTGAAACCATGGTTTTAAAAGTAAAGTACCCAAACAGGTGAAAAATTTAGAAAAGTGCTTTTTTATTCAAAACCATGGTTTTGGCCCTTTAAAACATAGTTTCAGAAAAGTTATCCCCCCCAAAACTTTTTTCAGTTTTTTTTCCAGAAAAGCTATTTAAAACCATCCCAATACTCTTATAAAAATTACTTGCCTTTTTCACAAGATCTGTTCTGCTTAGAATCTAATCTCTAAAATCACTTTTTCCCAAAAGAAAATCCAAACAGGCTCTTGGAGGAGAAATGTTACTTGAGCAAAAAACTATTGTTTTGGCCCAACCATGTATTGGCCTACTTTTATTTGTTCATTAATCCTTTGAGTTCATGTATGGATCATAGACATGATGTAAATTGTTGAGCTTTTAATGAAAATTTGCTCTGCTTACTTTCAGGGGTAGATGACTCTTAAATTAAAAGTCATTTTGATTCGAAGAATTGTAATGACTTGGTGCTCCTCTATAGAGACTAATTTGAGAAGTGAATAATCTTGCAAGGATTATTGTGTACTGTTTTTCCTTCGCTCACTCTAGTTTTTATTTGTTTTTGCTGCAGGTATTCTTAGGCGAGCAATATGTAAACAATCCTGCACTTTCTGATATCACCTTTTTAGTTGAAGGTGGACAAGCTGCCCTTGAATATTTTTCCTTGCGCATAATTAATTTTGAAATATATGCCCATAATGTTTTGTTTCTTTCTTTATCAGGCAAACGGTTCTATGCTCATCGAAGTTGTTTACTTGCTTCCTCTGATGTATTTCGGGCAATGTTTGATGGGGATTATCGGGTAGGCATTGATTAATGTTGACAATCTGTTTTCTTTTTATCGTGTTTATAATTTGAGGGACTCAAGTGTCAATAGCCACATTGACGTTGTTGGAATTTGTAAATGCAGGAAAGGGAAGCCAAAGATATATTGATTCCCAACATTAAATGGGATGTCTTTGAATTGATGATGAGGTGTTATTTTTGGTCCCTTTCTAGTATTTTCATCTTTTGTTATTTGCTTTTTCTGGTAGATACTGCTGTATACATGACTTGATTTCCTCCGGACGTTTCCAGATTTATTTACACAGGAAATGTAGATGTGAAATTTGATACTGTTCAAGATCTCCTGAGAGCTGCTGATCAATATCTTCTGGACGGTCTTAAGCGACTCTGTGAATGTGCAATTGCTCAGGTAGGGCATGAGTGTTGTTTCACATTTGATTTTTCCTCTATTTTTCAACTTATTCTGTGAACTTGGTTTAATTCCTTGATTCATCATATTGTCCGTAGGATCTTTCTGTGGAAAATGTTTCTCTTATGTACGAGTTATCAAAGTCATTCAATTCAATGCCATTGAGGCAAACATGTATACTATTTTTGTTGAAGCAGTTTGATGGACTGAGTGCCAAAACATGGTATGCTTTTTTGAGCAAGTTGAATGCTCGGTTCTTTGTAGTTTTCTTAGCCCACTAAGGCCATTTTATTTGATATTTTAACCTAAATTCATGTTTTTTGTCTTGTCATGAGAATATTTAGGTATGGCCAATTGATGTATCACATCTTTCCAGATATACGCCAATTTTTCAGAAGTTTACTTACCATGCCTACACAAGCAGAATCGTGATTTGCTGACTTCCAAAGCAATTCGGAAAAAGGATGAAGTTTTACAGAAATGCTTTGATGGGAAACATTAGGTCATTTGTTGTCATTCTTTTTGGAATATTCACAAGTTGCTTTCTAATTCCTTGTATTGCGTTTTGTGGCATTCATGCTAGTTTGAGCTGCTGATAGTGTGTTAACTTTCTGACATTGTTTTCTTGACTGTTAATGCAGTGCCATCATAGTAGAGGCATATGAAGGTGTGTGCTTAAGTCATTGCCAACTGTATGCCGTATGCGTAGCTTTTGCAGATTAATTGCTTTCAGATAAGGGGCATGGGGCTTGAGATGCGGATTTCCCACCATGCTGATGTCTCAAGTCCTTCTTGTTCTATTAGTTGCTAGGTGGTACGGTAACTTGTAAAGTTAAAGGATTTCATTAGTTATATTATGTGTTACGTAGATTTGCTCCTAGGAGCCTCATTTCCTATTTACGTCATGTTCGACTCATTTGGATTGTGAAGCGGATGCCGGGGCTGAATGAGGTGGATGGTCTTGACTTGTTTACATCCTACATCTCGATTTAGAGACTGGACCCTGGAGCGCACGGAATTGGGCATTCTGAATTGAGATTTCGGTGGCCTAATCATTCTCTTAGTTTTTTCCAAGGTTTTGAAACCCGGACCTGTCATTGGACCGGTCGGGGTACTGGGTCAAGGGTCAGTGGGTCAGATCGGAGTCAAATCAGAGCTAAACTGGTGAAAAATTGAATATTTTAGGTTTATTAAATGGTGAATCGGTTCAGTCACCGGACCTGACCGGTTTATGGTCCGGTTCACTAGTTCCAGGGCCGGACCGGCTGGTCCGGGTTCCAAAACAATGGTTTTTTCTGTAAGCTAAGGAAGCAAATTTCCTTTTTGGGAGTTTAGACCTATTACTTGTACCAACGCCCAAAACTCTTGATGCTTAGAAAGATGTTTGATTTATAGCATTTTGAGAGTATTTGTACTGATATTTCGTTTGCTGCTTGATTAGTTTGATTTTTGTGTAGCATACATCGTGAAGAGGGCTATCTCTACAAAGTGTTAACCAAGGAACAAAACATCAGACCATCCCAGCCTCTTGCCCAGTCCATTCCTGCACCTGAATTGGGAAAAGATCAAACCGGATTAAGCCAGGCTGGACCGGTGTGAATCAGTCATGAACCGGGTAACCCACTGGGTTGAGTGGATTAGCCGGTTTAAATTTTCAGCCTTCCATCTATGAGACCACACTGTTTTTTAAAAGAAAAAAGCTCAAAGAAGACTGAATATCAAGATGAAGAAGAGAGAAGCATGTCAATAAAGAATAATCCCAAATAGAAAAGAAGAAAATAAAAGAAATAACCAACATTGCAGTTTGTTAATAGAGAGAGGAGAACATTAAACGGGTTATGATAGAAAGTCGAACAAAAATAAAACTGTAGAAGTTGAAAGAAGACAAGTCAAAAAAAGGAAGAGATTCCATCGACAAAAAGAAAAGGAAGAAGAGATGTGAAGAAAAAAGGCTTGCGTCAAAACTCCCTCTCTTCTTGCCCATAACTTTCGTAGACGAACAAAAGTTGATGCCCCCAGATGACACTTGCCCTTCTCCTTGCGTCTACCTTCCTTTTGGTTAGATTTAGATTCCTCAAAATGGAGAAATTAATTATCCCTCTAAATGAATGTTAAAAGGAAATAAACCTTACTAAAATACAAAATAAGCAAGGGCATAAAAAATGGGATAGGAGACGAGATTGAAACAAGGCGCCTCCCTCATTTTAGTTGCTAATAAGGCTCGTTGCGTCTCCTTCCACCTTCACCAGCCTCGCTACCTCCATCTATGAGAACATGATTGTGCACACCGCATGCTCTTCTCAGCTTCCAACGTAGGCCTCTTCATCCGTGTCTTCCACCAGTTGAATCTGCTCTTGCTGGGTCAAGCCTTCACTCGACCTCCTGCACTGGCTCTTGTGCCTCTTCCAACTTCATCGTTTGCTTCCCAACTTCCACCTTTGCCAACCTCGCAGTCCTCCACATGAGCTGTCAGAGCGACCACCTATTCACCCTCAGGGCCTTCCAAGGAGCTATACTTATTTTGCTTGAGTGGAGGCGAAAAGAAGAGCTAATAGCGCATCTCTCACTTCAGTTAATAGCACAATAACTTGTTCCTGACCGATGGATAGCCGATCCAAATATTTCAGGATTTGCTTCAGGTAAGCCTTTAGGGATTGACAACTAATAAGTGGGCGAAGGAAAAATGCTCTCACGGTGTCAAATATAAAGTGGTAATATATAATTGGTTTGTAAGGGTTGTTTTATCCTTGGTAGTAATGTTATACCTCTGGTTTTTTTGGTCTTCTGCAGCACGTCTAAATTCCCACCGGTATCAGAGGAGGGTCCTCCAGCACCTCTGATACCATATGGTATCAGAGGTCCAGCACAACAAAGTAATTCAAACCGTCCATTTTCTCTCTCTCGTTATTGATCACTAATATTCATGATGTATATTTACTGGAGTGTTTTGATTATACTATTAGATATTAGATGCGCAATAATATATATTTATACTGTATAGCTTCTCATGCAGTTAAAGTTTTGACTAAATGGATCATGACTTGCAAAATTCTGTCTTTAACTATATGGATAGGGAACGTCACTGGAGGTGGAATTTATTTACCCACTTGTGACCTTTGAACGTGCTAAAAGATATCTCCTCTGTAGCTATATCCCCTGCCTCGCTCGACTTGAATTGTTGTGTTCATGGAATCTAATGGCATCTGGACAGTTTTCTACAAAATGGGCTTATAATTCTGATAAGTCTCTAAACTGGGATGCACCTGAGCCGAAGTGGTCTCGAATATGGAAATTACCATTGGCGCAAAAAGTAACGACTTTCCTCTACTGATAGCATGACGAACACCATTGTGGGTTTATTTTTGATAAAAAGCTGGCCCCTTCTAAATCCTGGAGGCCATGGAATATTCTTGCTGGTTTCATATTCCAAAACCTCTCTCTCACATATCTCTGTTTCATTCTTCAGCTCTTCCTTGCCTCGTGGCTAACAAACTCAGTGAACTTGCTTGAATTTTAAAAACCAGACAGTAGATGGGGATTTAAAACTATTAAGCTTTAAGATATATCAAATCAGCAAACAATCTTACTAATAAGCTTTAAGAAACCAAATCAGCAACAATCTAGCAGCCAAGCACAACAAATTAGTAATTAAAAATCAAACAAAAGATGAGAATATCATTTCTGACTAAGACATCAGCAACAATCTAGCAGCCAAGCATAACAAATTAATAATTAAAAATCAAACAAAAGATGAGAAGATCGTTTCTGATTAAGACAAAAGATGAGGAGAAAGTAAACTACTCAAACTAACTAACAAGATCCTGGGTTGGTCAAAAAATATTTCATCTTAGCTGCTGCCTCCATCACCGAAGAACCAAATAATAAGATATAAATTTTAAAACACTAAATTATCTAACTAAACTACTGATATTCTCTCCAATCACATCCTACATATAATTTTTCCATTATTTCATGAAATAATCAAGATTTATTTAAATAATTCAAACTAATTTAAATTTTAAATCCAGGAACCAATTCTAAATAATTTAGTAAATTAAATCCATAGCTAACAGTCTAACATTAATTCATTTATTTTTCATTGGTTTTTAATTGAATAATGAGCCTATCCATGTCATAAAGTTGAACGGCATTTTTGTTTATGGGCTAAAGTGTATGCTTAGTCTTTTATGTTTATAAAATGTATTTTTAGTCCTTCAATCTTAATACCGTTAGTCTAAATTAACAGAAAATATTAATTCATCAAAGTCACACAATTTTAATCTTAACTAGGTGCTATATCAACTTCAATTTTTTAACAAATTCATATTTCAGTTAAAATAATAATAATAGAAAAAAATTTATCAATTTTTCCACCTCCTACACTTTCCCCATTAGAAACCTTTCTCATGTTTTTCTTACTCCATGAATATCCCAACAGGGTCATTTTCAACTCTATTTCCCTTTACTTGCCAAATTCATCCTATTTTCTTAGCCCCGATTTACCTTCTTTCTGCCTTGCTCTCCCAAGCAACGAGTTACAAGTCATTGATGACAGTCTAAGAATCTCATAATCTTGACTATTTATCCTTATGGAAACAGTCTAAGTGTTCGGATCTCATACCGCACGCTGCTTTGTCCATGAGGAATGTGTTGCCTCTCAAATCAACTTTACAAAGACATCACATTAATGTTGACTCAGGTTGTCCCATGGGTTTATCATATTCCAAGACAATAGAACCTTTGTTCTTCGACTGTCATTAGGCTAGGGCCATTTATTTTAAGCTTCAAATTGATTCCATCCAGTATTCTTCAATAGTCATTTGATTCAGTAGAGTTCTTCGAACTAACCCTTTGGAAAGCAAAGGGGAAGAGGGTTCAAATTAAATGACGACGCTAGTGGATTCAGGGAGAAAGAAAGACGTTGATGATAGGAGAACTCTTTCCAATGGGAAAGAGTAGGTGGGGGGAAAATCATGTTAAATTGGGCATATTGTTTTTCCGTTCTAAGTTTTCTTCTTCTTTTTTTTGGTTATTGAATGGAAAATCATGTTAAAAGCTATTTCTCACTTCTTATCCTGAAGGTAGGTATTGTACCCAAAATGAACATATTTTCCAATGTTTTGAAACCCGGACCGGCCAGTCCGGCCTGGGAATCGGCGAACCGGGCATGGAACTGGTCTGATTTGAGAACCAGATCGGTTTAGTATTTTTTTAGTTTTAAAATTGATTTTTTTTTAATTTTTTTAGAATTCCATATTAATAAGCCTAAAATATTCAATTTCTCATCGGTTTAGCCCTGGGTTAGCTCCGGTCTAACCCATTGACCTTAACCCAGTACCCCGATTGGTCCTGTGACCGGTCCGGATTTCAGATTGATATTTTCCCTATGTTGTTCTTGGGAGATGGGGATCTGAATTTCGGATAAATTGTGACTTGCATTTTTTGCCTAACAAATTAAACTTCTAGCTTGCTGGTGAGAGCATATTGGTCTCACCTGTCACGTATTGAAGCCATGAGTTTGAATTCAATGGCCTTCTTAGACTTATTTAAATGGTTCAATCCTAATATTGTTAGCTTAATGTCTTAAACCAAGTTCTTGAATGGATTGTTTTTTGTCGAATATATATATATATATATATATGGTGCCAGCATTCTGAAGAGTTTTATCCGGGAAACCTTAAAGAAATGAAAGAAGATTGATTAGAGGGGTGAAAATAGGCAATAAGTTATAGAATGTCCATCAATAGCTGCTCCAGGTATCCCAAAAGAATTTACTTTCAAGCAATTGCACATGGCTACTAGCATATTTAGCATGGAGAATCCTTGAGGAAGAGGTGGATTTGACAGTGTTTATAAAGGCCTATCCCTGAAAAACCAGAGCATTCAAGAAGATTTCATCAAATTCTAAACAAGATATGTATGTGAACCTTTCAGCTTACTATTAAACAACAAAAAATGCACACATAGGAATAAGATACCTAGCTTGACCCTTATTGACTTGTAAAATTGTAGTGTTTGATTTTCTTGTAGCTATAGTATTGTCACCTAAATGCATTTGATATCAGTAGGCAAACTGTTGCCAAAAACTAACTGCTGAAATATGTTAAGCTATACAAAAGCCAAACTAAAAAGTTTCACCTTAATTATCAGATTCTTGAGCTTGCAAAATTGCTCTAAAATGAAGAATTAGTAATCATAAACCTTGGGTTGCCTATGCTGGATGAGCTGTGCGGCTGCATGCGTCTCAGCCAACGTCAAGTCCTGAGCAGCCTCATCAGAAGCCGCCACATAAGCCCCTTCTCCAGATCCTTCTTAGAACCTTCTAGCCCGTTGACCAGCAAATTCACCATCGCTTAAGCCGCCTTATACACCTTTTGGGCACGCCTAGCCTCCTGCACCGCGTCCTATATCGCCTTCTGTGCATTTTTCAACTTCGTCGCCTAGGCCTCTTTCTTCTGAGTCTCCAGAGCCTTCTCAAGACCTTACTCTAATACCATGTTGTGATTTGTAGGTTCTAGAGCACCTTGCTTTGATTAAAAGTGGTCATGCTCTGATACCGGTAGGAATTTAGAGGTGCCATAGAAGACCAAAAAATCAGAGGTCTAACCTTTCTACTAAGGATAAAACAAAACTTACAAACTAGCTATATATTACCATTTTATATTTAACATCGTGAGAGCATTTTTCCCTCGTTCACTTATTCGTTGTCAATCCCTACCATGACTTTTGCTTCTCAAAATCCCGTAGAGACTTACCTGAAGCAAATCCTAAAATATTTGGATCAGCTACCCACCAATCAGGAACAAGTTATTGTGCTATTAACTGAAGTGAGGGAGACGCTGTGAGCTCCTCATCTCACCGCCACTCAAGCAAAATAAGTATAGCTCCCTGAAAGGCCCTGAGGGTGAATGGATGGTCGCTCTGACGGCTCAGGTAGAGGCGACGAGGTTGTCAAAGGTGGAAGTCGGGAAGCAAACGACGAAGTTGGAAGAGACACAAGAGACAATACATGAGGTCGAGCGGAGGCTTGGCCAAGCAAGGGCAGATTCAACTGGTGGAAGACACGGATGAAGAGGTCTACGTTGGAAGTCGGGAAGCAAAAGTGGGGCATACGGCGTAGACGACATGGACAATTATGTTCGCACAGATGAAGGTAGCGAGGTTGGCAAAGGTAAAAGCCGGAAAGCAAACGATGAAGTTGGAGGAGCTCGCAGTGACTCCCTCATTTTAGTTACTAATAAGGCTCGCTGCGCCTCCTTCCACCTTCACCAACCTCGCTACCTCCATCTATGCGAACATGATTGTGCACACCGCATGCCCTTCCCAGCTTCTAACGTAGACCTCTTCATCCGTGTCTTCCACCAGTTGAATCTGCTCTTGTTGGGCCAAGCCTTCGCTCGGCCTCCTGCGCTACCTCTTCCAATTTCGTCGTTTGCTTCCCAACTTCCACCTTTGCCAACCTCGCAGTCCTCTACCTCAGCTGTCAGAGCGACAACTTATTCACCCTTAGGGCCTTCCAGGAAGCTATACTTATTTTGCTTGAGTTGAGGCGAAAAGAAGAACTAATAGCGCATCCGTCACTTCAGTTAATAGCACAATAACTTGTTCCTGACCGGTGGATAGCCGATCCAAATATTTCAGGATTTGTTTCAGGTAAGCCTTTACGGGATTTTGAGAAGCAGAAGTCATGGTAGGGATTGACAGCGAATAAGTGGACGAAGGAAAAATGCTCTCACGGTGTCAAATATAAAGTGGAAATATATAGCTGGTTTATAAGGGTTGTTTTATCATTGGTAGTAAGGTTAGACCTTTGGTTTTTTGGTCTTCTGCAACGCGTCTAAATTCCCATTGGTATCAGAGGAAGGTCATCCAGCACCTCTGATACCATATGGTATCAGAGGTCCAGCACCTGTGATACCATATGGTATCAGAGGTGCTGGAGGACCTTCCTCTGATACCATGTTGTAATTTGTACGTTCTAGAGCACCTTGTTTTGATTAAAAGTGGTCATGCTCTGATACCCCAATGACCTCTGCCTCTATCTTGTCACATTCCGCAATAACCTCCTTTATTCAGGTTCCCTCATCAACCTCAAAAAGAACTAAATTTCAAGCTTTAAGAAATCAAACCAGCAACAATCTAGCAACTCAATCTTTACACGCACTAATAAACTTTAAGAAATCAAACCAACAACATTCTAGATCTCAGCACAATAAACTAGGAATTAAAACTCAAACAAAAAATGAGAAGATCGTTTCTTACTAAGCTTTAAGGCTCAAACAAAAGATGAGACATTAAACTACTGAAACTAACTAAGAAGATTAATGGTTGGCCAAAAGATGTTTCTGGGCTTTAGTTTATACTACGCCTGCTGCGAAGAGGAGCACATCCTCCGCCTTTAACTACACATTCTCTGCATCCTCAGCTGCATGTTAAGTTACCTTCTCCTGATCTACCTTAGCTTCTTAGAGGTCCTTAGCTAGCGCACTTACCTTCGCCTTTGCCTTTGCCATCACATCTATATCTACCGAACCTGCTGTCCCTGCCATCGCCTGCATGTGACTTTGCCCCACCGCATCCTCCTTTTTCATCTTAGCATCCATCTTCCTCACCTCATCCTTGACTTTCACTTTTGCTTCTTAAGCCACCTGCTGCTCATTAGCCAGAGACCCCAATAGATCCCAACAGCCCTCATGCTTAGCACATCCTTAATCATAGAGGTGGACCCACCAATAGCGCCTTCTCTTCAGTCAAGATTCGAATAATCTTGTCATGCTTGATATTCAGCCCATCAAGGTGTTGAATGACTTGATATATGGGTTCTTGGTGCAGAGGACATGGTAAGGGAAGAAATAAGAAGTGAAGGTGAGGATGTCGAAGTTACCATGTAAATATATATTGTCTTAGGGGAATAATTGGCTTGATACGTGTCTAGAGTTCATATATTTGTTTTTTTCCCATAAATTCTTGACTTAATAATGAGTAAAAAGAAACATTTATACTACTTACTTAAAATCACATACCTTCTTGGCTGATAGAGAGTCGATCCAAGTATTTAAGAATTTGATCCTTGTAAGCCTCTATTACATCTCGGGAAAAGAAGCCTTGATAGGGGTAGGAACAACGTGAAAAAGTGAAAGAGTGGAAGACAAGTGGTATTAAATATGACTTGAGCTTGGCTATAATATTATAACTTTGATACCAAATTTCAAGCCTGACTCTGATACCATCTATAACATCCCTTAATATCCTAGCTCTAATAACATGACTCTAATACCAAATTTGACCTTGCCTCTGATACCATCTATAACATCCTCTAATATCCCTAGTGCCTTTGTTCATTTGTGTTTTTTCTATCTTGTTCACTACTCCCTTTGTTTATTTGTCTTTTATATATTCTTTTCTCATTATTATGTCTTTATATTTTTTTTAAGTAAACAAATAAAAAAAATGTAATAAATGATAACTACAATTTAAAAGGAATAATTCAATAAAATACGTCTTTTTCATTGTGAAAATTCTCTCTCACTCCAATATGGAGCATCTCCAATAATGCATCTTCTTCCTGATACATTAGATGATATTCAATACCTAGGGCTCATGCTCTTACTTTTGCTGGCAGCACTTATGCTCTTACTAGTGCTTTGGCTTTGGCTTTGCCTTTACATGTTACTTTCACAAATGACCTCCTTCATTCAAGCCTCCTCCCTTACCTTAACTGAACTACCTCCTCACACCAAGCATTCAGCTCCTCAACCTAAGCCTCAACTTGCCCACATGTCCTATGGTATTCCCTCCATTTCTGTCTTTATATTTTTTAAATAAACAAATAAAATAAATAAAATGCAATGAATGATAACCATAATTGAAAAAGGAATAGTTCAATAAAATGAAACTCGAACTTGACTTTAATACCAAAACTAAATGAGTGTTTGGCATCACTTATTTTTAGGAAATAAGTACTTATTACATAAGTCGAGACAAAACTCCTCTCACATATTTACCTCGTATACCGTAAATCATGAATTATAAGCACTTATTACCCAAAAATAAGTTATCCCAAACTAGCACTAAGCTTGGCTGTGATACCAAACTCGTGCCTGTCTATGATATCATAGCTCTGATATCAGACGTGAGCATGACTCTAATACGATTTATAACATCTCATAACATGCAATGCTTTATCCATTTTAGGGCATGATTGGTTGGAGGGGAGGGGAGGGGATGAAAAATGAGCCTCTCCCCTTGTTTGGTTTGAAAATTTGGAGGGGACGGGAGCCAAAATATGAGCTACAAATCCCTCCCCTCCCCTTATTTTGCTTCCACCAATTTGGGGTTTTTTTGGAGGGGAGCAAAATATCTTGACTAATTTGCCCCCATTAAGTTTTTAATATTCCCATTGATACCCCTTGAGAAAAGTTAAAAACACACTCTACTCCATGCATGAATCTTGACATACCCACTTTCACCAAGCTCTCATATTTTGAGTTGGAGAGAGTGACTGAACAGAGTCAACCCACATGAAGCCATCTCAAAAAATCTAGAGGTTTCCCTCTTATTGCTCTTCATACCCTATGTTTTCTTGGGCTTCACAAATCAACTTGTAGCACTTCATATTTACATATATTGGGTTAATGAGATAAAAATATCATTATATAAGTTTTCATAATTTGAAGTTTCATAAATTAAGTACTACCTCTGGTCCTAAATATAGGATAAACTATGTCCTATATTTAGGACCGGAGGGAGTAATTTATATTGAGGTGTAAGCTAATTTAAATAATTTTTAGTCCAAAAAACTAATTTTTATAAGAAAAAAAATATAAGCTAACACATAAGGGTAAAATGGTAAATTAGTTATTATCTCCCCTCCCATCTCCTCTTGAACCAAACAAAAGATTATTAAAAAACATTCATCTTCCTTCCCCTCTAACCAAACTAAATAAGGTGACCCTCTATCATTTCCTTCTAACCCCTCCCCCTCCATCCCCTCCCTTTGAACCAAACAGGCACTTAGAGTCTCTTACTACTCAAGATTTTAAAATGCGTCGAGATGGGAAGGAGAAGAGAGTGGGAAAGTAGCATGTAGGTGGGAGAGCGAGATTGAGGGGTGACATTAGCAATTAAGAGAGAGAGAAGGAGGGTTTTCACTTTTCATAGAGGATAGAAGATGAAATCATAAAAGACTAATATAATATAGGGGTTAAGGTGCAAATTTGCTCTGAAAGTTTTCGATAAAAAGCAATGTTACCCTGGAAGTTTTTTTATGTTTAATATTATTTTGGAAGTGTTTAAATGAAGCAATGTTGCTCTTTTCTGTTAAAAAGTTAATGATCAACATTAGTTTTTTAATGGTATGGGGTAATATTGTTATAATTTGAAACTTCCAGGGTGACATTAAACTTGAACAAATTTCTAAAACAACATTGATCCTCCACGAAATTTTTCAAAGTAAATTTGCCCCTCAACTCGATATAGTAATATTTTTTTGGCTAAATGTTTTTTATAATATTTCATCCAAATTTTCTCTGTCACCTGAAAATGTTTAGTCATACATATCACACGCTTGTTTAGTCAAACCAATTACTGTTGAGATATTTTTCATTTTTCCCCACAAAATCGGTTGATGTCTTGGTTACGGGGGAACGTAGCTGGGCAATTTCTGGGCCTCGTTGGTTTTGTTTTATATGCCTGCTAGAAGCTGGTGGGCAAATAGCATGCTCAAGTACATAAAGACGTTTTTGTGGATAAGCCACTATTATTTGCTTGTAGCTTGCGGGTTCTAAGACTATGGAACTCTTAAAATTATGGAAATTGGACAGATGGCGCATGCTAGTCATTTCCTAGTACTGGAGGAATACTTTCCCTCTAAATTAGATGATCCCCTCCTTCCGTCTGGTTGTCTTCAAATGTCTGAAAACTTAAAAAGAATTATTATAGTTTAATAAAGAACCCATAAACATATATTCTGTTTGATTAAAGAAGATTAAAGGTGAACATGAAGCTAACAGGAAATATATCTTTTTTTAATACATTTGATGTATTTTTTGATACATGAAATATATCTATTACACTGGTACAAGATTAAGTCCCTATTTGTTTTGACTTTTTAAAAGTTTTATAATTTATAAAATAAGAATATAAGAGAAGTTTTATTTTAATTTACCGAAAAAAAATTCTGAAATTATAATTTTGGGGTCCCAGAAAGTAAATGAGACACTTCGATTGCGTCTTTCTAACATTCTGACATTTTACCTTCATCTCCGTAATACCTATTTTCTCTTCCTACCGTAACAAAATGGAAATCCCCTTGTCACCGAACAAAAACTGGGTCTCGTTTTTTCTAATTATTAATAAATGTTTTCAATTTTTTAATAATTATATACACATATATATTATAATACAAAGCGATATTTAGGGGGTGGAGAAAAATTGCTAACAGATGTCTGAGTCGGTTGACGGCGCGGGAAGCGGTTTGCCAAGAGCCTAACTGTCGTCTCCGCAATCGCCTTCACTTCAGAGATTGAGTGAACTCTCTCTCTCTCGCTCTCGCTCTCTTCTTTTATGAGGAATCTCCCCTGACAGAAGTTCCACTACAGTTTCGAAAGCGATACCCTAAATTCAATTTCACAATGCGTGTTGCTCTGCTCAAAGAATCTCTTCGTTTTCTCTCTTAAATTAAGATTATGTATTGAGTCAGTTCCTGACGCTATTGAGCAATTGGTTATCTCCTTGAGAGGTGTGGATGATGTAAATTGGTATAGAGTGATTTAGCTTTCAGAGTTCCGAAGGAGAGCCCTAGAAGTCGACGATCTCCGGCGCTGCCATTTCCTTCCTTCACGATCATGGATGGCATTTTCTCCCGGAAAAGTTTTTCGTATCGTAAGCTTCCTTCTGAGCCTCTCAGGCTCTCCGTTCTCAAATTGGACGGCTCTTGCTTCGGTAATTCGTCGTCGTCTTTTTTCCTTACTTTTGTGGTGATCTAGAAAATTGAAGAAAACCTGTAAGCATTGCTTTCTCTGAATCAAGAGTTTGTTCACAGATATTATGGTTACCAAGACGGCCACTATCGCAGAACTTAGGCAAGCAGTGGAGGCAGTTTTCAGTCACATGCCTAAGAAGGGACCAGGGAAAATTTCATGGTGAGACTCAAATGAAGCCGTCTGTGATCAAATTTGGATCGAAAAGTATATTATCTTTTTTTCATGTCAATGGAATACGTGCTAACTTTTAAATTGTTAATTCCCGTGCATACGGGTGTTTTCCTAGTTGTTATAATTTGTCTTTATTTTTATTGCTTTGGATCACATAGGCCGCATGTTTGGGGGCAATTTTGTTTATGCTATGATGGACAGAAGCTAGTTGCAGAAACAGATCATCTTAGAAACTACGGCATCAAGGATGGTGACCAGGTTTGTAACTTCTATTCTTTCACTGTTATTACAGATCAAGCCTAATCTACAGAAATACATGCTGGTGAAATATCTTTTAGAATTTTGTCTCCATATATTCTTTGGTTTTTCTTATTTGTTTTTTACTTTTTTAAATATAAGGGGTACGCATGGGTGTAAAAATTGAAGTTGAAGGATCCTGCACCAGCAGTTTTTATATGCTTGTCTTTGTGTGTAATTTTAGAAAGATCATCTAATAGGTCACCAAACTGGAAAACACTCCTTTGCTCAACTTCAATTATGTATAATCTGTTAAAAATTTTGAAATATTGGGATTTAATTTTGAATCTAGGTTGAATACATAGCACTAAGCAACTTAAAAAGACTTCCAAATTACTTAGAGACAAGCTCAATGTTCTGGCCTAAAAAGACAACCATGACGTACAGGAATGGAAAATTGAGACAGTGCAACTTAGTTCTTGTTCTAGTTTCTTTCTGCAGCTTAAAATAAGTATTCCATCATTGTTGAAATCTACCTCTCATGCCACTCGACCCTTACCCATTGCTCATGATCTGTACCGTTTTATTTTGGTGTGTGCAGCTTCGTTTCATCCGACATGTCTCAAATAGTTGCAATGTGAGAAGGAGAAGATACAAGAAACGTATTGTTATTTCAAAACAAAAAGGGGGGTATGATTTTATCCATGGACTTCTTTATGTATCTCTGTAGCACTCAAAAAAAAATTTTCTGCCGTCCCTTGCATTGTTAAGAACTAAAAGTCCTATTGATCTTGGACTAGATCAGGTGGAGCATGGTTATTGCCTTGATTTGTCGGGGAAACAATTACCTCCTCAGGAAAATGTCAGCATGAACCAATCTGATTTAGTGATTTTAGTGACCAATCTTTCATTATTACCTGTATAATTATATAGTGGGTGTGGAACAAGTACTATTGAGGTTGATAGATGACTGGAAACTTCCTGGAGATATTATGTGTCTTGATTTGAACGCAATTGAAAAAATTCTTACCCTGGCCGCTGGATATCAGGTCTTCTTCAAAAGTATGTAGCTATCAGCAGAAAGATCATGATGGCAGTGAGAGTGATGATGAAATTGGTTTGGACAGCATAGAGATAGAGAAGGGGAAGATTCAGCGTTTTAATAATGATGAAGATGGCGTTAAGAATCTTGAAAAGAAGCTAACAAGCTTCTGGGGAGGCTTAGTCACATGCGCCCGACTTGCAGTCATGAGAAAAAATAGAACCGAAGGCCGGATATGTCCCGGGAGGCTTGCTCGAGGCTTACTGGGCAGTTTTAGTAAGATAAGCTTTTACAGGAAAAAGCGATTTTATAGAAAAAAAAATGCGGAGATTGAATGGTGTTGAGACTCAAAAATGTCATCTGTCAGCTCACACATGCCCTCTTTCCCCGCAACAGACTGAAAGATGAGTTCTTTCTACCAATGCCAAGTGTGTGTGTCGACCCAGCGAGTATTGAGTATGGCACCGTATATGGAGAATTCCCCTCCACCTTACTCCCTGCCTCCCTGTTTTCCCTTTCTTTTGTCTAAAAGTGGTTCTTAATATGGTGTAATTTGATATGGCTCACCCTTGTAAAATCAGCCACGTTTTCGTTAGTTTCCCCCTCTATTTTAAGTGGTCAATTTTAGTGATTTTAAGATCAATGTATTCTTTCGGCTCCGGCTGAAAATAAGATTTATTACTTATAATGATTTTGCTCTCTTGTAGTCTTGTTAGTTAATTTTCGTAGTTAAAACTTCAAGACTTAAATTCATTGCGTGATTTTAGCTTCAAGGCTTAAAATTCATCTAGTGCGTGATTCTACAGGCCGGAAAAGGTGAAAGTTGTGTTAGGATCCGACCCGGCCCAATAATAATTGGGAACTACTCGCACATGCCGTGCGTCCATTTGTCAGCGTGCGAAGCATCATCCAGGGACCAGGGCCACAGAGTGTCACTAATTTGTGTGGCAAATAATTTGGATAGCCTTCTGGGAAATCATCATCCTCTTGCTCTCTTTTCCCGTGTACCTCAATCGGTCAATCCTATAATGCTGATAGGCTGAGGCGGAGACTGAAGAGATTGAAATCCGAATCCGAATCCGCAGCTGCAAAACGCATTCATCAGCTGCCATGGCCAACATGATCATGGCCTCTTCGAAGCCTCTGATTCCCGTTTCCTCCATTTCCCCTCCCCCCAAAGTTCCAGTGCTGCAAATCTCACTCCCCAAAACCCCTCTCCTCAAAATCTGCAAGCCCCAACTCTTATCCCTCGTTCCCTCCACCCTCAAATCCCTTTCCCTCCTCGCCGCCTCCTCTCTGGCCTTCGCTCCGCCGTCTCTCGCCGAAGAAATCGAGAAGGCCGCTCTCTTCGACTTCAATTTGACCCTCCCTATCATCATGGCTGAGTTTCTTCTCCTCATGGTGGCCCTCGACAAGCTATACTTCACCCCTCTCGGCACCTTCATGGACCAACGGGACGCCGCCATCCGTGAGAAGCTGAGCAGCGTCAAGGACACCTCCGGGGAGGTGAAGCAGCTGGAGGAACAGGCCGCCGCCGTCATGAAGGCCGCCAGGGCTGAGATCTCTGCCGCTCTCAATCAGATGAAGAAGGACACTCAGGCCGAGGTGGAGCAGAAGATCGCTGAAGGCAGGAAGAAAGTGGAGGCTGAGTTGCAGGAGGCTTTGGCCAGCTTGGAGAGGCAAAAGGAAGACACCATTAAGTCCCTTGATTCCCAAATCCAAAATCTTAGCCAGGAGATTGTTAAGAAGGTTCTTCCTACTGTTTAATTATCCTCCTCCTTTCTTCCTTCTGTTCATCTTCAATCCAACTGATACATGGATTGGTACTATATATTTGTAGAATTGTGTTTTTGGATCTCCGTGGTAAACAAATCATTTCTGAATGTAAAATCTGTTTGTTCACTCTGGATCCTTTCCGGGAGAACATAATTTTTTTCCTAGTCCCTACAAGGAACAATAGAGTGGAAAAAAATTAAACGGAAATTAACTTTTGAATGTTATCCTCGTCTCTTAAAATGTTTGCAAAAAGCAGAAGTAGAAGCCCCTCCTAGTCCTAAGTAATCTGCATAGACTATTGCTTAGAAAGTATGATTAGACTAATAGTAATAGGAATGGAGCAAACAGAAAGAGAACGAACGAATCAATCAATCCCACATATGATAGACTTACTCTGTTCTGATATGCTTCATCAAGTGGCACTTCAAAATCTTAAGCAGCGGTTGATTTGATTGTATAACCTTGAGTTCTTGACGGTTTTTTTGTTCTTTTGCTACTTGCATTGTACCGGCTCATGTTAATTTTGTATACTGATTACTGTATTGGTTGAGTGGGAAGGAATTATATGTATTATTGGTGTAGTAGTTAACTAGTTAGTCATAAATGAGTGTTCGTTTGTGTAATAAATGAACATGCGCCATCAGACATGTTAGTATATTTATCTTAGTGCCCGTTTGGATTAGCGGTGAAGAAATGGCTTTTTTTTCCATCTGACTTTTGAAAAAGTAAGGTAAGATTAAAAGTGAAAATGTAAATGTGATTTGTGTTTGGATTAGCGGTGGCAGAAGTGACTTTTTTTTCTAACGTTAAACCTATTTGGATTAGAGTTTGAAAAGCCCGTTTAGATGCAAAATGACTAAAAAGGGTATGGATGCTATTGAATATTACATACATATGATATAAGAATATTTTGATTTTTGCAAGTGTGTCTGTGTTTTTTTAAATTATTGTCTACAAAGAAATTAATGAAAATCATTCTGGTTTTCTTCATTCTTTTTTAGTAAATATTTTGATTTTTGCAAGTGTGTCTGTGTCTTTTTAAATTATTGTCTGCAAGAAAATTACTTGCTGCCCAGGTCTATATATATATACTTGAAGTGAGGAAAATAAACAAAATTTAATTAAAATAAATGAAATTATAATTTAAAAAAATATACACCAAAGTATTTCAGTAAAAATGGATAAATTGAAATTAATACTACAATGCATACATGAAGTGGATCATGATAGAATCATCTACCACTAACAAGTTGGTCTCTGATTGTGTCATGAATATGATTCATTTATGTTGAAGATAATGTACGGATAGTTGATGTGGATGCTGCATCAACTAGATCATTATTTACCTTCACCACGTATATTTCCTGTGAAAAAAATGGATACAATATTCCAACTGAAAAAAAACATTAACAAGGTTCTGCCTTTATACCCCAAAACTTTAAAGGCATGGGTGATGTGTGGGCCTGGGAAATTGCTTTTTTCTCGTCCACTTGCAGAAACCCCATGAGCTCTACCACCATTATTGTGCTTCACGAGATTTAACCCAAGAAACAATCTTCCAGGTTCACAACCTCTTTCTTCGAATAAGAAAAATGACTAAGACACTAGACCACTCAAATCAAGAAGTATCAAAATCAAAGAATTTTGCAGATCAAACTTGGAGAAAAATGGAGAAGGAGAGGAGAGTAAGTGAGACGAGTGACAGAGGCGTGCTACTGCTGTGATGCTGTCCGTTGGTGTTGCCGGAGACGTGAGACTGGAGGGAGGAGAGTGTAGATTGAAGAGGTCGCAGACAGAGACTGGGGCAGAGCAATAGGAGACAGATTAGAGGAGAGCGGTCGAAGACCCAGACTGGGGCAGAGCAATAGGAGACAGAACGGCGCTTCACACGCTCAGATCTGCTCGCTTCGATGACCCAAGACGGCAACACTCAGACACGGAGTCGATCGCCTCTTGCTCGAAAATGCACCACCGGAACCTCAGAATCGAAAGAAAACCACAAGCTCAGAGATCACCTCTTGCATGAGTTAATGGCTCCAACGGTCGACTGTGCTCAGCATTTATCTTCTAACGGCTTTCTGCACCAACATTGATGGGAAGAGAGAGAAGTGCTGTGGTTCGAAAAGCTACTCCAATTAGCTTCCAAAAAACGCAATGGTGATGAAAGAAGTGATGTGAAAAAAAAAGCCTTTTCAAACGGTAGCAAAGTGGCCAACGGGCTTTTTTTTTGTGGAACGCGCGGTATCTCTGCGGTGCCGCTTTGCCAAACAAACCCTTAGAGTGTGTTTGGGGGAGCGTTTTGGGCCCTCAAACCTTCAATTAGACGGACAAGCTCAATTAGTAATTTGAGGGGGAAAAAGAGTGTTTGGAGTCCCTAATTGCCAATTGAGCTTGTGATTACCAAAATAGCAAGCTTTTACTGATTTAGCGTTTGGGGAGAGTGGGAATAATTAAAATATTTTTCAGTTGTGTTTAGTGTGATATAAGAATGATTGCAATTTTATCCTTAATGTACTTTTTCGGCTACAAAAATTAATTTCAACTATTTTTGTGTACTTTTAACCCTTAAAATATTTTTTCAACTATATCCAGTGTGTTATCATATTGATTGCAATTTTATCCTTAATGTACTTTTTCAATTCCAAAAATTATTTTAAACTATTTTTTGGTGTTTTGAACCCTTTAAAATATTTTTTTCACCCACTCTCTTATACTATTATCACAAAAGTCACTATGCTTAAGTCAATCTAAACAAGTTTTACTTTTACAAAAGTCATTTATACAATTGCTGTTACAAACATAAATCACATTATACAATTGGGCATTTAGCAAAAATAAAATTACCAAAAGCTAAATTGAGAAACTTCATTTTTCTTATCGTTGTTCCAAACACACTTGGTATTTTGCCAACTCCAATGCTTAAAAGGCAAAAGTCAATTTGTTAATTGAGTTGATTGTCTGCACATGACATACACCGAGTTTTAGGCATGTCTTATGGCTAAGGAACAGCAGTGCATTTCATGAATTTTATAGTAGATGTAGGTGTGTAGACTAGAGATGATGTTCTAAAATAAATTCAGCTAATGTGATGAGGGAAAAAAGATTAAACTCAGTTGAAATAAGGTTTTTTAAAGAGATATATATATATATATATATATATATATTATATCTCACTCAGTTTATGATTTTACATAGGGACAGCGGTGGAACTCTCTCCTCTATGTTTTTTCCCCTCAATTAGTTGAAGTGGACTATTTTTAGGAGTTAAAGTGATATTTTAGAAGTTACTCCTTTCGATCTTAAATATAAGATAAAGTTGATATTTTTGAAGAGATTAAAGAAATTAATTAAATTACTTTAAATTATTTATATTTGTTATTTTTTGTCTAAACTATTTTGTCTACTTTATAAACTGATATATAATTTAAGGATATACAACATATGATATAATTAAGTAATTTATTTAGTTTCTTTAATCTTTCTAAAAAAATCAATTATGTTTTATATTTAGAATCAAATATAATATATAATAAATGCAAATCATGCTGATCCTTATTTGTTTTGACTCTCGAATTGCCTGGTCTCCTGCAGCAGGACATGTTTTCAAAACTTTGAAGGGGGAAAATAGAACAAGGATCCATTGCTATTCAGCAGTTTTATATTTTCAGTTTGTCTGAAATACTGGATTATTCTAAATTTAGATTAAATTTGCAATCATTTCAAATATTTATAAAAATTAGTCATTTAACCCTTATTGTTTTGACTCAATTAAACTTAATCCTTAAATTTTGATTTGGTGTAAATTAATCTCTATAATTTTGATTCAATTTTGAAAAAACATTAATTTCTAATGTTTAAGAAATAACTTTAGTGTTTGTAATTTTATTTTTAAAATATGATATACAATTTTAATTAATTAGAATTATAAAAACTGAATGGCGAGTTAAAATTCAGAATTCAATGATATAGTTTTACGAAAGTCAAAATTTATGAACTAAATTTTATGTAAAATTTATAGAAAGTAAATGATTACTTTTTTCATTTATTCTATCAGATTTCGTCCAATACGTTTCCTTTTCCCAAATGATTCTCATGGTTTAGACAAGTCATCACCTCGTCATCTTTCTCCATCTCATTTAGGCCAATCTCTAAATTTAAATGTTAATACAATGTTTAATACTTATATTTTGTTCACGTTTTGATTTTTGTTCATATAATTTTAAATTATAGATTTTAGTCCTTTAAAATTCTTTTCAACTGAGATTCTAGAGATAAAAGCTATGATTTAAAAATATATAGAATAAAACTAAAATGAAGGAAAATTATAAAAAAAATATAGTAAAAAGTAAAAACTCTAAATTTAATTTCAAGCACAAAAGAAACAACATTAGTTGCATCAAGCAAACTATCATGCCGGCGTTGAATTCTAAAATTATTTCAAAAGTTTCACAAATTAAATATGTAAACTCTACAAAAAAATGGATATACCAAAGAACAAAAAAACAAACCGTTCATTAAACCGGTCAAGGCAATAAGTTAAGGGTCAAGGGGTTTTATAGGAGTTAATTTGGGGTTAGACTGGTAATGATTAAAATAATATGTTTTAGGATATATATTAGTTATTTTGAATGAAAATTAAAATAAAGACAAAGATATAAGGATAAATTTCAAATAGTAGTAAGTACTCCCTCCGGTCCTAATTATAAGACAAAGTTGACTTTTTTGGAGAAATTAAGGAAGCCAATTAAATCACTTTAGAATATTTATATTTATATTTTTTTCTTCAAACTAATTAATTTGACTAATAAACTTATATATAATCTAAAGATACTAAAAATATAAATACTCTAAAGTGATTTAATTGGCTTCCTTAATTTCTCCAAAAAAGTCAACTTTGTCTTATAATTAGGACCGGAGGGAGTATATAATATTGGTATGAATAAATATGTAAAGTTACACTAACAAATCAGATATATTTTAAATACTTTGCTCGCATGTTATGGAAATATTCTTGGAGCAAGATTGTAACAGTATCCACAATTTTCGCAGCACAATTATAGGAAATTTTCTAATTTCTCTCTCTAAAATTAAAGCAAATGTCAGATTATTTTATTTTAGTGCATTCTCTATATATTTAATTTTTTCCCCTTTCTTTAGTTTTTCCTCAACGTGGTTTTAAGGTTTTGTGGTGTGAATATACATTTTTGCCTTGATATATGAAGTTTATGCTCCCGAGGAAAGCAAGCCCCGTTGTTAGTGGGCAAGGTTTTTTTTTTTTGGGTTACAAACAAAGAAGATAATCTTGAATTCACCAAGGTAAAAGTGTAAAACCCAAGAAAAGAAGTACACCCTCCGATCCTAATTATAAAATAAAATTGATTTTTTTGGAGAAATTAAGGAAGCCAATTAAATTATTTTAGAGTACTTTTATTTTTATTTTTTTCTCCAAACTAATTAATTTGACTAATAAACTAATATATAATCTAAGGATACTAAAAATATAAACACTCTAAAGTAATTTAAATGGCTTCCTTAATTTCTCCAAAAAAAGTCAACTTTGTCTTATAATTAGGACCGGAGGGAGTAAAACCTAAGCGGGGATGCGCCGTTCTTGACTTCTTCATCTGGGCTAAACTGAAACCACATCGTTTCCTCTCCCCCTTAAACGTTGTCTCGGACTGTGCCGTCGCTACTTTCTTCTTCTTCTTCTTCTTCTTCTATTGTAGTGCGCGACGGAGACTATGTTGAAAGGAGAGGAGGCTCGCCATATATACTAAGGTGGACGCCGTTTCAAATTTTACTGGGGTTATCTCCTACATTTGCCTCTCCTCAACCTCCATTGCCTTCGATCACCAGCAAATGGTGAAATTGTCCTCATTCTCAGGTTTCCCTTTCGTTAGTCGATACATGATGCACCTCTCTTTCTTCTCCAACCTCCTTCCTCAATCGTATTTTGAGATAAATTTTTAAGTCAGTCTCAACTCAGGCAACCCACACTACCCCGGTGGGTTGCCTGTAGGGATGAGCAAAGACAAACCGAAACCGAAGACCGAACCGAACTTAATTCGGTGTTTTCGGTTAGCCAATTTGGTTCAGTTAATAATTTTGGATATTTCGGTTTTTCGGTCTTCGGTTCGGTTTTAATAAAAAAAAAATCGGTTAAAACCGAAAAACCGAAGTTTTTAATAAATTACCTTTTTTTTGTTTATCAAAAACCTATATGAAAGTAGGTCCGGTCCACACGTAAAGCCCATTTTCTTATTGAATTGGCCCAACTTAATAAGTCTGTTTTGGTTGTAATAAAAAAAGTAAAGTCAATTTTACATATGGTCTTGTTGAATGTCCGCATCAAACTGCCCTACAGTCCAAGTGTCTAACAAATAAGGGAAGTAAGTAACCTAATTCCTGACCTAGCTGACATAATTTAGTAAAAAACAAAAATAAGGGTCTGAGACTAATCTTCTTCACTCACTCCGTTCGATCGCTCATCTCACTCTCACCTTCGTTCTGCTCGAGCTCGTCCGTGCCGTGGGTCTCCTCTGAGGGTCTGAGGCTCTGTCTCGTCCTCGTCTTCGTCCGTCCTCCCAGACTCCTCTCCGTCCCCCAACTTTCCGTCCTCCTCTCCTCTCGAGTCTCGACTCTCCAGCGTTTTCCAGTCCTCCTCTCCTCTCGAGTCTCGAGTCTCGACGGTAAAGGGTGGAAGAACAAACCTCACCGTCGGTGCTTGGTTGAACTGTGGAAGAATCGCCGTGAATCGAGGAGTGTCCGTTTGCCCTAACCCTCAACGACGTCACCTTAACGGTCATGGACGCCTTACCGTCTGTCGATCTTCAACCCTCGAGGCTTCAGTTTCTGGTAAGTGTTAATCTCTTGCTCCTTTAGCTTAAATCTCTGGAAGTCAATTTTTTGCTTGGTTTGATCGTTTCTGTTTGCATTGCTAATCTGCTATGACGAAAGTTGTTTCCTTTTTTTGAATAAAAATGGTATCTTTGGGGAAAGAAGGTACCTTTCTCACTTCTTGTGTTTACTTCTGTCTGAAATGTGGAAATATTTTTCACTTTGTTTAAAAAGAGTGAAAATGAGCTATTCTTGCATGAGATAAGCACCTCCAGATCCCTCTGATGATCAAATTGGTTTATTTCCCTTCTCTAACCCCTGTGAAGTAGCTTTTATAAGCTCCTGGATCACCTTGGGAATTTTGATACTGGAGTTAACAATGATTGGTTCCAAAAGAAAAATCTCTTGTCAACCGCTTCCTCTCTAGGAACTTATTCATCACCTGAATTTACCGCCTTCTCATATGTGTATGGAGCCTCAATTAACAGTTCAAAATCCTTCTCAACTGCTTTAGGCCTCACTTTGGAAGACCTTCTCACCAACAAATGAATTGCAGCATCATCATCCTTACAGATATCCTCGATGAGTCTCTGGTCTTCGAGTGCCTCACCATCAAATATCAGTTCTTGACCCTTGAGGTTTACAAATCCTTTGCCCTTCCTTTTAATATGCTGCTTTACATAACCCACGTTTCTATTCTTCTCAACATAAAACTCAAACACTTTTCCACATATAGTCCTGACTGTAATAGCTTGAATATCAGAGAGCCTTATCACCAAGTGCAGCACATTCCCATCAGTTACGCCATAATCGCGAACACAAGAATTGTTCAAAGAGATGGTGTTAGTATTTTTGTGAGGGTTCTATGATTGAGAAGCTGATATTTTTGAATTCTGAGAACTGAGATGATACTTTAGGGGAAAAAGGAGTCAAAGAAAGTGTAAGAATAGCTCATTTTCACTTGTGTTCATTTCTGTTTTTCCTTCTATGATTGCTAAGCATGTCTTTTCTTATTAGAGTGGATCATACAATGCTTCATTTCGTTTTATGCTTCTGTGTATAATGCTTATTACTTGAAGTTTCTTCCTCCTCACTTATATATAGTGGTTCAACAAAAAGCAAGCATGGGCCATTTCTGTAGTAAGAATAATTATTCTTTTTGTGAGGGTTCTATGATTCATGTGCAGTTTCTTTAGTAAGAATCATTATTCTTTTTACTTGAACACACCTAATATATATATATATATATATATTGCTAAGCATGTCTTTTCTTATTAGAATGGATCATACAATGCTTCATTTCGTTTTAGGCTTCTGTGTACAATGCTTATTACTTGAACACACCTAATATTATTTTTAGGCTTCATTTCGTTTTTCCTTCTGTGTACAATGCTTTTGTTTCTGTGTTCACCCATTTTTGTGAATAATGCTTTCGTGTCTATGATCAGCTATTTCTGTGTACGATGCTTTTGTTTCTGTGTTCTGCAATTTCTGTGTACAATGCTTTCGTAGTTTTGTGTCTGTGTTCAACCATTTTTGTGTACTATGCTTTCATGTCTGTGATCAGCCGTTTCTGTTTACAATGCCTTCATGTCTATGTTCGGCCCTGATCTAAAAGTACTGATAATTTTATGTTTTTTTTCCAATAATAGGATTAAAAAATATGGAAGAAAAAACACCTGAAGGTGGCCCCAATACTCAAATTGCTGGTGGTGCTACTCAGACAAATCAACCTACTGCTGCTGAAACTAATGAACCTATGCCAGCTGGACTTGGAAAAAGAAAGGCCATCAAGCCAAGGTCCAAAGCTTGGGAATGTTTCACTAGATTTGTGAATGAGGCTGGTGAGGTTAAAGGTAAATGTAAATATTGTGGAAATGAGATTGCATGTGATTCTAAACTGAATGGTACTACTGCACTTAACAATCACATGAGAGTTTGTAAAAAGAAGCCCCCTCCTGAAGAATTGACACAATCACACTTGAATTTTAGTATAGAGGGTGATAAAATGGGTCTTGCTAATTGAAAATTTGATCAAGATGCTGTTAGGAAAGCCTTGTCATGCATGATAATAACTGATGAATTACCATTCAAGTTTGTTGAGGGGGCTGGATTCAAGAAATTTATGTCTTGTGCTCAGCCCAAATTTCATATTCCATCAAGATGGACTGTAGCTCGTGATTGTTTTGGGGTTTATATTGATGAAAAGGTTAAATTTAAAGATTTTTTGTCTAGTAAACAGCAAAGGGTTTGCCTTACTACAGACACCTGGACTTCCATTCAAAGAGTAAATTATATTTGTCTTACTGTCCATTTCATAGATGATACATGGAATTTAAAAAAAAAGATATTAAATTTTATTCCCATTTCCAGTCATAAGGGGAATGACATTGGAATGGAAATTGAAAAATGTCTACTTGAATGGGGAATTAAAAGAGTGTTGACTATTACTGTAGATAATGCTAGTTCTAATGATGTGGTTGTGGGTTATTTGGAGGACAAAATCATAAATTGGGGCTATGCAGTTATGAAATGTAAGTTCTTACATATGAGATGTGTTGCACACATTTTGAATTTAATTGTCACTAAGGGGCTGAAAGAAATAGGGAGCTCAGTGAAAAGAGTGAGAGAGGTAGTTCGTTTTATTAGGAAATCTCCCCTTAGGATGAGAAAGTTTAAAGAAAGTTGTGAGGATGAAAAAATTCAGAGTAAGAAAATGTTGTGTTTAGACGTACCTACTAGGTGGAACTCAACCTATTTGATGCTGGACACTGCCCAAAAATTTGAGGCAGCCTTTAAAAGGTATAATCTCAAAGATCCTTACTTTTATTTTGACCTTAACCTTGGGGTTGGAATGCCTGAAACTGATGATTGGAAGCATGTTAGAAGGATGACTGTGATGTTAGGTCATTTTTATGATCTTACTTTATGCATATCTGGTTCTTTGTTTGTGACATCTAACTATTTTTTCCCTGAAATTTATAAGTTGCATCGTTTTTTGGATGAGTGGAAAAAAAGTAATGTTATGGAGACAGCAAACATTGCAAAAAAAAATGAAAGAGAAGTATGATAAATATTGGGGAGATCCTTTAAAGATGAACAAACTTTTTTATGTTGCTACTGTTCTTGATCCTCGATATAAGTTGAAATGGGTGCAATTTGCTTTGTCTAAGATGTATTCACACACAGTTAGTGAACAAATAGTGATATCAATTAAACAAGTTGTGATTTCAATGTATAATGAATACAATCAAAGTTTTCATTCATCAACCCAATCTGAAACTGAGCTGCTGCATGACATGGAAGAAGATCTTCATGGTGATGAAGATCCTGATGCTAAAATTAGAAAATTGCTTCATATGGAGGAGCAATCATTCATGGATGAAAATTTAGGTGAAAAGACAAGTAGAACTGAGGTTGATAGGTATTTGAATGAAGAAATTGAAATTAGAAAAGATGACTTTGATATATTAGGTTGGTGGAAATTGAATGGTCCTAGATTTCCTGTTCTTTCTCAAGTAGCAAGAGATGTCTTGGTTATGCCAATTTCCACAGTTGCCTCAAAATCTACATTCAGCACGGGGGGGAGAGTTCTAGATTCATTTAGGAGCTCTTTGACTCCTAAAGTTATTCAATCTCTTATTTGTGCTCAAGATTGGCTTAGGCACTCATTGGAATATCTTGTTGAAGAAGGAGATGATGATATACAAAAGATAGAGCTTGGTAATATTTTTTATATTTGATGAAGTACAACTTTATAGTGTTAATACTTTATTTATTATGATATATAAGTCTGATTGGTTTTTTAATTTCGCTAGATTTGCAAAAAATTGCATTGGAGACAAATGTTGACATCTTCTAGCTGTAATATGGGAACTTAAGATTTTGTAAGCAAAATTTCATTATCATACTTGTAACATAATCATTGTAGTATTTAATTTTTCTTTTGTTTTTGTTTGATTTGTGTCTTTCCTTTAGTTGTAGGTGCCACATTCAAGCATTCAGGGGGCATTCAGGAGCAAGGCAGAATCTGATACATATCAACCTTTTTGATGTTTAATATGCTGGTTGCATTTTGATATGAATGTAATTAGCCAATGTTGTAATTGATTCTGCTTGTATTTTGATGTTAGTCAATCTTCAGCCCTCCACTAATCTCTAGACCTCAAATCTGGAAATTCTTTTGATGTATAAAGGCTAAAGGCATGAACTCCATTAATTGCTCCAAAACTCTAGTTTGGTAGTTTTTGATGTATATTGGCAAACTTCCAGTGGAATGCTTTGAAAACTGATTGTAAATTATGTTACATTTACTATTTTCGAATGATATTGAAATGCTTTGATAAATAGTTTGATTAGGTAATTAAATGCTTGTGGCTGAAATTTGAAAATCTTTAGTTTTTTTTGTTTAATTTTCTTTTTTTGGTTACAATTCTTGCTTAGATTCGGTTTGTACAAATTATTGTGTTAGAATTGTTGTTTGGGTTTGTGGACTTGAACTTTGGTTGTATGGATATGTTTGTTGAAAAAAAAAGCCCAAAAGGCCCAATAACCGAAGTACACCGAAAACCGAACCAAAATTAGTCGGTCATTTCGGTTTCGGTTATTTTATCATTTCGGTTCGGTCACTAAAATGCCTTCATTTCGGTTTTTCGGTTTTTTCGGTTTTCCCCTAACACCGATTGCTCACCCCTAGTTGCCTGAGCCAAGACCGGTTGGGCGAGTCAACTCGGATATTTCTGGGTTGATGCTCCCCCGTTTCTGTCTCAAATCAGACCAGATTGGTATCCAGTTTTTCTGTCAAACCGGCCCGTCCAATCCAGCCCTGTTATTTGTTCCTTGGGAGTTACCATCATCCTACTTAAAATGTCTCATTCTTAAAGATAATAATGTGGTGTTTTAAAACTATTTAATATAACTATATCCAATTTAAAAGCCGCATACTTAGAAATAAAACCTAGGAAGACCATGGAAGAAGCAAATCGATATTATATTTATAGGTTAAGGTGCAAAAACATAAATAAAATTTTTTTTCAAAGTGTATCCAACACCAAGTACTTTTTAGAGGGACAAAAATAACTATAAACTTTGAAAACTGACCCAAATGTAAACATTACTGTTAAAACTAACCTAATACTGTTATTCTTGTAGTGGGGTCCACACTATTATTCTAAAAATACCAAAATTCCCCTAACTCAAGAAAAACCCCTCCCCTCTCTTCGATCTAAATAGTTTTTTTAAATAGCATCAAGAAACCCAGTGGCCAAATCGAACCCTACAATGTGAACGCCAAAATGATTGTATAAGTTAGTCAATAATTAATCCTTCCTCTGTGATACAAGCAAGTTGGAGCCTTTAAAGAAGAAATCCAAGAAGGGAAAATCCAAAAATAGAATATCATATTCATCAACTAGAAAGAATAATAAAGATGAACTTGTAACTCCAAGTAATGAAGAAGGAACATTCCCCAATTCCTACTATCTTTGCTACCTCCATCATATTTAAAGGCAGCTTTATACCTTGAGCTTATGCAGCTTTCATAGCCTACACAAAACTTCAATAAAAGGACCGAATTCAAAAAAACATGAATCATAGTAACATGAACCCATATCAAAAACTAGGGCATTTAAACAATCAAAGGTAATCGCTAGAATATAACCAAAAACCCACCTCAATCCACTAATCCCCCAAACTCAAACTACTAGTACTGGAGATATTGAACCAACTCTAGTTTCTCCAGCTTCTATTGGAGGCAACTCAACCTCTGCAGTAGCAAGATCCATTGTCACCATAAACGGACCTTAGATTCTGTTGGAGTAGCGAGATCCGCCGTCAAGTCCGATCCTTGATACAAATAGACCTTCAATTTCACTGATGTGTTCAACTTCTGCCTTCATTGTGCTTGATTTGCCGTCGTCGTTGGTGGCGGATGCCGGTGTCGCTGCCCTCTGGTCCTCTTGATGCTTCTCAGATTGAAGAATCAGACAATATAGGGGGAGGGTTTTTAGGGTTGGGGGAATTTTAGTAATTTTAGAATAATATTGTGGGCCCCATCAGAAAACGTAACGGCTTTAAGTTAGGTTTAACGGTCACGGTTATTTTTACCCCACTTTTCAATGTTCATAATTATGCTGACTTACTCGTAATAGGCAATTTGAACCATGCCCTTATTGGGTAAGTTCATAGTTACTTTTACATCTCAAAAGAATATTTGGTGTTGGATATACTTTTGAAAAAATCTCATGTATATTTTTATACCTTAATCCTATATTTATTGTAAGAATGCATAACTTCTAGGTCAAACACTTTAAGAACATATATGGGGAGGGAAAAAAATAATTTGGGGTTTTTCATAAGGCATCAATTGTTAGAAATTATGCCATAGGAGTCAATCATTGTACTTTGAACATTATTATTTAATGAATTTCTCTATTTTGTTATCATATTATTCGCATATTCATTGTGATAACTGTATTCTTGGATAAATCATAAAGATTGTTTTAAATGTCCCTGGTCGGTCATCTATGTGGGAGCAAAGATGAAGTAAGACCAATATGACTTTGATAAGGTATGAAAATACAAATCAAAATCTTAAGCACTTGTAAGAGTACAGGGTGCTGGACCGATCCGCTATAAGAAAGCTGCATGGATCAAGTCATAAGCTTATCTCATGTATAACCACGTCACTATGCCCTTCGACATGAGATTATCATGGATTCCTTCATGAGAGTCGCTAAGATTTGACATAGTCAAAAGTCACTTTTAACCAAGTGATGATAAAGGCTACAATTGAGCTTGGTAGTTTTCATGCAGAGGAATGTGAATGGTCAATATAGAATTTGTCTCTCATATTAGTATAGGGATATTACTGAGCCCCTTGATGAGTATGTCTGAGAAATGTATGACTATACTATGATAAAAATGAGTTTTCAATTCTATTGTCAAACTATTCAAGAATCGGGAAAGTAATGGTTAGGAACATGAGAATAACATTATTTGTGTTGCATCCTTGGCCGAAATATCGTGTGACAAAAGGGACATGACATGGTTATATGATAGGTTGTATCGTGTTAACGACCCTCATATGAATTGGGTGGTCGTAATATCTTACTAAAGGCCGCTTGTGACCTGTGAGTTAGTACATTTATTAGCCCACTACTAACTTTATATGGGCCTATAGAGTCGTACATAAGAATAGCTCAACACGAACTATAATGTACAGGTTCATTGAATCTAAAATGTGTCTAAAATTTAAAGAATGTAATATTTAATCTAGGGTGAACGAATTTTATACATATATATAAATGATATAAAATTCGTGAAAAGAATAATAATAATAATATGTAGTGTTAGTTTCAGATTTAATTTTATTTGATAAATTAAATTACTAACATTGATAGAGATATAACATCTCATATTTAATTTATAAAAAATAAATTAAATCTAATTTCATTGGCTCTTTATTTGTATTAAATAAATAGGTTAAATTAAAACTGTTGGACAGATTTAATTAAACCGAATTTATTTAATTAGCTTATTAAAACAATTAAGTGTTAATTGATTTCCAAAATGAATTAAGATTAATTTTGAAATATCCAATATAACCCTGATTAGTTATAAAACAAAGGGGCAACATAATCTGAGGATGGATGAGAAATAAAGAGCTGCAAGAAAAACCGTAGGGTGGCATTGGAGGTACTAGCACGCAGTACGCGTTGGAGTTGTATTCGAGTAGATATTGGTAAAGGGAGCTGATATGAGGTGTTGACTCCTAGAGATCGAAAAAGCCTGAAACGCATAAAAGATATGATTCTTACTACTAGATTTAAATGTCATTGATAGATCCACAATTGGGATTGGTAAAGTTTTACAATTTTAAATTCTTCCGCTATGCCTGGCGATTCTAACATCAATTCCCATTCATTGCGTTTTGGGTCACTCAAGGTAATACTCCCTCCTATCCTTAATATATGATATATTTGGGGTAGTTGATCTAAGTCATAAATATAAGACATATTTATAAGGGAAAAAGACAGAAAAATACCATCAAAATTGGTAAAAAAACAAAAAAGTATGTTGAATTTCAACAATTCCAAAGGAACTGGTTTAGAATTTTGAAATGTTACAAAATTTGAGAAATTACCAAACTACCTTTAGTTTTTTTTTTAATAAAAAACCTTCAACCCTTTTGCCCTCTGCCTGAGCTCCGGCGGCCTAATAATTTTTTTTTGAATTTCTTAAGCAAAAGTTATCAATATAGATGCTTAAGTTGTTAATAGCAATACTAAAGTTCTAAACGTTAGTACAAGTCTTTCACCCAAAAGAGGGGTGAATTGGGTGATATGTAAAAATTTAAACTTAAACTTAAACTTAAGGAAGAGAATAAAGTCATAGAGATATCACTGAAGGTTGACATAGGAGATTTATATTAGTTCGGTCTAGCCACTTGACCTACATCTAGTCCTCAAACTTTTTTGAAATTTTCACCAACTTTTAAAATTCACAAGACTTTTGGTGCTTCAGTACAAACAAGTCCTTCTTCAAAGAATGATCGCTCCCCTTAAACATTACAATTAATGTCCACTCAAGATCCCACTATCTTGAGTAACTTACTATAATAAATGATTCAATAAATAACTCTTATGGGAGTATATGAATAAACACTGAAGGACAGAATCACACTTAAAAGCTCATGCCTTAGTAATAAATGAAATAGTATATTTTTACATAAAGAGTTGTTGCTTCGTCTTCAATGCTCTAGTATTTATAGGTGAAGTAATTTTAATGACCATTGCTTTTTGAAAGTATTCGTTAGAGTGTTTAGTCTTGATTCTAACAGTTGGAGTCTCAGAACATTCTTTGTGTTTAATGAATTAGCCGTTGGAGCAGAGCATTTGAAACCTCCGAGCATTTAATGCTTCCGACACATAAAGTATTTTCTTGCATTTTGTGTGTTAATCCGCGCTTGATTACCTGAAAATTGCTTAAGCATGGATATAATAAAGTGTCAAAACAGTTGGATGAAAAAAGAGCAAGTTATAAATGAATTTCAATGATTTTCAAAAAGGTTAAAATGATGCTTTGTTTTCTGTAAAAGCATTACTCGAGTGACCTTTGCTTAGTACATTGAAAACAACACAGAGCATTAGATGGGTCCCTACAATGATGTGGTAGTGACGTTCAAAATATGATCACTCAAGTAATCTTGATTTTTTAAAAATATATTACTAGGAACATCATTGTGGTGTTCAGGTGGTGATGAGAATTTTAGGACCACTCAGTGGTTACTCGAGTGATCTTGTTTCCTCTAATTTCAAAATGAATGGGTCACCAAATATCATCACTTTAGTGTTCTGATAGTGATGCACTTTTTCACACATCATTCGAGTAGCCACTTGAGTGATCTTACATTTAGAAAATTTTCAAATGAGCAGTACACTACCAAGATCATTGTGTTGCTATGCTAGTGATGTTCTTTTTCATATATCACTCGAGTGGTCAACCAAGTGATCTTACACTTAGAAATTTTTTAGAATACTGATCACTAGGACAAATCGCTGTGGTGATGTAATGTTGATGAAATTTGAACATATCACTTGAGTGGTCACTCGGGTGATCTTCTCTTTGAAAATTTTTACAAAACTAATAATTGTAATGGAGCATCGTGGTGATGTGATGGTGATGACAATCTAAGACATTACTCGAGTGGTCTTCTTTTTGGAAAATAGATTAACGTATGAGTCACAATGGTGGTGTGAAAGTGAAAACAAATTCTCTAATATCACTCGAGTGATCTAAGTTATGTTCATTAACATCACTCGAGTGCTCATGTTAGCCGTCTAGCTTTATCGCAAGCGTACGGGTCGCAAGTAATATAAAAAGATCGTTCCCACGAGGACTATGTAAAAAATGAATTAATTATCTTAATTAAGTTATCAATTAGGTTAAGTGAGAATATTTTGAAAGAAATTTTATACTTAAGAATTAATTGATTAAATCGAAAACTTCAAGACGGGAGGAACTTAAGATTATCTATCCCCTATTTATTTCATGAACTAATTAATTTACCCTCAATAAGCAATCAAACGAAGATATGTATTTGTCTAAAATTCAAAGACATTCGATAACACTCTCTCGAGTCAAAACCAAATATTTATCCTAATAAACTAATCAATCTCTTGTATTAATTTATAAGGACTAACTTAAAACACCAATCTTAATCTGACAATGCTAGGTTAGTAACTATATATCTATGATACTAACAAACCATCCGTTTAATATACCTAAATTTCAAGTTTAACATGATTTTACCCAAGTTCTACACTTAAATTATCTTTCTCAAGATTAATTTTAAATGAACAAGACAACTACATGATGATCAGGCATTTAGAGGCATTAAGAGTAAGATAAAATCAATACAAAAACTTCATTCGATGCAAAAAGAGAGTAAATAAATAATTCAATCCATAAATAGGTTCAAGAAAATCCTAGAATGAGAAAATTAGCTACTTATGTTCATCAACAAATCAAAACCATAAATAATAATTTGGTTCATATAAAAAACTAAGAAAAAGAGAGAAGAAAATTAATGAAAAATCAAGTTTAAAGCATCAAATCTCTTTAAATCTTCAAGCCCCAGCTCTCTAATCTCCGTTCCTTGCTCCGCTTCTTATCTCCGCTTCCCTCGGTTCTGTCTCGTGTCTGGCTCTGGATCTGTGCGTCTCAGTGTTCTATGTCTTTTCTCTCTGCCTTTCTCATCCTCCTTTTAATAGATATTGTTCAGGGTGATTTTTGCTGCAGGCTCCACGTCTCTATTCGGATTTCCTGAATATATTTTTTTTTTTGCCATGACGGATTTCCTGAATATATATCATATATTAATGATTTGATCAGATCTGCATCTTCATACTCCACACGTGGGCCTACGTTTCATGCCTTCAATTTTGCTTTTCTTTCATCGCGCGGGGTCCACATTTTTGGCCTTTTACGAATGAATATAACATAGTTTATCATCTTTATGTGCGTGGGACCCACGATTTCTTTATTCCTTCAATTTGCTTTTATTTCTTCCAATATCCTTGAGATTGTTTTATCTTCGGGGATCTACGTTTTAGCCTGAATGATTTGCTTGAGTAAGATATTATATATATCTATATAGATATAGGTATATATTATATCATTTTCCTATTCTTTAATTTATTTGATATTTTCATCTTTCTTCAATATGATAATATCCCTATAAGATAAAATAAGATATGATTAAATTTTATATTCAAATTCTTCTTTTCTCTTATAATTAATTAAAGAATATAAAATATAATTAAATAGGCATAAAATATTAATAAATTTAGTGAATATATCCAAAATATATACCGATTTAATTATAAAATATATACTTATCAGGTCACTCGAGTAATCAATGTTTTGCCCTTCTTGTGGTCGCTGCAATGATAAGTTGCTTTTCAAAACACATTATTCAAGTAGTCACTCAAGTGTTCAACTGATATTTGCAATATATGAAACCTCTTTGAGTTTTAAATCATTTTTCTAAACTTATCTCCTACAAAACCTTTCTAACTTTTTCTTAAGCTTTATTATTATCAAAACATAGGCTTTAACAATAAATAGTGGCCTAATATATATATATATATATATATAATAATTTCTCAGGCAAAAGTCATCAATATTGATACTTAAGTTGTTAATAGTGATACTAAAATTATAAACAAGGTTTTTATTGAGTATTTCCTAATAACTTTCATTAGAGCTCCAGTGGTTTTTTTTTTGAATTTCTCAATCTAAAGTTGTTAATATAGATACTTGAGTTGTTAAAAACGATACTAAGTTGTAAATAAGGTATTTTTTGAATTCAACAAATATCTCCGTTTATAACTTTAGTATCATTTACAACTCTTTCCTGAGAAATTTAAAAACAAATTATATTAGGTCGTCGTTTACAATTTTAGAATGGCTATTAACAACTCAAGTATCTATATTAACAACTTTTACTTAAGAAATTTAACAAAAAATATTAGGCCGTTGGAGCTCCGATTGCCTATTGCTAGCAAGGTCACCGAAGCTCCGGTGATAGCCGCCGGCATCTCCAGCAAGGGGTTGAGGATTTTTTTTTAAATAAACTAAGAATAGTTAGGTGATTTCTTAAATTTTGCCCCATTTCAAAAGTACAAATCAACCCCTTTGGAATTAGTGAAATTCAGCATACTTATTTGTTTTTTTACCAATTTTTATGGTTTTTTTTGTCTGTTTCCCTATTTATAACATTAGTCAATCTAGCTTCTCTTAATTTACCCTTATTGATACTTTTTAAAATTAATCAAGGAGGAGAGAGAATGAATGAATTAAGAAAAATGGTTATGATGTTTTAAAAAATACATGTCATATTAACTAACTTTCTTAGTATAATCAAATTAGATAAATATATCTTATATTAAGGATGGGGGAGTATATGGGGAAAAAAATGAGGGGTGGGGAATTTGTATGGACTTTAACGTGAATCGCTTGATTTCAAAATAAGTTAAATAAGTTTGATAAAAGGTATCTTCTTGAAAGTTTTCATAATCCTAATTTTATGTAACGTTGCAAAAAAAATTAATGGCATTATATTTTTATTTTTCAAAATTATCCTTGTTGATTTTATTGTATAGAGAGATTAAGAAATAAATTAAAATTAATGGAGAAACATTCTTTTTTTTCAGTAAAATAAATCAACCTCTTTTATTTATTCTAAATTACAGAAATCTCCCTTCTATGTTAAAAACCTATATGGACTAATATATGAAAAAATTATTGTATGAACTTGATTTGTGAGATCATTTATGGTCTAGCCCAATCACAATAAAAAAAATTAAAAGAAAAAGATTTTCAACTTCTAAAATGGAATTTTCTACCGCTGCCCCGCCCTTTACTTACCCTTTCTCCTTTCTCCTTTCTTCGTCCCCCTCTTATCACTTTTCATTTGGTTTTTCAGACTCCCTTCATCGCCGACATTTCTTCAAGTACCACGTCAAAGTGCTCCTTAATCTCTTCCGGCCGCCTCCGGTGGTGATGATAAAAATGCTCCAGAGGAAAAAGCACCTTCGAAGTGCGTCCTTCATCTTCCCAATTCCTTCTCAAATGCCAATGACAGTGGGCCATTCATCTTGTAAAATATATACATTTCCTTCAGTTTTAAATATAAGATAAAATTAATTTTTTTAAAAATAATAAAGAAACTAATTAAATTACTTGTTTTTTTTTATAAGACATGAAGCAACTAGGAGATCATCCCTTATCCAATAATAGAAGCCTACTCAACTCGCCAGACGCTTGATGAACCATGTGAAATCCTGGTGCAATAGCTAAACTTTCTTTGGCAAGGTAGTCAGCTGGCTGATTCAGATCTCTGCTAATCCTCCTCACGTCAACGTGCCATTCCCGTGCTAGCATCCTCTGGGCTTCATCAATAATTCCATAGTCTTCATGCGACTCATGCCCGCTGCCTAGCAGTAAGTCGAAAGCTTCTGTACAATCTGTTTCCAAGATGACAGCTCTATAGCCCATATCCCACGAGACCTTCAATCCATGCAAGCAACCCCACAGCTCGGCTGTAAGGGCATCGCCTTCCTCAACTCGGCACATGAAACCACGAATCATATCTCCGCGGTCATCTCGTAAAACACCCCCACATGCTACACTGGTTGAAAAGGATGAGAAAGCTCCGTCCACATTTACCTTAATGGTCCCTTGACTTGGAGGAGCCCACCGTTGTTGTGAATTACTTAAGGTGACAGTCCTGTTCCTCAGGTTGGAGAGTTTGTCATAGGCCTTATGAGTACTTGCCACCATTGCGCGTACACTATTAACAAGGCCGATATTCGAGAGTCGTTGGTCTTCGAAAACCAGTAAATTCCGTCGTTTCCAAAGCCACCAACACGTCACGGTGAATATATCGGCCCACTCATCCTTCCTACACGTGTTAGGCTTTGCTAGGTTCCAGCGGATCCAAGAAGATAAGGCTAGGGAGTTAAACACGGTCATGACCCTTGGAGACACCCACTGTTTCCACACAGTTTGCGCGAACTCACAATCCCGTAGCAAGTGTAATAGGTCCTCTGCATGATTGTGGCAGGTCGGACACTCATCATGTACGGTTAATCCTCGAGCTTTTCTGGACACATTCGTTAGGAGGCGTTTCCGCAAGATCAACCACATAAAATGGCGACACCTTTCAGGTACTCGTAGTTTCCAAATCCTCTGCCATATTGGGTCCTGGTTGCTGGTGTCATTAAGGAGAGACGAATAGGCCGACTTCACGGTGAAATTACCGTCCTTGGTTTCCTTCCATCTAACATTGCCTCCTTGTAAGAGTTCTATCCTCTGCTGAAGATGTGGCCAGGTGGCTTTGATGCCCGACCAGAGATTAGATCCCTGCTTTTTGGTCTCAATCTTTGGCAGTATATCAAACCCACACTTATATTTATCACGTACTACCTTTACCCATAAAGCATCCCGCTTCTTAATTAGGTTCCATCCTACTTTCATGAGAAAAGCATGGTTTTGATATCTCGCGTGAAGTATACCAAGCCCTCCTGTCCTTTTCGATTTGCACACCTCCTCCCATGCTACCAGGTGGACCTTCCGTTTTACTTCTGAACCTCCCCATAGAAAAGTTTGATTCTGTTTATCTAATTCCTCCCATGTGGGTGCGGGCATATAGGACGTCTGCATGACATAGTTGGGGATAGCTGTAGTGACCGACTTGATCAACGTAGTTCGTCCCGCAGTGGAAAGTGAGTTAATCTTCCATGAGGCAAGTCGCTGCTTCACTTTATCAATAACATCCGTAAAAGTCACTTTAGAAACTCTGTTATGATGTAAATTCACACCGAGGTATTTACCTAAATCGCCAGTCATAGTGAACCCAAGAGCCTCACTAATTTCGGATCGAACATTATGATTGACATTAGCGGAAAAAAATACCCTCGTCTTGTTTGCATTGACCTTGAGCCCTGAGCTCTTGGTGAAACTATCCATACAATACCTCATTACTTGAGCTTGTTGCATTGATGCTTCAGTAAAAATAATAATGTCATCTGCAAAGAACAAGTGTGAAATCGGAGGCCCAGTCTTGGTAAGGCGAATCGGCTTCCATGCCCCATTAGAGATGTGCATCTGAATCAGATGGGCCAGTTTCTCCATGCATATCACAAAAAGGTATGGCGATATCGGATCTCCTTGGCGCACACCTCGCAACGTAGAAAAGGTTTCTGATTTCTCCCCATTCCATAAAAGTTGCATACTGGAGGTGGACACGCAGCTAGAGATAATATCAATAGTATGCTGAGGGAACTGCAATTCTTTGAGACAATTAGTAAGGAACTCCCAGCTTACACGGTCATAGGCCTTTTCTAAATCAATTTTAACCGCCATAAAACCCTTCTTCCCTTTCATACCGCGCATAGAATGAATCACCTCCTGGGCTACAATAATGTTATCACTACTGTGTCTTCCAGGAACAAAGCTACATTGATTTGGAGAGATTATTTTGGGAAGAATAGCCTTCATCCGGTTCACAATGACCTTTGTAATCACTTTGTAAATCACATTACATAGACTAATAGGCCGTAGGTCCATCAGGGTCTCAGGATTGTTCTTTTTTGGGATAAGCACAAGGAGAGTCCCATTGATGTTGCGAATTTCCTGTGGATGAGTTAATAAATATTTAACATAATTAATTATGGAAACACGTACCGTAGCCCACTGTGATTGGTAGAACAGAGCGTTAAAACCATCAGGTCCTGGGGATTTTAAAGCACCCAACATGAACAGAGCATCCTTAATTTCGTCATCATGAACCTCTCGTCCACACCATTGCATCTCACTTTGGTCAAGGGGGGGAAAAGATACACTGCAGTCAATACCTTCTCTGTGGTAAATTTCTTCCGTAAAGAGTGTTGAGAAATATTGAACCGCCATTGTTTTAATTTTATCCACTTCATAGATCCATTCACCTACATCATTTTTGATGGCACTCACACGGTTGATTTTCCTCCGTCCATTTGCACGCGCATGGAAATATTTGGAATTTCGGTCCCCATAAATTGACCATTCTGTCCGTGCTTTTTGGGCCCATAAGAGAGACTCTTGAATTAATATTTCTTCTAATTCTTTCCAGAGCTGGAATTGCAGATCCTCAAGCGATTGATCCACTCCACGCCGAGCAATGGCTAGGTTTAGCCCATCTAGCCGACGAAGTATCCTTTTTTTCCTTGCCTCGATGTGACCAAAAACATGCTTATTCCAGTTCTTGCAAGCTTGAGTAAAGGAAGAGAGATTTACCTCCCAAGGGGTGTCAGTGTGCCATTTATCCTTCACAAATCCTGCGAACTCATCATGAAGCACCCAGGCTGCAATGAAACGGAAGGGTCGATTTGGGTTGGAACTACATCCTGGTAAGTCCGTGTTAAGCAATATAGGTCTATGATCAGATTTGAAATATGGCAAGTGAGTGACGGTTGCGTTAGGAAATAGTTGCATCCAATCCTGATTAGCCAACATCCGATCGAGGCGTGCTTCGGTAGCACCTCGGTGCCAGGTGCATAGAGGACCCATAGAGCCCAGGTCTATCAGTTCTTCCTTCTCAACCCAGGTTAAAAATTCTCTGTCATAAGATAACCTACAAGGCGCCGTAGACTTCCTTTCGTGGCTATATAATGTTGCATTCCAGTCACCACCTAAAACCCAAGCTCCCTGTATGGATGCAGCTAACCTGGAGAGTTCGCCCCAGAGGGTTCGTCGTCCGTTGATGTTGGGACTAGCATAGATAATGGTAAACATCCATGGAGAAGCATCTGCCATAGTAATTTGAACATGCATGAATTGACGATGGCGTTCAACAACCGTTACGTCCATGATTGACGAATCCCACATACACCATATTCCACCGCTGTACCCTTCAGAGTCAATAATCGCTGAGTTACTAAATCCCATCCTATTGATTCTCGCTTGTGAGAACTGCTTTCCACATCGGGTTTCCAATATAGCTAGAAAGTTTATTTTGTAGTGCCTCTGTAAATCCCTAACTAGCGTTGGGAAGCTGCGAGCACCCGTTCCACGTGCGTTCCATGTTGTAACAATCATTGGGAAACCTGTAATGAAGTGTGGACATCACACACAGCGACTTGATCCTTTCCCAGTTCTGTTAGTGGTGCAACTTGGTTACTTGTGGGTTCCTGGATATCCATATCATTTGCTTCTGTAATAGCAACGTTGTTAGCCATCAAACCTGGGTGAGTTACATGTTCTTCACTCCTCGACCCATTATCCTTATCCACGGTGGTCTCAAATTCCATGGCCTTTGCGAGCCCATGGTCAAGCAAAGTCTCCACCACGTGATCAGCCAGAATGGAAAAGGAGTTACTGTTGCTGGGCTGCCCATTGTTCAAGCCCACCTTCTTCACTGGACCTGTCTTGGTAATCCTTCCTCTAGCAGGGTGTCGATTTTCTTTGCCCCTAGGTGTGATTTTACTCTCCATCTTCCTTTTATGTGTAACCGGGACCCACACTTTCGAATTATTCTTATCCTCGTTGGAAAATCGGTTCTACGTATCTGTCACCATTAAACTCCTGCCTTCTTTATCCTTGACATTCGGTCCTCCCCGTGATCCATGCTTCTTCGCCTCACTCTTCTTAATTCCATCCTGGTTCGTATCAACACCATCGGATCCGGTAATAATTTTCACGGTATTCCCGTTCCTGAAATCACGGCATAGGATCCGAATCTTACCATATATGTTTTCATTCCCCAACGGTTCGCCGGCAACCGGTGCTTCACCCACCTTATCCACCTCCGGCACGACACTGCGACCCACATCCATCGGACCTCTGGAGCTGTTCACACCCTCGCCATCACTACGTTGTTTCCCCACTGAGTCCCCCACGTGTTGTGGGCAGTTCAATTTCTGGTGCCCATACTTTCCACACTGAAAACAGACCTGATGGAGCCCCTCGTAGATAATCGGCCTGTCCTCACCAAACACACCAAACGTTGGAAGCAATGGTTGGTGAAGATTCACCTCTACACAAATCCGAGCAAACCCTCCTTTATCGTAGATAGAAGTCGACCTGTCAATCTTAATTGTCCTGCCCACCATATTCCCGATAATATTTAAAGACTCCACGTTATAAAACTCCATTGGCAAATCCGGCAGCCGAATCCATACTGCTATCATCCGCTGCATGTCAGCTTTCCATGGGTTGAAGTTCGGACGCCATCGCTGGACAATGAGGTAGTGATCATCAATCATCCATGGGCCCTCCTGGAATGCAAAGTCTCTATCCTCTTTGGTCGTGAAAGACACAATGCAATAACCATTACTTAGGGGTATCAACTTCATCGGATCTACTGGTTTCCACATGCGGTGGATCCTATCTCTAATTATATAGAGAGGAATGTCTGCACCCAACACTTTAATAATCAAAGAATTCATCCATGGCCGACACCAGGAGGCATATTGGTCTGACGTCATCTTCAAGGAAGGGGTCCTGCGCTCAGTACTCCTCCCATACCTTTCCTCTTCCTGTGATGAGTAGTCCTCCTGCACCTCCTCTCCGCTTTCACTATTCTTCTTACTGAAGTATTTCTTCCACCCGTTAACTATATCATCCTCTTCTTCATGCCGTATCAAGAACCCGGCGTGGCCGGGAGTGATTAACTTATCCCGATATGACGCATCCATAATCCTCCTTCGTGGATTGCTAGGGTGCGCATTCCCCTTCACAGCATTCCTCTTCACCTCACCCGGCGACCGGGGTTTGTTATTCATACCAAACACAAACCCCATACTGGTGTCGCCCACACAGTTCTTAGCCCTCTCCTTACCGCCTCCTGTCTCGCTACCAGTATCCTCGCCGTTCCCTCCAGGCGAATCCCCTCCCTTTCCTCCGTCGCTCCCACCGTGACCACCGCTCTCACTCATCTCGCTTGGGTCTTACTTTACTTAAACTTCAAAATCCTTGAATTCGCTTTCCTATCACATGTTTTACTAATTAAATTACTTTAAATTATATGATTAAGTAATTTATTTAGTTTCTTTAATCTCTCCAAAAAAATCAGCTTTGTCTTATATTTAGAACCATAAGGAGTACATATATATATATATATATATATATATCTGTGTTTGCTTGGTTCTCCTAAAAACCTGTATTCTGTCACCAAGAGGAACTGATGGAAACTGGTATGGGTAGATTCTCATCAAGGAATTGAAAAAAAAAAAAAATCCTTTGCTGGTTGATTAACCGCCGTTGTTCTTGGTGAGATAATAAAAGATATAATGAATTCTATTCATTATAAGTAAAAAGGCTCCTTTGTTCTTTGCTTACAGCATTGTTTTGACAGATCCATTTTGTAATTTTTAGCAAGTTCTACATATTTGCTTTAATATAAATAAATGAAAAATATCATATGGTTTTGATGCAGGGCCCCATAGAATATCATACCCAGAGTTCTTCGTAGTACATGGTGATAGATGATGTGTAAAAGAATTAAGAAAGAGAAGAAACTTGGGAGAATATCATACCCAGAGTATCATGTTATTTGGGTGTTACGATTGCTTATAAGTTGGTTTTTACGTAAATCGAGACACAACTCCTCTCACATATTTATTTTGTATACCGTAAATCACTATTAAAAAGTAACTTATAAGCAATTGAATCGCTAAAACAAACATGGAAGAAAAAGAAGTAAGATAAAGGACATCATAGGCTTCAATGGTGCTTCCTTATCTGGTGCTTTTTAGCTTCTCCACCATAGGCTTCGAGGTGCTTCCTCCTCCGGTACTTGAAGAAACGCCGTCAAAGAAGGAAGCAAGAGCCAATCTGAATGAAGTGAGGAGGAGAAAGTAAAGAGCGGCAGTAGAGGAAATCACAAAACTCTAGTGGCCCATTTGGTATCATGGAAAAGTTTTTTATAGAAGCAGAAGTGGAAATGGAAGTAGAACAGGAAGTGGAATTAGGTTTTAAAGTATGTTTGGTATGTCGATAGAAGTGAGATATAATTTTTAATTAACTTATTGATTTTAAATGTAAAATGACTAATACACCCTTATATTAAAAACCTAGCCAATACCCAAAATAGTCATAACCGCAATAATAATCATCCATTGGGCTTCTCGGGTTCAGCAAAATTTGTTTATTCCCTTCTGCAGAAAAATATTTTTGTTCCAGTTTGACTCAGTGAGGTTATACTGTTGAATCTGCTAGACTGTACTATAGAATTCTCACTTAGAAGCTTTGAAATAGTTGCTGCAAGGAGGGAGGGAGGACGTCGATGGTGGCTGCTAGTACAATGGCTGCAAGCACTAACTAGACTAAAGAAAGCGACCAAATCTAAAGAGGGAGAAGGAGAAGACAAAGAAGGCTGTCGTCCTCTGTCGCAGTGCCATCAGCCGTTCTCCATTCTCTATCCTCCGTCGCATCGCCGTCATCCTCACACCGGCGTCCATCACGCAAGCTTCACTGTTGGTGGAGGCCGGTGGATGGCAGCTCTATCGGTGGTAGGGTTAAAATGTAAAGGGCAAACTTGTCAATAAATTATAAAATGAAAGGTATAATGGTCTGAAAAATTCACTTCAAATGGAACTCATCCACTTCCATGGGTTAGAAGGTGGAAGTGAGTTCCAACCTTTTTGGTGGAATTGACTTCCACAAAGAAGTGGGTTCCAACACACAAAATGGTGCGTTCCACTTCTACTTCCGATTCTGACTCTAATTCCTTTATACTAAATGAGGCATAGATGTTTTATTTTTTTTGAAAAACAACAAATTATTTGAAAAAAGTAGCTGACATGTGGATTAAAATAATTTGAGGTGGAGCATTTTTATTGGATAGACCATAGATGAGTTGGCGGTGCATGCAAGAATTTCTCCCAATATATGTAACACAAATCTCCCTTCTAATTGAGATTCAACTTCTATCCACTCAATCAATAATTAACTGTTAAATCACAGCATAGACCCACCATTTTGACCAAAAAGCCCCTCCTTTACATAATATTATTTGATAATCATTTAATCACATACCTTTATCCCACATTTAAAAATAATTTTAATATATATTTTCAAATATTTTATTACATTGTTAAATTGATTACCATATTACAAAGTTAATTAATTTTATAACTATAAATTTTAATTCTTCAATAAATTTAAACACTTAATCTCGTTTATTCATTAAAATTTACTACCTCTAGTCCTTAATATAAAAACCTTTTAACTATTTTGGATAAATTAAGGAAGCTCAATAAATTACTTTAAAGTATCTATATTTATCTTTTTTATACCAAACTAATTTGTCTCACTTACAAACTGAAATATAATCAAATGATACACAACACATGCTATGATTAACTAATTTATTTAACTTTCTTAATCTTTCTAAAAAAGTCAACAGTGTCTTATATTAAAGACTAGAAGTAGTATGATGTAATCATTTTCTCTTGTTCTGCCCCTCATTTTCTCTTGTTGTTTCATTAACTAGTATCACAAGTATGATTCGATTTGGTATTTATTAGTGTCTGAGGAATCCACAGCTCCTGGTACTACTTTTATGTAGGACTTGAACAAATTTGTGGCGCAATGTCTAACATACAAAGCATTGGTTGATTGAGTTGTCATAAGCGGATAGATAATAAGAAGCAGGAAGTGAGGATCATTTTGGTCATATAAGTAGAGCTGTAGAAGGAGACCCACACCCGCTCGAGGAAAGCCATGAAGCTATGTGAACCTAGAACAGAAGCCGAGACCTAGTCTCCCGTGGAGATGAAAATCTGCAAAAAGACAATAACAAAATAGAAACTCGAATCTACATTTCAGTGGTGACATGAGGGAGGAGCATGGAGACCGACAAAGATGACTGAGAACATGAGCGACGAGGCCGAAATGCATGCAGACAACCAAGAAAGGCTGCTTGGTTTGAGGAGAAGGATTATATTTGGCCACATGGTAATTAAAGCAATGTTTTCAAGCGCATCCAATTTTATCATCCATGTCATTTTTGTTAAGATACAAATTTATTCTGAAAGTTTTCAATTAGGAGTAAATTTGCCCCGAGTTTGGTCAACTAATGATAAGGGCAAAATTACTCCAAATTTAATATTTACGGAGTAAAATTGGTCCTTGAAAAAATTTCAAGGCAAAATTAGCCATCAGTGAACACTTCCGGAGTAAAAATGGCTTTTAAGTAATTTAGTACTTTCTTTTACATTAATTATCTAAACAAACTTCAGCTTAACAAAATACTTTTTTAAAAGCTAATTCAAACATAAATCATATTACATAATATAATTTTTACTCTATCTTACATTTACAAAAATCATGTTAAAAAAAAAAAGTCACTTTTATCACTGTTAATCAAAACATGCTCTAAATTTAATTACAATAAAAAAAAAACTAGTTGCGTCAAGCAAACTATTATGTAGGACTATTATGTCCGCGTTGAATTCTAAAATTATTTTAAAAGATTCAAATATTAAATATTTAAACTATACCAATATATATATCATCATCCCAGGTAGAATTTCTCTTCCCAAACATAATAATGTTGTGTGTTTTTTTTTTGACCTTGAATAATGTTGTGTTTTAAAACTGTATAGAGTACAATATAACCATATTCAATTTAAAAGCCGCATAAAATAAAACTGATTTGTCATGGGACTTTTAATTGTTAAGCCTGCAGAATAATGCGTTATAGCAGGAATTGCCGTGGAAGCAAAAGCACTCATCAATCAGTAAACTCAAAAGAGTTATCAATTGTCGTGATGCAAATATGATCACACAAGAAAGCAGCCTAAATCTGACTTCAATTTCATTTTTTTCCCTCTCTTTCCTTTTCTTATGATATCGATATGGTCTTAGCCACGTGGTGGATTTTCGCATGCCCCTGGCCATTATGGTCAAATATTACACTTGATTGTAACACTGAAAAAATGCAATTTTTTTGTTTTTGTTTTTATTTTTCTCCAGTGTAATTTACTAATTTGGAAGTAACGTTGAAAACTTGAAGTCACTACCATAATCATCCCTGCGCCAAGGTTGGAACTTGGAAGGCATGCGTTGCAGATTGCGTACACTACTGACTCTACCCTGTAAATTACTTGCATAAATAGTTAAAATACAACCTAATAATGAATTATTGCATCAGAGAATCGTGGGTCCCACGTTATTAGTTGAGGCCCATATATTTTGATATTTACATATATTACACACATATGTGTATATTGTGTACCCATGTTTTTCGTTCCTTCGCTTCAGTTCCGCACTCCAGAATCCCAGATTCCTGTTTGGCGAGAATCCAATCCCAGAGGTTGGTTCCTTTTCGACCTCTTGTCGTTCGTTTTTCTCTCCGTCTTCAATTTACTGGTTTACTTTGATTTTAGCTCTGAATTTTCTGATGTCCGTGTCCTTTACTATGTTTACGACGCCTCGTTTGGTCGCTGCTTTCACCCAGGATCTTTTTCTTTCGTCTCAGTGAAATTTCTACTATTTATTTATTTTTTTCCCATGATTATTATTTGCAACTCCCTTTTTCCACGGGCTCTGTTGTTCTTCTTTACTCTTGGAAAAGCTCAAGAGTTCGCGTATCCGTTGGGGGCGGGTTCGTGAAAGTGGAATGGTTCATTCAATAGGAGCTTTTGGTGCCTGGTTTATGCCAAGATTCAAGCACTATTGAGAATATAAGGCGCATTTAAGGGAGTCGAATTTTGGGTTGTCTCTAATTCTTAACTCAAAGCATAAGGGTTGCTATCTCTAGCTCAGTTTAGTCGATGAATTTTGTTTCTTTGACTTGTGTGATGAAAATATTTGATTAAGTTGTGACTCTATGTTATTAATATTAATTGATTCTACTCATAGGTCCGAAAATTAAAGAGTAATCTTCCAAAATTAATATTAACTGATTCTACTCATAGGTCCGAAAATTAAGGAGTAATCTTCCAAAATTAATGGATGATGACATGTTGGAGAAAAGCCGTTGTACAATCACCTTTGAACAAGTATCTGCTTGAGAAAGTAATGTGAACTCGTTGACATGTCAGAGAGTGGAATCAAGTCAACTGGGGTGTATTTGTTGTTCATTTTCAAGAGTCTAGAGTTCTTTCGCCTTTACTCTGGTGTATTGTTATCTGTTCTATTTAAAGTGGTCCATGACATGTTTTCAAAATTGTTAATAATCATATTTTGATTTTGGGTTGTTCTGTTTGCTGAATTATCTTATCAAATGTTGGCTTCAGATTGACAAATGGCTAAAGAAGTCACTGCTACTCCATCAACATCTTTTGACTATGTTGTCTTGGGGGATGATCATGAGAATCTAAGAACCGTCAGAGGCACATCCAACCACACAAGTCCTAGGATCGAACCTGAGAGGTTGAAACTTCGGCACAGGATTGGCCGGGGACCATTTGGTGATCTTTGGTTAGCAACTCATCATCAGTCAACTGAAGATTATGATGAGTACCATGAAGTTGCTGTCAAGATGTTGTATCCCATCAAAGAGGACAACTTGAGGACTGTATTAGAGAAATTTGATGAGTTATATCACAAGTGCCAAGGAGTGACTGGGGCTTGCTGGCTCCATGGCATTTCAATTCTAAACGGAAGGGTAGGACTAATTTTAATCTTGCTCTTGTATATTTCAGGTTACTATCAACTTGGATCTCACTGACAATGAATCTTCTTTCCCCTTACAGATATGCATCATTATGAATTTCTATGAGGGATCTGTCGGTGACAAAATGGCTAGGCTCAGAGAAGGAAGGATTTCATTGCGTCATGTGTTGAGGTGATATTGATAATTGATGTAGCGAAAAAATAAATACAAAGGACTGTCAATCCTAAAGGCGTGTTACTGGCTGCAGGTATGGAATCAATCTGGCCCAAGGTATTCTGGAACTTCATTCTAAAGGAATGCTAATTCTCAACCTTAAACCCTTTAATGTGCTTCTTGATGTTAATGACCAAGCTATTTTGGGAGATTTTGGTGTTCCCAGTCTTCTGCTTGGCCTCTCATTCCAAGGCTCAGATATGGTTCATAGGTTGGGGACTCCAAATTACATGGCTCCAGAACAATGGGAACCTGAAGTCAGAGGGCCTATATCCTTTGAGACAGATTCATGGGGATTTGGGTGCACCATTGTGGAAATGTTGACTGGTAATCAAACTTGGTGTGGGAGATCAGTTGGTGATATAAACCAACTAGTAGTTAGAAAACATGAAAAACCTCTTATTCCCAGTGGTCTTCCTCCTTCAGTTGAGAACGTCCTCAGTGGATGCTTTGAGTATGATTTAAGGAATCGTCCCTCAATGGTGGATATTCTGAGCGTATTTAAAAGGTTTGCAATTTTTTTTCCGAAACTTTGCAACAAAATTTGTGATTTTGTAATTAGACTGCTTTTTGGTATCTTAATGGCTTATTGTATTCTTTTGTATTCAGTTTAAGTGGCTTATCAAGTTCCAGTAAACGTACATTTATCCTCCTACAAAACATAATTATATCATATTAGTGATGCAAGTATAGTTGTTCAAGTTCCATTGGCTATTGTATCAAAGGGGTTGAACTAATTCCTCTTGACCATTCTCACTCTGTAGACGTTATATGATCTATCCTGTATGTCCTTCTGCATATATATGACAGGATTCATTCTGCCTACTATGCAAGAGCTTACTGTGTCATCTATAGTTACTAAATGGGCTGACGGTGAACTGGAGTGATCATGTCCCTTACATTTAACTCATAAGAGGTAGGAGTTATTATTAGTGTAAATTGAGGTGAAACTTATACTTACAAGTGATCGTTTAGAGACCTCCTTTAAGAGCATTGGACATTTCCCAGCATAAAAAGTTTTGTATTTGGTATTTTCACATGATGCGGACAATCAACTATTACTATGGATATGGTCTTCCTTAGGAAATCACTATTTGCAGGACAGACATGAGGTTTCCAGCTTTTTAATTCCATGTACCCTGCAAAAAATTTGGCCGTTGATTTTGCATCTGAATGTCACTGCTCTGAACTTGTCTTCTGATTGTGGATAATGTCTGGACCACAAGTTGGAACTCTTATCAATTATCAATATTGTGATCACCGAAAAACAATTGAGAAATACTGGATCTAATTTTAATTAAGCATAGTTTTCCTTTAGTTATTATCTAGTGGTGTTCATGAAAATAACAAAATATTTTATTCAAAAAAAAAAAAATCTGCTGCAACTAGTTCTCTGTTCTCATTTGTTCTGCTAACTTCTCAGCTCTCTGGATGCATTAGCCAATGATGGAGGATGGCAATATCTCGGAACCATGAAGGTTGCTGAAAAATCAAGTAGCACAGGCTATACAGATTGGTTTGTTTCAAAGGATCGTCTCCAGGTGAATGACATGGTAAGGTCTAGAAAACCAACCAATTCATGCAAACGTCAAAACATGGATGTCCCGGAGGGAACTGTTGTTGGTTTAGAACGTGGTGTAGATCATGGTTTTGTTTTAGTGAGGATCCACGGTATTCATGACCCTTTAAGAATTCATAGTTCAACCCTGGAGCGAGTCACATTTGGTTTGGCAGCTGGTGATTGGGTACGCTTGAAGGAAGAAGATGAGAAGCACTCACCAGTGGGCATTCTACATTCCATTAGCCGTGATGGTGGAGTGGCTGTTGGATTTATTGGAATGCAAACTCTCTGGAGAGGTAGTTCCTCAGAACTTGAAATGGCAGAGCCTTACTGTGTGGAGCAGTTTGTAAGGCTTAAAGTCAATGTGTTGAATCCTCGATTTGAATGGCCTCGTAAAAGGGGAGCAGCCTGGCCTTGTGGAAGGATATCATGGATCCTACCAAATGGGTGTCTAATTGTCAAATTCCCAGGGATGTTGACTTTTGGGGATGAAGCAAGCACCTTCTTAGCTGATCCGTCTGAGGTTGAAGCAGTTAACTTTAATACGTGCCCTGGGATCATAGAGAAATATAAACATGTAGAGGATCATCACTGGATAGTCAGACCTGCCCTAATTGCATTTGGCCTGTTTACAGCTTTGAAATTAGGCCTGTCAATTGGAAAGAAGATGAGGAAGAACAAGGTGCACGCAAAAGAGGGTGAAAATCAGCACATGGATGGCCAGAATGCCAGCAACTCTGCCTGGAGATCTTCTGGTGCTGTAAATCCTGGCAACACAGTGTGGGTCCCTTCAGTTTCCAATATTCTTTTCAGAGAAGGCGCTAATGCTCCAACTGATCGGTAGTATTACCGATCTCATCAGAGTCATATAAATTATGAATGTACAGGTCACTATGAACTAGCTTCTGCACCCGTGAAGGATATCCATCAAATGTCCTGCTATACTGCAATTTGTCGATACTTCAAAATGGAACAATGTAACGTAAATGCAGACTGGTATCACTCTGAATGCAAAAATTGTATATGTGCAGTCCTATGATTAGCTTACATTGTTCATGCTTATTTTCCACCCAAGATGCTTTGCATACATGACCACTTCAGGAATTGTTGGAATGCGTATTACGAGTGTTTTGTCTTCTCGTGCTTATAAGAAACTATAGTTTCTAATTACACTTAATGTAAGCCTAATCGATGTTTTAGTGTTCTTGAATGTGTCATGAACTGTGAGGATGTCAAGGTGACTTTCAACTATAAGTTGAGGAAAGTGGTTGCAAGCTATCGTCTCGAAATGTCAAAGCATTTAGGCCTAACAAGGTTATGAGAGTAGTTAAAAAGAGACTGAGAGTCTCCGAGTTCAAATTTCTAATTGGATCACACTATTTTTCAAAAGAAAGCCAATGTCTTTTGAGTCGATGATTTGCTAGGTGATTTACATTCATGCACCTTCTAGTCGAAAGGTACTCTAGAGATCACTTATTCTCTTTTTCGCTGTAAATCTGTGACTCTTGAGCCGTATCATTGTACCACGTTTCAATACTAGTGAGAGAAACGGTTAGATCTGTGTTCAGTCAACTAAGAATCCGATCGCAATCATGTACAGTGGGTGAAATTGGAGCCACTTTCTAGAATGAATATGAATATTAGGCATCCCATATGACTATCAGGACCAACTTTTTGTGCTGGGTGGAATGGAGATTTGAACTTGTAAAAGACATTCTTTGAATCACACATGGTGGCTTATGCCTAACATTCTATTGTAATGATTATAGTCATGGCGTGGTTTTCACACGGTCTAAATAAATCTGAGATATGGCCACAAAATTTGCAAATTCATGAACACGAGGCAATTCTCCAAGGTGCGAAATACTAAGCTGGGATCTAGAGCTTGAGTGGCTATATGGATCCGGGATCCGAAGCCCACAATTATATTTGATAAAATAACTTCGAATAATATGAGTTATTAAATAATGATAAAGAGACATAAATACATAATGGAACATTGCAACAAAAAAAAAAACAGAAAGAGTAAAGAATGATAATTGGGCACCCTGTAAGGACATTCATGGGATTTTAGAGACGTGTTAAAACTAATTTGGAGGTTAAAATGGGAGATTGAATCCTTCCACAAATGACAAAGTTCAGACAGTAAAAGTGATGGAAATGTTACTAATAAAATTCAAGGCGGGTGATTTAAATGAAGAAAGGCCATTAGAACTATAAATAATAGAAAAGTATCTAATAAGGTAATAGACGAGGTTTATCATACCGTTATGAGACTAACAATAATATATGTTAGTAAATGTTGAGCTTAATGGGATAAAATGTGGGGTAAGTGTATGTTTAGGAATACTTATTTTTTGAATATAAGTGCTTATTACGTAAGCCGAGATAAAACTCCTCTCACATACTTACCTCGTATACCGTAAATCACAATTTATAAGTACTTATTATCTAAAAATAAACTATTCTAAATAAACACTAGGTGAGATAAAGATATTGGTATAGATGTATAGTTATATAAAAAATATTATAAGATTTATAATATACATGTGTGAAAAAGAGTTATAGTGATATAGGTTTTTTTTTGACCTGGAGTGATATAGGTTAAAGAGAATAGTAAAAAATTGATTGAGGCGGTTGAGACATATGTTGAGAAAACATTGAATACCCCAATGGAAATGGCAGTTCAAATCATATGAAATCTTCTAAAAAGAAGAAAAAGTAAATGTAACATTCAATAATATTACTGAGTGAGACTTTATCTAAAGATTTAATTTGTGTGTGTTTGGATTAACTTTTTTTAATAGTTTTTACGACTTATAAGATAAGTGTGTGAGAAAAGTTTTATTTCGGATTACGCAAATCATGGTTTTAAAGTTACCAAACACGTTGCAGATATATGTTTAATATCATGGTGTGACGTGACGTGTATCGTTGACTCTGGTCGAGCAAGATAATATGTGTTGTTATGTAGTAGATCTATGAACTGGAGAAAGGTGTTGGTGATGGAGATGAGGTGGCCAAGTGCCAACTGTGAGGTGGTAAAGGACAAGTGAAGAGGGGTCTCTATCAAAGTATCTGATGAAGGATCCGCACAGATTCAGCTGCTCCATTCTCATTAATGCCTACCATTTGTCACTTCACTACTTCTCATGCAATCCTCTTTTCATGACCCCCACCTCCTCATCGTATCAAATCTTTGCATTAATTCTACACAGATCCACAGTAATTCTTTTCAGAGCCAAAAATTGGCAGAAACAATTTAAAGGTATAAACACAACAACAAAATATATTGCCTGTTTAGGATCTTAATTAGGCATCTAAAAAATACTTATTTATTTAAATTAGGATAAAACTCATCTCATATATTTATCCCGTATACAATAAATCACGATTGTAAAATTGTTTTTAAAAGTTCTGATCATCATTTCAAACAAATATATAGAAAGATGTAAATATTTGCAACAAACATATAGAAAATTGTTGACACTTTTATAAAAGCAAGCCACTCATTTAATGATTTGAATCTAATACAGATAAAAAAGTTCAAATAAATAACTAGGCTAACATATATAGGGATGGAAATAGGTAAGACCTCTAACAGGGGCCTATGATCTAACCTATATAAAGTATAGCCTAACCTATTTCGTAAATAGATCAGGTTCAGGTTCAAACATATTTCTAGGCCTATTTAGATAAACAAGTCATGCGTATTTTTATAAGACCTAGCCTATAAGCCTACAGGACTGACCTATTTAGTTTTTTTTAATATATACTATTACATAAGTATATATAATATAATAAAAATAATTTTATAAATTTATAAACTTAACCTTAATTCTAAGTTTCATATCACATCGTCATTACATTTAACCATTACTTTCTTACTGGTTTAGCTCTGATTTGGCCCTCATCTGACCCACTGACCCTTAACCCAGTACCCCGACCGGTTCAATACCCCATCCAAATTTTAATACCTCAATAAATATAGATGACCAAACATATATTTTAGTGTAAATAAATATATCATGAAAGAGTTGGCAAAAAAATATCACGAAAAAGAAACAAGCATAACAGGTGGGAGGGAAAAAATGGTTGGGTAATGAACTGATGATGGAAAGTGGGGGCAGTGGGGCGAAGGGAATTAAAAAAGTAATAGGAAATGAAAAGGAAAGAAGATGGAACGTGTCAGTGCGTGATTGGTCATAAAGGGAAATAGGTACCAAAAAGATGCAGTGAGCTTGCTTCCAGATAAGCCTCGTCACATCCTTGTTTTAGCCAACCATTTTTCCAGCCTTAAGCCTTTTTATACACTCAGAGGTTTATTAGTACCATGTCATGAACTCCCAAGTCATAACAGATTCCAGCATCAAAAATTAAGAAAACTAAAAAAGGTCATAATGAATCATTAATATATATTCCGATCAAAAAAATAATCATTAATATATATTAATAAGAGATTAGGGTTATAGGAATGGTACCCGGTGCAGCCACAGATCCAAAAAAGAGGGAGCAACGTCATTGGCATTTACGCCACGTGGGGCCCCGGATCCTAAGAAGATCTTAACCCCCACCTCTCTTTATCCAATTCCAATTGCTTTCCCTTCCCGTCAACATCACTCCCCTTAAATTATAAAAGTATTTACGTTTACGAAAAATAAAAAATTTATTAAAAAAGTCCCTCCTTAAAAAATTTATTACCCGAATTTATTTGAAATATGCTTACCATTTAATCCGTGCAACTCTTCTACAAATATATACAATATATGCTCAACTAATGTACAAGATGGGAGATATCTGTAGATAACTGAAAACATATGGTACTCAATTTAAGATAAGCTACATCAAATCAATTCAGTGTTTGTTAGAGAAAACGGTGGAAAAGTATGTTCACGTAAATCGAAAAAAACTTCCCTCATAAACTTATCTCATATATTATAAATTATGTTGGAAAATAACTTTCGCTGCTAATTCAAACAGATACTTAAAAAGTTAGGTCCTTATGTGCTATAGGCACTAAAATTTTTGCAAAAGGAATTACTATTATGCTTCTTAACATGGGAGTTAATTGAAAGTTTAATTTAGTTATAAATTTATTTTATCTCCTAAATTTATATTTTTTTATTCAAAGCATCCATATAACTGCACATGTTAGGGAATTTATATCCAATAATTATTATGATGAAATACAGTATTTTATGAAAACCAAACTATATTTGACATTGTCACAAATTACTAATGTAACCAATTTTATTCATCCATCCAAATTAGTCATTCATCTCTCATATTAAGTGTATATTTGGTTTACCCTTTTGTTTTAATTTTTTAAAAATATTTTTATGATTTATGAAATAAATATATAAAATAAATTTTATCACAAATTCTGAAACTATGATTTTATTATTTCCTAATAAATCACAAACGTGCAGAGCGAATGTAGCATTTGAGCAATTTTTAGCTCCCTCCAGGTGCCCTTAATCGGCCCGACTCTTCTTGTAATATGTGTAGGAAATCTAAGGATGTGGATTGTTTCAATGGCTTAGATCAAATTATTATTTTAATTGTTAGATAAAAATTTTCATAAAAAACATTTCAATTTAAATAATTGGATGGTCTCTCTTTTTCAGGGGTCTCGACCCAATACCCATCATCCCTGTCTACTATATCTATCTCTCACTCTCTTGATTATTGCATAATTATAAAGTTATTCCAACTTGGGCATTTCTATGTCTCCCACCGTCTGCCTCCCTCTGATTTCTCTATCATCACCCATAATTATCACTGTTGATTAGCCTGCCTTCCAATTATTTTTCCAAAATTATATTTATATTCAAATTTTATCTTTAAAAAGGTGATACTCTATATTGTTTGCCTTAAGGAATAAGAATTAAAGATTTCAAAGTTAGCATCGAATTTTGAACTTACTTTCGATTATTTGAATTTTTTATCTTTTCCGTGACTATATTCTGAAAATCATTCATTTTCAGTAAAAATTCTTTTATTATTCTTAATAATAATTAGGACAACAAATAGAAAAGACTGATTTTTTTAAGTTCCAGTGTTGTGTTTTTTAGCTACACCTTGAAGACATCTAAAATCTATAAATAGGTGTCTATTTTTTTACCCCTAGTTAATTTGGGAGGGGTTTTGTAGTTCTAAAACATTTATTATTTTTAACTAATTTTTACACAATTCAATCAAAAAAAGACGATTGAAGTAGTAGAATAAGGATATAGTAAATTAAATAAAAAAAGAACGAAATCAATAAGTTATTAATCAAGCTGATGTTAGTTTCACCTCTATAAAGAAAATGACACGAGTTTAAATTTCAGAAAGCATACTTATAGAAAAAAGCAAAAATCCTTTAAATGCATTTCAAACTTTGAAAGAAATTAGTCTCAAAGGCAGAAAAACTTGAAGAAACCATTGGAACTCCCCCTGATTCATAATTCACTAGAAAATAAAGAAGCAATAGTTTACTTATTAAATATGTCATAAATTTGTTTTTCTTTCACTTTTACCATTATTCAAATATGTGTTTATAATTTTAATGAATACGTAAAATTGGAAATGAATATTAACTACATGAACAAAACTGAAAAATAATCATCAAGTATCTCACAAATGATTTATATTTTACACTAAGCTATTATTCTAAAAGTGACTTATACTATGGATTAAAGGGAGTGATTTAAAAAAGGGTCAAGGGGCATTTTTTGCCTCAAAAGGTTTTAACTGATGGACAATTTTGCTCAGAAGTGTAAAAAAAAAAAGCAATTTTTGTTTTAGATGTTGTCCCAGTTAATTTTTAATCATATAAATGTCAAGATTAACTGAGACAACTAAAAATTAAAATAATGATTAGAATAAAATTACTCCACTTTTAAGTTTTAACACATTCAGAAGAAAATTATCCCTCAAGAACCTTTCAAAACAAAATTACTTTCAACTTTCAAGTGAAAACTTACGGGTACCCCTTACCCCTTAAAAAGAAGAAGGAAGAAATCAAAACTCAAAAACTGACGAGGGTGATATGGCAAAAAAAAAAAAAAAAGCGAGGAGGGTGAGAGACACTCACGGGATAAATGTGGTGTTGCGAACACGTGAGGGGTCTTTGACTTGGGAGACGTTAAAAAGCGGAAATGATCTGGCGTGATCTTTTTTCGAACATGAGTTTGCACGGACGCGATCTCATGGACGGAAATATGGAGAATCCTGACCGTTGGAATGTGAAGTACGATACGATCGTGTGATCTAACAGATGTGAACCTTTGTCTCTCTAAAGCTAATGATCATCTTAAATCATATATCCATCGTACGATCGCGTGCGCATGAACAGTGAATCCTGTACGCCCATGTTCCCTCATGCTGCTCCACCTTCTTCCTCTCTGCGTCCTGCCCTTTTTCCTTTTTGCCTTTTCCCTTTTTATTTTATATCCTTCTTTGGAAACATCCCATTGTTTTCCTTTTTTTTCCTTCCTGTATTAAAACAAGTGGATAGGATTAAAGGCGTTCCTATATCTTATCCTTGTAATTAAATAAATTATTTTCTCCCAAAAGATGTTAATTAAATTATTTATTTCTCATTAAACAAATCAAATGAAAATGCTATTAATAAATTTAAAGCAGTGGCATCGACAATATATATTCGAATCAAATAATAATGACACGATCTCTGTCAGCAAGATTTATGATATAGACTTTATAAATGAAAAATTATGCTAAGAGCCTAAGATATACTTCATTCGGTTTTATTATAAGTCATTCAACCTGTTTCATAATATAATATATCATGTTCAAGCTATTGGTAATTTTTTTACATTTGATATCTCAAACTAGTCAACCTTACTCCTCTAATTAATATTTGGGTATTTTAATATTTTATAACAAAATAATTAATTTTGACTAATTTTACCGTGGCCTTTAGACATAAATGCCTCACCATTGCATCCAAAATGGCGTGTCGCGTGCAATACACCTATTAGTAGTTGTCAGTGTAGAATCTGTTTAGAAGGGTAATCGAAATCTTTAAAAGTATTTTTAATTATGATTCGGGGTATATGGGATAAGCATGTGAAATGAATTTTGTTTTAGTGTGTGTTTGAGATAGCGGTAGGAAAAATAATTTATTATGATTCTAATTTATTAAAAATGACTTAATAAAAAAATCAATTTTTGTAATGTTGTTTATGTTTGGATGAGTGATTTTTTTTTTGACAATAAAAGCTTATAAATCGTGAATTACTGTATATGAGGTAAATATGTGAGAGGAGCTTATTTAATAAGTAGTTTATTCTACCTGTGATGCAATTAAAATAAGATGAATCAAACACTGCAAAAATGCAACACGTTTTTGTTTGGGCTTATTGTCCAGAAACGGGCTTATTTCTGCCCAATAACCTGAACCAAACACACTCGTAGTGAGGAGTTTATTTAATAAGTAATTTATGCTACCCGTGATATAATTAAAATAAACTGGACCAAACACTATAAAAACACAACACATTTTTATTTAAGCTTATTGTCCAAAAACGCAACTGTAAAAACGGGTTTATTTTTACCCAATAAACTGGATCAAACACACCCCTAATTTACATGATGTACTTATGTATGATAAACAGTTTCAAACAATGTCCAACTCAACTGAAGAGCTGCCTTTTTGCCAAAAAGAAAATACTCTAAATCCTTATTTCAATAACATTTCTATCCTTCTAGATTTAAGATCATTTGTTCGGAATGTTGTTTTTGCCCTACGTATCTTTTACTTTGATATTTTTTTTTTTTTGAATGAAAACTGTATATCCATTATAACTTTACAAGGAAAGTTACAAATGTGAAACCCCCTACACACTACAAATCAATCAAAGACACTATGACCTAATATCCAGATCTCATCCTTCAGTACCAACCATCTCAGGAATAGGAGTTGGTGGGTTATGAAGGATGACAAAATTCTCCTGCATACTGTGAGCAGACTTGGTTAAGGAGTCCGCTAATGTATTATACTCCCTAGGCTGATATCTAAGCAAAATCTGTCAAGATTTGGACAACCATAATCTTTACTTTGATATTTTCAAATCCACTAAGCTGCATAAAACAAAATCATCTGTTTTTTTTTTAAACTTAAAAACGTCTTACGCGCATAGTTTTTTTTCACTATAATTTCCTTATGCGCATAGTTCAGGATATGGTCATTTAACAAGTTATTTGAATCAAGTTTAATCATATAAGTCGACAAGTACTCCTCAATCACTTTTTCACCATATTTCACGTAGCCGAAAAAACTCACACACTTAGTGTCATTTAAATTAATAGTAGAAACTATTTTTTCAACACGACTTATAATATACAAAATAAATTTATTAAAAGAGTTTTGTTTTGACGTATTTAAGTGAACGTGCAATTTCAATATCAATTTAAGTAGGCCCTTAGCACATCCACCAAAAGTTAAACTCACAACCTCTTATTTAAGTGCGTGTTTGTTTAAGTTTTTTGCACAGTAAAAACGGACTTATTACGCAAGCCGAGAAAAAACTCCTCTCACATACTTACCTCGTATACCGTGAATCACGAATTATAAGCACTTATTGCCCAAAAATAAGCTTTTCCAAACACACAATTGAGGCTTAAAATGTTTGGTATCTATTAAGCCAATGGGCTCCAACGGCATTTCACTGTAACGGGCGGAAAATACAAGCATTCCTCTTTACAACTTAATTTCACTCCAATTTATGTAAAAGACAAAACCCACCGATTATTTAATATATAGACTGAAATTATAAAAACAACGAAGGCAAAAAAACAAGGAGGATTTTACCAATATAAAATATAATTTTCTCAATGCAACCAATCATACTATTGTTGTTTTTGTTTAAAAAAAAAATAATTACCACTTGCGGGAGTCAAGTGCGTTGCTTATATTTGCACAACAGTTGTTTAATTCATAAATAAACATCATTATCCACTAATACCTCACAAACAATAGATAATCCGAGATTAGGAGGCAAGGGACAAACAGGTCAGCCCCCTAATCAGAGAATCCTAAGATTTTCAAACAGAACATTCCGTCTGCAATCATTATTTTTTTCTCTCTGTAATGCAATTTTCAATAGTCGTCGTGTGATACACGCGGCCCACTATCGCGTCGTTCCCAGCCCCCACATCCCCACACAGTGCTCTGCTTCGCTCAACATAAATACTCACATAGACTCAGCCGAATAGCCCATATATTTTAAACCAAACCGAACCCATCGTAATTACTCGCACAGAAAACCGAGAGCTCACACTGGGAGGGAAAAACCGAAAGAAAGTCCCAAGTTTTTCCAGTTTCTTCTTGAAACCAAGAGAGTGAAATTACAGAAGCAAAATCATAACTGCGAGCAAAAAATGTTTGCAGAAGAGAATGGTTTGAAGGGAGACCCGAGGCTGCGAGCCATATCGGAAGCCATTAGAGTGGTGCCTCACTTCCCAAAACAAGGTTTTTGATTTTTTAAATGGTGTTTTGCTCAGTCTCTTCTGTTACCTGTGTTACCATTTTTTTAATGTCCCTTTCACTTGGCCTTGTTCTGTTTTTTTATCTTCTTGTTGCAGTTTCTTGTTGAACTTTTATCGAACAGATCCGAGGTATCATATATGGGCTCTGTTTTGTTTTTTGTTTTTAAAATGGAATTTACAGGAATCATGTTTCAAGACATAACGACATTGTTGTTGAATCACAAAGTCTTCAAAGACACCATTGATATTTTTGTCGATCGTTACAGAGACATGGATATTTCCGCTGTTGCCGGTATCGTACTCTATACCGAGCTCATCCTTTATTATATTCATACTTTTTTGACAAAGAGAAAACATTTGTTTTGTAAGGTTAGCAAACGAATCTTGCGGTATATTGTTGTTTTTCTGTTGCAGGAGCCATGGTTGTCCGTTGTCTTTAACAATTTGCCTTCTCTCGTTTTTGTCCCGTCACTGGATCTTTTTGCCTTCTCTGAACAAATATTATTGTACGAATGTTCTAAGTTTCTCATATCTATCTCCAACTTTTGTTTGGAGAAGGTTCGCCTGCTTGTTTGTGTAATGATAATTCTTTCATCCCAGTTCATTTTCTGCATATTTTTTTTACAGGAAATCAGATGTCCTCTTTCCCATTAATATTATATTCTCCTACTTTAAAAATATCCCGGTCTTCATGTTAATTGCTTTGGCTTTTGTCTCTTTTCTTGGCATGGCTCAGAATATTTTGGTGCGAGTAAATAATGACTTTTTGGTCGTCCTTTTGGAAAACTTGTTTGGGATGGTATTTTGACCTTTCATGGTCCTGGCATATAAGGCACATATAGGTCTTCTAATAGTTTCGAATGCAAAATGAACTTAAAACATGAGTATTCTATTCTAAACATCAAGTGTTTCTCTTTTGGATCCAATGGAGCACTTAAGCTAAGCATTGAGTTTGGGTTTCATGAAGATTTGTATGTAATTAACCTCAAGAGAGCACCATCACTGTTTTTCTATACAACTTCTTTGGTGCCACCATATGTTGCCTCTGTTTGGTTCATGTGCTCATGGTATTGCAACTTGGATTGCATGTAGGAGTGGAAGCTCGAGGATTTATGTTTGGCCCGGCGATTGCGCTAGGCATCGGTGCAAAGTTTATTCCCTTGCGCAAACCAAGAAAGCTGCCAGGTACGCCTATTTATTTCTAAAACAAACTTACACAATGTTTTGTGTTACTTCAATTTAATTAAATTATTCTGAGTTGAGATATCAAAACTGTGGTCTAAGCAGTGCTGGTATTTCCCCCACTTTGGGTTAGAATGGTCTTGTCTTAGTAAAATGGCCTTTCCTCTATTAATGACTGATGTCAAAAGTCCATTGGTTTTGACAACTATATGATATTAAATTTCTAATAATATGCTTAATGCTTTTGAAAGTTTTGAGTAATATATGCCCTTAGCTCTGTACATGTAAACTAGTCGAACTGGTGCTTCTACTGGGTCTTCAGATTTATGCCTAAACTATGACCTGCTTCGAATCCAGGTGAAGTGATATCAGAAAAATACGTTCTTGAATATGGAACTGATTGTTTGGAGATGCATGTTGGGGCTGTTCAGCCAGGGGAACGGGCCTTGGTTATTGATGATCTGGTGGCTACTGGTGGAACTCTCTCAGCTGCAATAAGACTACTAGGTGATTAATTTGCTTTGTGGTTTGGTATATTTTGTCCTCTCTTGTCTTTTCAATTCACTCACCATTGCTCTTTGCTGTTTCTGGAATGGTTTATGGCTTTCAACCTCTGTTCCTTTTTGTCCTCCTTTTGGCAGAACGTGTTGGTGCTGAAGTAGTTGAATGTGCGTGTGTGATTGGTGTTCCTGAGGTTAAGGTATTGCCAAAACTGCTTTTGCAAGCTGTGTTTTGTCTCACTAGTTAGCTCAATTTCCTCTCGTGTTAGTGGTGTAGTCTATTATTGACTGTGAAAATGACCTCACATGGCAAAGAACCATTGTTATATGGAGGGCAGTATCATGGTCTGTCCTATATGATACGAGGTTAATGAGTTTATGTATCTGAAGCTGTAGTTTCTTCTTTCCCAGATAATGACTGTTTTCATTTGATTCAAATCCTAAAACTAGTGAAAGTGACATTTAAAGGGAGCTTCTTTTCAGGATATACTGGAGGCTGGTTAATGGAAGCCGATTGTGTATTTTGCTGTCATCTTCCATGTTAAATCTCTATTCTTGAGTTTTTAGAATTTTTTGGAAGTGAAGTTTGAAGAAATCTATGTTTCAGGGACATCGCAGGCTTAATGGAAAGCCACTGTATGTTCTTGTGGAGCCACGTGAAATCGAGAATGGATTTTCAGGTACGCAAAAACAGTCAGAAATTCAAACTCCGTTGAATTTTCATCTGGAAAAATACGAAAAAGTCTGGATTTTTGCGATAGTTTAGACTTTAGAGACAGACAATGAACAAGTTAAAATGCCAATGATGGAATTATAGCGTTGATGGTGCAGATGGATAGGTGAGTTGCATTGTGCTTGGGCCCAGACAAAGGAGAAGGAGTGAACAATGAGCCGATGAAAGAGGTGTGTCCGCTCCAAGGTTGTAATTTATGAATGGAAAATGTGTGTAATTTCTTGTAGTTGTCGTCTATGTATGTCTGACATTTTCAAACAATCATTCTTAATTGCATGCTATTTTTCTTAAATCAGCCCGCGCACTCCGACTAAATTCCAATTTTTTTCCAAAACCTGTGCTTGACTTCGAGTCAGCTTCTACTTCTCACTCTCCCCTAACTTTAAAACGACGCAGTTCTGGTTCTGAAACAAGATCTGGGCGGTTTGCATTTGTGTTTTAAATGGATGGCGACGGATGTTTGCTTTATTAAAACGACGTGGTTTAAGAAATCTGTAACTGAAAAAAATAGACTTTTAAGTGAAAAGAACTAGAAAATAAAACTCTTCTACTTAATATAAAATTTATATATCTATTTTTGAGAAATTAAGTAAGCTGAATAAATTGTTTAACTATAGATTATATATCATTTTATAGGTTAAGTCAATTGATTTGGAGAAAAATGACAAGTGTAAGAAATAAATCATTTAAAACTAAGATTTACTCATTTAAGAAGTATGATAGCAAATAGAAGAGCTGCTACTTTAGCATGGGTTTGGGCTTTAGATCCTAAACCATTTAAGGGGTAGGAACGACGATCCACGCATAGTGCAAATATAAATAAATTAAGTAGGATTTTGGAGCCTAAATGACACCAAGCTGCTCCCTTAAATATTTCTTAAGGATGAGGTTATGAATTCGAATTCTTTATAAATATAATATGAACGTGGATTATAGAAAAAATTATGAATAAACCAGATTTTTACGGTCTTGGGAAAAGGGTCTTCAATAAATTAAGGATTGAAGTGAAACAACAACATGATATGAAAATTGAAGTTGCCAGAAATTTAAAACAACAAAGGTAAGAAAATGTGGTACGTTTTGGTATCACATGTTGGAAACTGTGGGAAGTTAGAAACAGGAAGTTTTTCCCAACGAATCTTTCTCTGGCATGGAACTATTTTTTCCATTCAGGAATCATGTAAAGTGTAAACTTATTGTAATCGAGCTGTTTTCCATTCCTTCTTCCCTAAATGGCCTCGCTTAATTTTCTCCTCTTATTTTGTTACATCTGATTGGCTCTTGTATCCCTTGATTGATTAATACACTTCTCCTTTCCACTAAAAATATGGGCTAGAAAACAGAGAAATGAGTCATTTTTGCTCTACAAGTATTTACGAAGGAACTGTGGGTATTCGGTGGTTTAAGGTTTAAGGTAATCAAATTTTTAAATTTTTTTTGGAAAAAACCATAAATAGATTAGAATTTTATGGTCTTGAAAAAGGGTCTTTAATAAAGCATCAAAGTGGAACGACAACCTAGCATGAAAACCGAAGTTGCAAGAAGTTAAAAACACCAAAGGTAGGAAACGTGGTGCGTTATCTTTGGTATCACATGTTGGAAACAGTGGGGAGCAAGAAATAGGAAGATTTTTGCCAACAAATCTTTCTCTGGTGCTGAACTTTTTTTTTCCTATCAAGGATCGTGTAAATTTATTGTAATTCAGCAATGCTTACCATCCTTTCTTTGCTTAATTTTCTCCTCTTATTTTGTTACATTTTGATTTGCACTTGTATTCCTCGATTGATTAATATACTTCTCCTTTCCACTAAAAAAAAATGGCTAGAAAGACAAGGAAATAAGTCAATTTTTCTTTAGAAATGTTTGTGAAGGAATTGTGGGTATTTAGAAGTTTCAAGAAATCAAATTTTTTAATTTTTTAGAAAAAACTATAAATATATCAAAATTTTACGGCCTACGAAAAAGGGTCTTTAATAAATTAAGGGTTGAAGTAGAACGACAACCTAGCATAAAAACTAAAGTTGCGAGGAATCAACAACAACAAAGGAAAGAAACTATGATGCGTTATCTTTTCATGTTGGAAACTGTGGGAAGCTAGAAACATGAGGATTTTTGCCAACGAATCTTTCTCTCACATGAACTATTTTTTTCTATTTAGGAATCATGTAAACTTATTGTAATCGAGCTATGTTTGCTATCCCTTATTCTCTAAATGGCTAGCTTGCTTAAATTTCTCCTCTTATTTTGTTATATTTGATTTGCACTTGTATTCCTTGATTCATTAATATACTTCTCCTTTCCAGTCAGAAAAAATCAAGAAGGACAAGGGAATGAATCATTTTGTCTCTAAAAGTATTTGTAAAGGAGTCGTGGGTATTAAGAAGTTTGCAATGTTGGCCCAATATTGGTCAGTTAATGTTTGATTTTTAATGATTAGGTTGAGAGACTTGAGGCATTACTCATTGATTAACATTTTCGGGTTGATGTGAAGCTAAAAAACTTCTGAATAATCAGATATCTCCTACGTGAAAACTTCTAAAGAAAAGAAGAAGAAGAAGAAGACTTTTACCAAATACACAGCCAGGATTGGTTACATGAGGGGAGTTTGTTATGGAATGAATGGCATCGTGACGTCAGTGCCGACCTGCAAACGAGAATCTCATCCAACCTCATCCTGACACTTCCTGTGCTGTCTTCCACTCTTTTACTTACTGCCCCATCTCTCATTCCTTAATCCATTATTATTCAAATTCATTCTTGGGATGATAACAAACCAATTGCCTCCCCAAAAAGTAATCAGCTTTTCAAGCAAATCACGACCAATGCATGCAAGAGCATGTTTCTGAACACCTACTCCGCATTATAAACACCAACCATTCACTACGAGAGGTTAACATCTTGGGATTATAATTTGATACTGCAAAATAATATATAATTCTGTTTTGAATACACAAACATCGAAATAATCACCACACATGTTTCTTGCTTCCCTTATCGTTTCAGTATGGCAAGTACGTTTCAGTGTGTCGGTCTTGCTTTGCTTACGATAGGCCCTAGGCCATTACCAGCATAACCTCCCAGGAAAAAAAAAAACATGACAGAGAACTTTGTTTTTCCTTTTGTAAAAGAAACCAAACAAGATCAAGTCTTGATCTGAGGATTGCGATTTGCGATCGATCTTGATAAGAAATGAGTCGTCACAGGACGACAGAGACCACATGTGTGTGTTGGAGCTGAGGCCCCCAAAGTGCCTCACAATTTACATGATTGATGTCACTAACAGCCTACCATTGTATAGAAAAAAGAAACCATGCATGTGTGTGCCCTTCTGGAAGGATGGCCTTGTGTTTTCTTCTCGATCTGGACCATTACAAATATTTCTCCTTTTTCACAAGGGAATTAAAAAAAAAAATTCCCCCAAGCTCATAATTAAGTTAATCTGAAACAGTTTTACTACATTCCCTAAAAGAGAGGGGGTTCAAGTTCAAAGAACAACCACACACATTTCATGTAATAGCCAAAAAGATCTGGCTTTATTAGATGATAAGTTGTCACTACCGGATCAAACTAGATTCCTCTGATCTGCATTTGCAAGATGAAAATGAAATTTCTCCGTCAGTTCATTAGCTTAAGGAAAGAATTTCATATAAAAGGGGAACAAGTGTAGATCGGGATAAGATACAGAAAGAGTAAATACAGAAGATACGCAGCCATATATATGTGTGTGTGTGTGTGTGTGTGTAACTCAGGTAACGGAATTTATTAGAGAGACAATATATGCTGATACGCTTAGAGTGTGAAACGACTCAGAGACGACACAGATCGATCGTCCCAGTAATCTTTCACGGCATTCTTGAACTGTTCGGTTGCATATATAGAGCAATGAGCTCCGTTGCAGAATTCTAAACAGTTCAAGAAAGCCGTGGAAGATCACAGAGAAGACCATTCATGAAGGAGAAGGAAAAAAAATCATCTTCTCTAATCTAAGCCTACCCACCACCTTGTGATGAGAGAACTAGAGAGAAAGAGAGATGGGGGAGGGTTTATTTTGTGCGACTGTAGAATGAGATATTGGGGTGGCTTGCTTATGTATATATAGTCGAAAGACGTAGCTGTTTCGACCTTAGCTTAGTGATGACGATATATGTGGAGCTAGGGTAAAGGTTTCCAAGCTCTAACCAACTATACGTGAAATATACTTTATATGTGTTATTTAAATGATTTTTTTTAAAAAAATTTAGGCTAAAGTATACGTAGTCATTTAAATTTACATTAGCTTTCGTTTAGTCTTTCATTTTTTTTTCATGAACCTTTTAGTCGATTATGTTTATGAAGTATATATATATATATATATATATATTTAGTGCCTAACGGTAAAATGGCAATCTTGTTAACGAAAAATGTTAATTTAACGAATTTAAATAGTGACTCTACAATTAAACATTAACATATCAATATTTAATTTAAAATTCATAAATCGAAAAATATTTAAAATATAAAAATATTAAATTAAATTATTGAATTTTAAGTATACTTAATCGTTATTTAATTGTAAAGTTTTAATTAAATCCACTATTAAATTCACTGAATTAACATTTTTTTGTTGATGAAACTAATGATGTTAACATTAAACAATAAAAAGTACACTTTATAAAGTTGAGGAGCTAAACTAAAACGTGATATAAATTTAAAGGATTAAATGTATGCTTGAGCCTTATACTTTTTTACTTTTTGATAATTTCTATGTTCGCATGATAATTAAGGGTCTGTTTGGCAAAAGGGAAATAAAGGAGAAGAAAAATTTTTATAAGTTGAATTTTAAAAAATTGGATAAGTAAGGTTATGAAATTTTAATAAGATAAGATGCAAAATAAAATAGTAAAAAAATTAATTAGAAACTTCTTACCTCACTTCTCCAAATTTTTTAAATCCAAATCATAAAAATTTTCCACCCCTCCAAATCCCTCATATCAAACAACCAAGACCCTCCATTTGCAAGGGAATCTAACCGGTTGGGAGCTTAATTTCATGTCATTTTTTATATGGTTATTTAACTAGGTTCGATTTGAATATTATCAGGACCAATTGAGGAATAAATAACGCTCCCAAAGACGTTTTTTGTATATTCACACATTTCGCTCCATGCATTTTTTAGTATTTATGAGACATTCATGTATGATTTATGTTAAAAATATGAGGTAGCAAACACTTTTTAAAAGAAAAGGGTTACTAGCCCTCACGTGAAAATCAAGACATGAGTCCATATATATTTTAGAGTCACACTTTAACTCGTGTTACCAGCAATCTCAACGGAGTTCTACGTTCTCTAAAACTAAATACTACAAACGGGCTGTTCAACGCCAGTTTTTCAATAAACTGTCAAATAGCATGACGCGCTTCTAACAATCTTAACGGAATTCTCCGTTTTCGAAATGAAAGCCATCATCAATAATAAAGGTGCGCGAATTACTCCCAAGTCACCCACAGGAAACTTTATTACTCTTAATGCCTTAAAATAGTGAAATTATACAACAGCCCCAAAGTCCCTTAAAATGCCCCTATATAAAATGGAAAATAACAAACTTGTCTTCTTCCGCCATGGAGCTTAATTAACATCAGCATTCATCGGACCTTCATCGCTGACAGTCTTTTTTTTTTTTTTTTGCCTGAGACATCGCTGACAGTCAAAGCTATGGCACCAGCAACAAATGAAATGTTTTGGTGGGACTTAAAACCCACGATTTTAATTTGTTTACCACAAAAATTTATAGCCATTGGCCTACAAATGTCTTTTGTTATTATAATACAAAATATTCCATTATTACATTATAATAAACCCAGTGTCTGAAATGTAATTAAAATATTCAAGAAAGTTGTAAATTTTAAAAGAGTAGTTATTAGTTGTAGTATAATGAAGTTATTAATTTTCAAAATGATATATTCCTCTCTTATCTTTAATGTAAATCTAAATTAAATACTTTTAATAGATTAAGGATGCTAGCTAAGTTAATTAATAAAAACATTCTAATCATCTTCGTTAATTCCTTTTCTCCCCTCCTACTTGATTATTATTGAAGAATATCAATAGAAAAAATTTGGAAAAAATTTATAGATGTATGAAATGGTCTTACATTTAAAATTAACACCAAATCTCCAGTTAACTTCTACATTACAGAGAGTAGTTATGAACATTGTCATGAATTTGTTATAATGTAATTAGTTATAATGAAATTATTAAACCTAATAGAATTGCTGTCAATGAAGTTGCGTTTAGCAGCACAAGATAAAAGTTTATTCTTTTTTGTACGTAGTGGCCAGTGGGTGCTTAAGCCAAAGTTTAAGGAGGTGTTAGGCGTGGGTTTGTATCCGGTGCTTTTTAATTCTTAGATCCTTTGCAATCAAGATGCTTATCTGCAAAGATCTTTTTAAATATTCGAACTTAGTTCACCCTCTATATGGTTTAACAAGTCCACAACTAAATCAAGCATCTTGGGTTGGGTTGCATTTATTGTAGCTTAATACTAACATAAGTGTTATACAGTACTTATTATTTTTCTAGTTAGCTATTGTTAAATGAGCTAATTGAAATCTTTTATATATCGTTAGTACCTGTTATTTGAAATTTAAGAAATTATACTTTAAGCCCTTTGCACATAATAATACAACATGTCAACATCTGATTTTTAATAAAAGATCTTGTTTTGCAGTAATAATAGTGTTTTCAAGGCCTATTGATGAAACATGCAAATGAAAAGACATGTATATCATATTCATCGGGAAATAACGACGAGGATACAGATCAAGGCAAATAGGCTTGCCCGATTAATATCATAAGACAAAACAATACGATACCTTCACGAATAGCAACAACAAGAGTATACACAGAGACACGCACCCCACCAATAATACACAAGCTGATCATACACACAAACGAAGTTCAGACACCCCCCCCCCTTTTAAGCGCGAAAATGATTATTTTGAGTAAATTCTCATTAGATAATAAATCGATGTGTTGAAGCATTTAAATTTATGTTCAATGAATATTATATTTTTAGCAAATTTTAGTCATTCATATTATATTAAGTAATTAGAACATGCAGATGACCAACATTTACTCAAAACAGTCTTCATTTTTCACGCTTAAAATGGCGAAAGCAAGCACAACGAGAGAGTTTATAATTTTAAAACACACAAACCTCTATATAGGGGGGCAAATAAACAGTTGACCTACAATCTTTCTCTCTATTCTAAGGACATTGGAAACCAGGAGGAACTGTCCTCTGACAAGCACTAAGGATTAAGCTGAGGGCGACGGGGACATTAAGGTTAATTCCGAGCAAGTTGGCCTTAATCGCTGTGCACAGACAAAGTGCTGCCTCCGAGTCCACCAATCCATCCAACAATGCACAACACTTAGCCGACAATGGAGTTCCCACAACAACGTTAACAAGCCCTAGAACATCCGCACACAACGACAGCTTCAGCTTGTTCTTCGGGCATTTGTCCGTCGCCGGCGTCGGTGGTGTGGGAACGGGGTTCGGGATCGGCGGCGTGGGCTTTGGGATCCGCGGCGTCACGGTCGGGGGACATGGTGGTTTGGGGTGGGGCCTGGGGAGCAGTGATGAGTGTTGAGTGGGCAAGAAGAGAGAGAACGAAGATGATTGCACAGAGCTTGTGAGAAGCCATTGTTATTGGGAAACAATGGTGCATATACAGAGAGGCTGGCTAGCTAGCTGGGTTTGAATTATGAGGAAGAAGGAAGGAGAAGAGTGGTCTGTTTATAAAGACAAATTGTCAGGTTAATAATATGGGAATCTGATTTGAGTCGAAGAGAGCGAAGGACTTGCCAACTGATAACGTTATACAGTTGGAATTTTTTGTATGCTTGTGAATTTAAAGAAATAGGCCCCTCCTCTTCCTCCAGAACTTGATATTTCTTCACCTCTTCTTGATCTTACACCAGGGTCCGGGGGCAAAAAATAAATGAATTAAACGTGCCTCTTTTTTGGGCTGCGTATGTAAATACATTCATATATTTATAATTCTCTCAAAGTGGGGTAAAATTATTATTGTGGACGAGATTTTCATTCTAACACTCACAGGTTCTCATTCCTCGAGAAGTGATAACCCTCACATGGCTGATCCTTCTCAGATCAGAAGAACCAGGAATCACATCTGCAGATTAGTGTACAGCGATCTGAAGAAACCAGCAGCTTTGGCTTATATGCTTATTCCATAGGTAAAGGAGAGGTTGAAAACTTGAACTACGGCAACGTAAAATTAAAAAATATATAACTATGAGAATTGTGATATATACACCTTCACTTGTTGCATAATGCCTCCCTCCTATTAGTTTGTTCTTCATTTGAGTAATGCATATAAATAATTAATGGTGAGCATAATTGTTAGGATGCTAGCTATTGGTATAATGGGGAGATTTGACTTGATATAGGATACTTCACCTGTGGACATATAAATTAAAAGACTCATATAAACTCGTTATTTTTAGATTTTGGATTAAGAGATTGTAGTGTTGAGCTTCCAACAGATGTTGTTGGTCCTAATGAAAAGAGTTTTCACTGCTTTAAGTCTTGATTCTTGAGTTCGAGCTGGTTAATTTTGAGTTTATCCCACATGTTTTTTTTATGGGTTTTTTTAATTAAATTCTACATAAAATGAGTAATTCTATATATATATTTTAGTAAAATATATATATATTTACTATTTATCAAATATTTGATACTCTAAATTATGTAGAGTCTAATGATAAAAAAAAACTACGAAAAAAACATTTGAAAATAACCCCAAAATTTAGGGTGGGTAGGGGTGCAACTGGTGTGGAGTTGCTAATAACACCCCCTAACCCTTTAAATTTAAGTTTGTGTGAATGTTAAGAACATCCTTAAGATAGTTACTCCCAATTGACTCTCTAATAATATGTTCAAATCTAACCCAATTAAATTTTGATTAGCTCGCTAGAACTCACATAGCCTAATAGCTTCATGGGAAAATTAAAAAAGATCGATGTAGAGATAAGCGGGTTTATTATATATCTATTTTCTTATTACTCCTTTTGGTAATTCAAAGGGATTGGAGAGGCACAAAAGGGGAATTCTGAATTAAGCAGACAGTTTAATTAAACCAGCAGTTATCAAAGCGGCGATGAAGATGATGATGAAGGGACTTGGCTTTAAAATAGTCTTTTCCTGTTTGATATGTCCACGTAGCTTGGAGTAGTGTTGTGTGAATTGTTAAGGCAAACAAGGCAGTGTATAGAGTGAAGTACATGGATGTATGGTTGTATATATATATATATATGATCTGGCGCTGTAAGGTTGGCTGTGAGTAGAGAGGTCAGCATCCATGGAAGGTGATGGAAGCTGTGGATTACATCTCTTTGACCTTTTTCTCCTTTGGAAAAGGATTTCTCATTGCAATTAAAATCAGCAACTTACGTACCATTCGAACACTTCGTTTTCTTTTCTTTATCTTTTTCTAATCATTAACAAAACACTGCACCCTGCAGGCTTCCATAGTTATCTCCACCGCTGAAGTTTTGCTTTTCTATCATAATACTCTAATATCTCGTTGATTGATATTTAGGGTTTGAATTTGGGTTTTTTATCAGATGAAGAAAATCAACTGGGGAAAATGTTACCTTAAATTTAATTGAAGAATCGATACTTGCAGCCACTGAAAAGGAATCCAACAACCCAAATGGCTCTCATAATTAAAACCAACCAATGGGATGATTCACGAAACAAAGCACCTTACTATTGCTGCAAGAAATATCATATTTTGCTCAATTATTTGCTGAAAATGTTTCTCGGTACTTATACAATAATGGAACCACGTATATATATGGCAGTTATATATAAAAAAACATACTTATTACTCCCTCCATTCCTTTTTTTTTTTCTTTATAGGATAGAATTGTGGGGTATGCCATGTTCCTTCCCCTCACCTAATTACAAATATTAATCATATATACCACTATTGCATTTATTTAAATCCTTGAAAAATTTAGACTAAAGCATTCAATATAACATATTCTCCCTCTTTCACATAAATGAGGGTATTTTGGACAGCAAAATTAATTTTTTTACATATTTATTGCACCTAACTATTTTTAACCAATTTTTCGAACAATGCAATTCGATCAAGTCTATCCTATAAAAAGGAACAAAAACTAATTTATTTTTTTCAGATAATCCTGATGGTCTGACCTCTAGCTCCCTTCCACCCTGCTATTTTATTAGATTTTTTTTTACATAATGATAATTGAAATCCTTAATCTACCCTTGTGATTCTCACACTCACACCCCGCCTTATCACCTGAGTTAATCTCGATTAGCTGTACTTTTTTTTAATAGAGCACTTTGTTATATTTTATCGATCATATGCTAGATTTACTTTTGTTTTCCACTGATTAGCTAAATATAATTCGAAAATATACTTAAAATTAAAACCTAAAACAATATACACTCACAATATATGCCTTGATTATTGTAAAGGGAGGGTGGAATCTTGTTTAATACTAGAATATATGACCAAATTAAAATTTAAATTGCATACACCCCTATATTAAATATTACCAGATGATATAACAGAGAAATTAAAAATAGTCTTAACTTAAAATTAAATTTGTTATAATTATAATTAATCAGTCGAGAGATTTCAAAATGTACAGAAATACAATATATTATTCATATAGGTGGTAACTAGTGTAGTGCAATACACGTATTACGTGCAACATAATGAACCCTCATGTTTCCTGAATTTAGATTAGATCATTGACAGCGTCAACAAGAAGAAGCCACGTCCATATAGATCCCAAAATGGAAAGAATAATTGATACATTAAAAAGGAAATAAAGAATAATTGAACCAGTGCTCGTTATCCGCTGCCTGCTCGTCTAGTCTTTGTCGCGGGCCATGGGTCTGCTTGATAACTGGGGCTCCTGGGCTAAAACACCCTAAGGCCTAAATTTAGTGGTCCGCCTTCTAATTTGAATCTATTTTGTTATAATTTTTTTAAAATGTATTAAATATTTTATTCCACTCCTCTCTATTCTCTATGTCCTTCAAGCCTAACACATATCTCCACAAGGTTCGATCTTCAGAGTAACAAGTATATATATTGCCTCATCTATGCAAGAGTTGTACAAGCTTTGCTTTTTGGTCACTGTATGCAGCATGGTAACGTTCTGCTCATTCATTATTATCTATTTTAGCCTTATTTGTCTTTTGTTCCACAACAATTCCAATGCTCTTTTTGTAGTGTCAACAGACTATTTTATTTCATTCACGAAGTTGGAATCCTAATCTTGAATGGCATGCAAAAGCAAGCTCAAATTGTTGCATGTATACTAATCCAAGAGGATGAAAGTGTTTCATTGAGATGTTCCCATTACATAGTGCTGTGCAAAAGTCGCCAGAACTTTATGGAGATTTTGTCTATTACTATATTATTGAATCTATGCTTCAAATTTGCATTTGGGATTTTCAAATCACACATGTCTAAAATTATGTGTGATTATTATTATACTATTATTTCTACTGAATGTTCATGCCAACAATAGGACTTCCAATGACAAAATGGCCTGTCTTCTTATAACCAAGCTGGTCACCACATTTGTTAACATGTAAGTTACCTTTGTATTACTTTCTCTTCCCCTTCATATTCATAAATGGAAAATATTTTGATGGTCTCATCCTTTCCTTTTAAATGTAACTATTCTTCATGTCATATACTGTAGCCATTGGACAATGAAAGCAATTACACTTTTCACAAAAAAAAAAGGGTTAGTCTTCTTTATCCCAGTCAAAGCAATGGAAAATATTATTATGGTCTCATCCTTGGTGCCTATGCTTTCTTATTTCAATTAATTTTTTTAGACCCATACAATCTGATTCTTTAATTGTTGATTGTCCCTTACATAAACCCACTGAAGAGACAAGGAAGAAGAAGGCTGCAAGTAGGATACAAGGACAATGTTCTAATAGCCAAAATGTACTTTATCAATCCCCTAGGTATGTCGGGTCTGCCACAAGAATGCATCTAACCATATATATTCATTGTTTATAAGATTTTCGCTATGAATTAGTCACCAAGTTTGCATTTATTCAAGACGTACAACTTCATAATAAAATTTGAGGTGCTTCACTTACCCATTCATTGTTAGTTGGTTATTATGTTTTTTTTTTAATTTTCTGCATTGGATGGGCTTCATTTGTAGTTGTTCCACAAGAAGAACATTACAATAACATAGAGTTCAATTTTGATTTGGAACAATGTCAAGATATTGAATCAAACAACAACGATGAGGAGATCAATGAAGGTTGCTATCCCTTATTTATTATTCTTTAGTTAATTACAATATACATCACGCCTTTCATGAAATGGTTGGTTCAATTTATTGTACTAATCATGTGTAGTAATATTAACAGATGAAGCTGCCAACCAGACAAGAGAAAAACAATAACATACTCATATCAGCAAGAATTGAAACGACTCTTGACAATTTTTTTTATCAAGGTAAGGTCACTTTACTAAATTTCCAAATTTCTTATTCAGACATTTTGTTTTAGACATATATGTACGAGTAGTTGTACTTTGACCGTAGTTTTGATTTTATCCACCTATAGGTGTTTATGTTTCTTCATTGTAACGCTAACTGCAGAATAAGAGGGTACGAGTGAAGTTATTTTTGTAAGTTAGATCATGAAGCACAAACTATCCGTGCAACGCACGGGTAGCATATGCTCGTTCCTTTACGAAAAAGGGTCTGTTTGGCATGAGTTTGAGGGAAATGGAGAGAAAGGTAGGGGGAAAATTTTTATGTGTAATATTTAAAAAATTGGAGAAGTAATGTTGAAAAATTTTAATAAAGATAGAACATAAAATAAAAAAATAAGAAAAATTAATTAAAAATTTCAATTCTACTCCCTCCGGTCTTAATTATAAGATAAAGTTGACTTTTTTTTAAAGAATTAAGGAAGATAATTAAATTAATTTAAATTATTTTTATTTTTATTTTTTTCTTCAAACTGATTAGTTTAACTAAAAATTAATATATAATCTAAGGATACATAATACATAATATGATTAAGTAATTTATTTAGCTTCCTTAATATTTCCCAAAAAAGTCAACTTTATCTTATATTTAATACCAGAGATAATACTTCTCTATTTTGTAAAAAATATAATTCATAAAATTTTTTCCTTTCATCCCCCTCCCTCCAAATCCCTTAAAGCAAACAACCCATAAGGGTCTGTTTAGTTTAAGGGTTTGTTTGGTCTGAGAGGAGGGGAGGAAAAGTGGGCGGAGGGAAAATTTTTTTAAGTTGAATTTAAAAAAATTAGAGAAGCGGGGTTAAAAATTTTTAATTAATTTTTCTTACTCTTTTATCTTATATATTCTCTTTATTAAAATTTTATTACCCCACTTCTTCAATCTTTTAACATTCAACTCATAAAAATTGTCTCTCCCCTCCCTTTCGCTCCAAATCCCTCAAACCAAACAGACCCTAAGAGAAGGAGAGGGGAATGGAAGGGAGATCCTCTCCTCTTATTTGGCAACATAAAAATTTAAGGGGCAGGGAAAATTTTTTGAAATTTCCCCTCCCCTCCCCTTATAACCCTTCATTCTAAAATTGGGAGGTCTGGAGGAGAGGGGTAATATTTTGACATAGTGTAACAATTATACTCATCAAAGTTTTTAATATTTCTATGATACTGTTTTGACTTTTTTCCTCATCCCTATTCTCACTTTAATATTTTGGCATGGTGTGACTATTATGCCCATGATAGTTATAATTATTCAATTTAATAATTATAAAATTATAATTTTATATAATTATTAAACATTCTACAAATTTCAAAAAAATGAATTAAATAAAATAAGGATAAAATTAATATGAAAATATTTTACCCCCCTCCCCTCATCAACTAAACAAGATAATATTAAAATCCCCCATTCCCATTCCCTCTTATCAATCTAAACAAGGTAATATTAAAATCCCTCCCCTCCCCTCCTTTCCTCCCCTCTACATTAAAATCTCTCCTCTTCCCCCCCCCTTCCATTAAACCAAATAGACCCTAAAAGTATTGTATTTTAATAAGGGGTTGGCTCAAAGAGAAATGGCTAGTCCCTCGCTCATGTGATGGATAAATCTTTAAAGTTTTGTCCAGAGAGTACCTGTATTTAGTGTCTGGTAGTGTCTTGAACATGATTATCTCTAATAAAACGATACTTATGTGGTTTTTCCTAGCAAAAAAATATTGCATCTTGGGAAAATTCTAGAAAAAGACCTACAAATTATCCTGAATTAGTGATTTCCTAAACGGTGAATTTTTTATCAAGAGTGCTTAGCAATTCCTTATTAATTACAAGAAATAAACCTGATTTGATATTTTGAAATTTTGGAGGTCATTTTTTGAGATTTTTCCTTGTATCTTTATATACCATTAAGTTTAGAAATATTAGTGTCCGTAGCACAAAAAGAAAGAAAGAAAGAAAGAAATATTAATGCTGGAAGAAACTTGCAAGAGACACAGTGGGTCGTGGCTTATGATTAAAGTGATCACTCCATTACATTAAGGGTGTGTTTGGATTAATGATGATAGAGGTGATTTTTTGGTTTGACTTTTGTAAATATAAGATAGAATAAATATCAGATTGTGTAATGTGATTTATGTTTGAATTGATTTTTAAGAAAGTTGATTTGATAAAATGAAAATTTCTTGAATGATTAATGCAAAGGTAAGTTTGGATGACAAAAGACTAAAAAGGATATGAATTTAATGAAAATAAAAAGAGTTAATGTATTATTGGAAAAAATTCGAAAATACTAAATTAATTAAATTTTAGGAAAAACTGGAGAAAAATCCCATTTTAAAAATTTAATTGGTGAGAGTGACATCAATTAAAATACTGTTATTTTTTGTATATATAAATTTATCAAGTTATTCACTCTAATTAAATTTCTAATGGAGGAGTTTTTCCTAGTTTCCCTTAAATTTTATAATTTATTCTTTTTCTTTGGATACTTTCATAAGTAATGATAAAATTAGAAAATAATCATTATTAACCTTCAAGTAATTTATATAATCAGGACTAAAATTTTTTATCTACAAATAAATTTATAATAAGGACCAAAATATTGTTTTAATAAAAAATGGGACCCGTTGTTTTTTTTCATGAGGTATTTAATTTCTTCTCTCTTCATTATATAAATTTTCTCTCTCTTTAAAGTGAAAAAGTCATAAGCATAAAATTTTGGCCAGTGACTTAAAGCAATTTTTTCTTAAAAAACCTAATTGATAAAAAGCTAATTCAAACATCACAAAATGCCCAAAAGTGGATTTTGGCTACTGAAATACACGTTTGGGCCTGCAAGCGTGATCCCAACCACACCCTAATTGGGCGACTTTGGAGCTGTACTCATTTCTGGCCCAAACAATTATATTTTTCAGTTTTCACTACCAAATGAGTGTAAGTATAAAATTACCTATAATAAAAAGATAAACTAAAAAAAGTGTACAAATCGTGACCCTTGTATGAGGGTGAATCCTTCTTTCTCTATAGTTTATATTATTGGTCGTTATTGCTAAAAAAAAAGAATATATTTTTGGAAAGAAATTTGAATCTTGATGATGCCGTTATTAAGCTCAAGAAACATGATAATATATATGAGATAAAGCACTTTACAAGTGAAAATATCGCAAAAATGGCGGATGCAGCAAGCTGGGATGCATAGGCTTCCGAATTTGGGCCCGTGGAATAGACTTATAGGGCCGAAAAGTATTTCGGAAATATTTATAGGCCGGACTTTACATATGTGCCTATTTCAGAACTGGCGGAGAAAAGACAAAAAAGGCCCTCGATGACCAAAGGGGCAATGCACCTAGCCTCTTGTTTATGTCCATCCATAGTTGACATTTAACTGGATTTTTTTAAATGTTTAGTTAAGGATTTGATTTCTAACGGTATATATGGAAAGAGTCTTATGACTAGCATTAAAGTCCTTTTGAAAAATTTACGGTGTAGGGGAATTAATCACTACTATCAGTGGTAAATATCCTAGGTCTACAAAAAAAAAAAAAGGTCAACAAAAGGGGGGATAAAACTAATATTTCCAGGCATTCGAAAAACCAGAAGAAAAAGAGAGAGTATGCCTTTGGTAGCGCGATGCTGCACAAAGTGTAATTTCTTGCACGTCTGAAATACTTGGAAGGATATTACATGAGACATGGGTTCTAGTGGCGGTGGTTTCAGCTAGGGCTGTTTGGGATAGGGACAGGAGCAGGAAATCTCATTTCTGATCTCATATTTCTTTTTTTTTTTTAAATTTATTTATATTGAATTTTTTGTTGTGTTTTCTTAGTCTAGTATAAATATATAATTTGTCTAATATCATAGTGTACCAAATTAGTCTAATACAAATATATAATCAGTCCAATATATGCTTAAAGTTGTCATTTAGCTACAAAAAGAATAAAGATAAGAACAAAAAATTAGAATTATTTAATAAATAATAAATAAAATTAATTAAATAAACTAAAAGAATAGATACTACCTTGAAGGTGTTAAGGATTTTCACATTTTATTTTACATCTGGTCTTGTTTTCTTAAATATTTTAAAAAATTGTGCGTGTGTGTGTGTGTATTTATATATATCCGGGATCAGAAAAAAGTCGAGATCGAGAAGTCCCATTTGCCATCCCGATCCCGATCCCTAATAATTTTTCCCGATCCTAAATTTCAAGATGGGATTTATTCGGGATCAGGATAGGAAGATCAGGATGGGAAAATATTACACACCCCTAATTTCAGCCGTTGAATCACAATGTTTTGAATTTGAGTGGGTGTGAATGAAGGGGAAAAAAAAAAGCACATTAGAGTTACCTCTGATCTCTAATTGAACGTGACAATTTTTGAATTTGAAACAATCATACACTCATAAAAATTGTAATAAGCTGTATGATGCTTTATTCTCGAGCAAAAATTTACCAAAAACAATGATTTATTCCACGCATTAGAACTTGGAAGATGCATGAGGAGAAGGATTAGAATTCTTTCATTTACCCTTTTCATCCACTCTCATCCTTTACCCCTAAAACTAAATAGGTTTTGGGTAAAAACAAGTGAGTGAATTTTTGGGTGATGGGTGCTAGATACTAGGTGCCACAAAAAAATGTTTTAGGATACTGAGTACATTAAAAATTAATTTGGGATAGTGCATCCTATTGAAAAATATTCTACGATGATAGATGACTTTTTTCAAAAAAAAAAAGAAAAGAACTTCACTTGTTTATTTTTATTCCAAAACTACGTAATTTTGGGGGTAAAGGATGGGGGCGGAGAGAAAAGATAAAGAGGAGAATTCTAATCCCAAGGAAAAAGTGTCATTCTATTATAAAATTAAGAAAATATAAGAGATTGAGATAAAAGAATAAAGAAAGACAAGAAAGACTCTTTTGGGGAACCCTAACCTTCCTCCGTCCATTTTCTCTTCGAGCTCCAACCATCCTTATCCCTTTCTGTTTGTGTGTGTTGAAGGTAAAAGCTAACAGCCATGTCTGCAGCTTTGGACATGACCCTTGATGATATCATCAAGAAAGACAAGAAAGAATTATAGACGTGAAGAGTGGATAACTCTCATTCATATAGTATTTTCATGCACATCAAATCCTTTATGTTAAGACTCTATATGCAAGCCTCCAATTCTCCTAAGAGTTACAATGTCTTAAACATATGAATTAACTCACATTATAATGGAGTTATAATGTCATAAATATAAGAATTAGTATACAACATAAAACTACATAAAATCATGGGACGTTATGGGCATTATGGAAACCTAAGAGACTATAAACATCCACTACCAAATATTTATAACATTCTCCCTTGGATGTTTGTGAGCAAATATTATGCCTTATTAAAATCTTACTAGGAAAAACTCATCAGGACAAAAACTTAGTGAAGAAAAAAGAGTACATAATACAAATTGAAGCTGCTTCATTAAAAATCTTACCAGAAAAATCCTGTGGGATAAAACCTTGGTTAAAGAAAAGAGTATAGCATGGTCTCTCTTCACATGATGATAATATTGTATTTACTGCCCCTGATAAGAACATCACTTCTGATATATTGTCGAGTATATCATTCTTTTGCCCGTCAAATTATGAATGATACATTGTCACCAAATATTCTATTGGATGTATTCATCTAACATATCTTATCCACATATTTAGTTTGTTCTAAACAAAGATAATGTCATATAATATGTTCACAGGACCATTATACCAAATCTCATTTTCGTTATCTACTGTGTACCTGCAATAACTAATTTTTACCGATAAAACCATAATAAATACAATATTAGCACAATACATAAAATATTCTCATAAAATATAAGGTACTTCTAGACCATTGAATTCAATATATCTTCGTAAGAAAATTCACTATAGAAAAAATATGTGATTTTGAAATCTTTGATGCATTAGATAACTTGATCTACAAGTAAGGTAAAATGTAAAATTACTTATTTTCTAATATATTTTTCAATCAATTATATAGTCTTGAACTATTTTCATTCTCACATAATATTTTATATATAAAATGATTTTCTTGTATATGCTTATGGCATTTTAGAACTTTCAAGGATTCTCATATAAATATCACTATTTAATAAGCCATAAGAATAGGCTATATATAACAATATCTAACATACACATAATTTTATTTTCACATGCTGCCATGAGTACAAAATTATTGAATCCACCACAAAATAGTTTGCCTCATCATAGTTTTCAATAGCATTTGTGAAAATCTTTATTTTCACTTAAATATTTATATATTTCATATTTTCAGATGGGACTGTAGGTTCATAATTTTCATATATCGAAATATGGTAATCCCATTTTCATTGCATCTTTTCCCCCTTTTAGTTTTCCTTTTTGGCCAATCATTACTGTTTACTCGCAAGATAGATTTATGCATAAGATCTTCAATTGATCGCATGAAATTATTATCAAGACCGTTGTCAACAACTTAATCTTTTCGGTTCTATTCTTCCTATAACATAGTTCATTGAGATCTCTTTATTACTTTTAGGTACCTGAACCTCTTATGAAATTTTTACAATTAGTTATGTCTTGTCCTCTTTGGGAGTACCCGCCTTCTTAATATGATCATCTCGATTATTTGCTCCTTTCTCTTTTCTTTTGGAACTAATTGTTCTCTCATATTTTGGGCATGTGTCATTTTCATTTATGTTGATCAGAGCATTTTCAACTAGAATATGAGATTTAGGGCCTGTTTGATTCGATCCCATTACACCCTGCAATGCAATGCGAGGCAATGGTAATGCAATGCGATATTAATTACAGGGGTAGTGTTTGGTTTGATTTTTAATCAAGGTGCAATGAGTTAATATTTTAACAATTATTTAAAATTAATATATTACATAAAGTCTAGTTTACCCTTAATCTAATCTTTGGAGAAAAAATAGTTAAGAGTCGAAGGCGGCAGAGATGGAGGAGGAAGAGGTAGTGGTGGCAGCGGCAGTAACGGTGGGGGTGGGGGTGGTGGTGGAGGAGGTAATGGTGGCGGCGGCGGGGGGTGGAGGGGGATGTAGTGGCTGAGGCGACAGTAAGGGTGGTGGGTGGTGGTGGAGGAGGAGGTGACAGCGGCAGCGGGTGGGGGAGGAGGAGGAGGAGGTCTTGACGGTGGGGGGTGGACAAAGAGGAGGCGGCGGCGGCCGTGGGGGGTGGCGGGTGTGGCGGCGAGTAGAGGAGGAGGAGGAGGTGGTGGCAATGGCCGGAAGGGGGTGACGGAGGAGGAGGTGGGGGCGGCGACGAGGGGTAGCGGAGGTGGGTGGAGGAGGAGGTGGCAGTGGTGACGGCAGTAGTGTTTGGGGGAGGAGGAGGAAAGTGGCGGCGAGGGGTGGCGTAGGAGGTAGTGGCGGCAACGGTTGTCACAAATGAAATGAGATAAGTGAAACAAACACGTGGAACTAAAGGGTAAATTGGACTTTTTTAATCATGCGATGGGATGGTAATAAAGATTCATAGGGGGAAGGTATGAATGTGGATTACCAATTTTTTGGTAATCATTATTACCATGGTAAACCCTATTACCATGCTAAAGAACAACCAAACATTATTCTCTTGATAATGCAATCATGATTACCATTGCAGGCATGCAATGGGGTTGAACCAAACGAGCTCTTAGTAATTCTCGTTTAGGTCAGTAATTGCATCTGACAGATTTTATGCAATATTTCATGAATGCAAAGTCTAATGAACTTCTGATTCATATTGCTATATTTGAGGATCTATACTTAATAGTAATAACGTATTCTTTTTGTTCTTTTTTCCAGCTATTCAATTTCCCCCCTTGAGTTAGGAAAACTTTGTCAAATGATAATCGACTAATTATGCGGCATAAGTTTCTTAAATCCATTTGTCTCCATTAGAAACTTGTTTTTTTGTTTCATTTAGAGACAAACAAAAAGGAGGAGGTTCTTACCCAACATTTATCCCAATTACTTTTAAATATCCATTTATGTGATTGTGGTGGATCAATAGGAATGCACAATAGACTTTTTAAGATGGAATATCCTAGCTCTTGACCAAAAGCCAAATTTATTCGGAGAATTTTGTTGGCTTGATGTATATAAGTGTCATAATATATAAGAACAAATATGCCAACATTAAAATAAAATTTTATTCCCAAAAGTATTGATCTAGCTGTTTATGGAGGCCTTAATAAATGATTTATGGATCATATTATTTAAAAATTGCGCTCTCAATATAATGATTTATTCGAACAATCTTACAAACTTCATGTTGCAAACTAATAATAATCACACATGTAACCATCTTATGGATGCATTTATCAAGTTCATTGAATACTTGTATGATTTACATGCTATTTGAATAGGCTCATATATGAGTTTGATATATTTTCAGAAATATAAAGATCTATTCTAAATCATAACTTGTGGTACTCTCATAATCAAATTTCTTTAAGAACAAGCAACACATAATAATTCTTAAATTATATAATATGCTGACTATTCATGAAGAATCTTATAGTTTTTCAATGGATGTCATATATAATCTTTTATATATGACTCAGATGATCAAACAAGTCATGTCAATAATAAATTTGTTTGGATCAGTAAACTGTTGGTTCACTGTAACATGTTGCATAACCAACAACAAACTTTTTGATTTCCATATATAAGATATTGATATAAACTACTCCCTCCGGTCCTAATTATAGGACAACATTTGGAAGTTGATATTGGTCCTAATTATAGGACAAAATTTTAATTTTTGTCAATTTGTTCCCAAAATACCCCCATTGCTTTAGATAATGGTTGGATTGCCTCGTCTGAAGTGTGGTACCATGAAGTATCAAACATACACCAAATAAAATAACATGAAAGTAAACATAGAGAAGTGGAGAGAGAATACTGATTTAGATAATGGTTGGATTGCCTCATGCTAGACTCATTTAGTATTCTTAAATCACCCTTATTAAATAAGGGCATTTTTGAAAAATAAGTAAAATTAACTAATTTAACTACTATCCTTAATTTCTCCAAAGTTAGGTAAATATGTCCTATAATTAGGACCGGAGGGAGTATCAATATGACATCCATTTTTTAGAGATCAATAAATTTTGTGAGGAAATATATGATTAGAACTTTTTAATATTAACTCACAATTGTATTCTAACAATCTCCCCCTTAAGTGTGAGTCACATAAATACTTGTTCTCATTCATATCTTATATTCATTATCTCTCATACTTTTTATCTATTCTCTCTCCTACACTCTTTCATAAATAGGGGCATATATGGAAAAAACATTGCATTTTTTATATATTTATTGTTTTTAACTATCAGTTTGTTTTGCACAATCAAGAGAAAAGTTGCTTATAAATAGGACCGAAGGGAGTATAACAACATAAAATGTAAAAAATACCATAATATAAAATAAAGAAATATAAATGTAGCATAAGAAGAGATTCCATAAAAATGATAAATAAAAGTAAAAAAATCTTGCGAATGGCAGAATAAAGTACTAATAATCTCCAATCTTAGTCATGAAACCCGATGTATAAAATAATCGGTACAAGAGTCTTTTTAATTCCATGTAATGGTTCAAATTATCTTCGATATACATGTAAAAGATAACAACAAAAAAGATAAAAATAGATATTGTAAAAAAAATAATAAAGAATAACAGATCGATAATGTAAATCAGAAAGATAAAATAATATAGAGAATAAACAGCATAAAATATAGTACGAAAATGAGAAAATTAGATGGTAAAAGAAATAGAAAACTAGACTATAGGCCTCATGAGCGAACTTATACTGATAATGTATTATAAAATTAAGAAAATATAAGAAATTGAGATAAAGGGATAAAGAAATATAACATAGTATTATAGAGATGAAGAATGTAGAACTCTCGTTTATTTAATATTTTCATGTATATCAAATCATCTGTATTGAGCATATATATATATATATGTCTTCAATTCTCCTAAAAATTATAATGTCTTAAATATAAGAATTAACTCACATTATGAGGGGCTATATGTCATAAACATAATAATTAATATACAACATAAAACTACATAAAATCATGAGAGGTTATAAGCATTTTAAAAACCTAAAAGATTATGAACATCTACCATCACGATATTCATAACACATTCTTTGATGTTGACGTTGATTTATTTTCCCCTAACTGCTTTGTAACTTCGACGTCCCAGTTTAACATTTTGCTGAAGGTTCACGTAATGGCTGACGACCTGTTGTTGGCACAGGCTTGTCTTTTTATGTGTGTGTCTGGATGATGCTCAAAAGTATAGATTTGAAAAAACCAATTCAAATATTCTCATTTCTCTTATAATCAATTCTCCAATCAAAATCAAGGTTTTAAGAACAACAACCCAAAACACTTCCTTCCCCCTCCAGAAGCTATTTTTGGCAATTTCCAAGAAACTATTTTTTCTTCTTTTTCATAAGCTATTCTCAAATTACCTTTTTCATTTTTTCCCATAAACTATTCTCTAAAAGTTAATCAAAATTACCCTATATTCTATGAAATATGACCAACATTGATTCGAATGTATATACAATGAGTTTTTTTTTTATACTTCTTACCACTAGATAGTGCCCATAAATCTCATGATAGACACTCAAAGATTCATAGTGAACTTCAATAGGAACTTCTCTTGCAGAAATAACGCATTGATCTAGTCACCACCGAAGCCACAAGAGATTTGATAGATTTCTTTTTTATATGGCCATATATCATATCTTATATAAATAATATATTCTATCTAAATAATAGTCTATAAATAATTATAATAGAGTAAATTTGATATTTTCTTATGTTCTGAAAGATATTGAAAATGAAGAATTATTTATAAATTGGGGCTTGGAATTAACCTGTCTCCGTGGAGGAAGGAAATAGCAAATTACTTAAGTTGGTTTTTTAATATGGTTATGATTGGGTCAATTATTGTTCGACCAAACTGATATATTTTTTTAAAGGTGTTTTTTTTAATATCCAAACGGGTTCAAACTTAAGTTTGTGCTTAAGTTTGGTTGGGTTGTATTTTTTTCTTATTAATGCATGATATATAAATCATAATGTTAAACAGCCAATGAATAGATACAATCAAAATTTTAGTTGTCTCAAAGGGGAAGGGGAATTGAGATTATAGTCTAATGCATTAATGAACATGAAGTTAATTTATGATGTTTAAAAGGGCCAACCAAAGGCAAGGAAGGGGAAAAAAGAGCCACACGTAGCGTGAAAGATGGACTTGTATGACATCACATCACCATAATTGTTCATCGTTATCTATCAAAACGGCGGGCAGGGAGGGCTGGATGAAGGATTTGGCTCTCATCCTTTTCCCTAAAGAAAAGGATGGTCTTTTTCTTCTTATGAGCCGCTGGATTAAAATCTCAACGATCTCGATTTAATATATTATAAAAAGCATCACTGTGACGAAAGCAACTCTCGGTATGCTGATGTGGCAATATCATAATATTCTAAATCCCAGCCAGTCCAACACGAATTAGACGTGATCCGGGCCCAACACCACTTGAGCCTTTTGCACGTTCAGTCACTAATAAATGTGTGTTTGGATTTTTTGAGAATAACTTTTATGATTTACGAGGTAAGCGTGTGAGAAGAGTTTTGTCTCGGATTACGCAAACCTAGATTTGGGAAATTCCCAAATACTCACTAAAACATAGCTTTAGACATTATTTATCAAGCATGTCATAGATGCATATATAAATGCATATGGAATGAACAATTTTTACACCCAAAGAACAAAAAGAATGAGCCATTTCATTCACATTCGCGAGATTCTTTTTTTTTTGACCTGGAATATTACTTTTTCATTAATGCATCCAAAAGGATAGAGACAAACTAGTCCAGCAATAGCAGAGATTCAAATAATAAACTGAAAGCATGTAAATAAAGCCATTTCCATCTCCTTCTTTTTAGCCGATCCCTTCTCGGTCTTGTGCTACACGCTCGTATTCACTGATTGAAGAGGAGACTCCAGCTTTAGTAGCATCACGCGATAATATAGGTAACATAGAAGGTGTTGGTGTTGAAACTCATCCCGTAGGATACACCTTCCTCCGAAAACAGCCTGCTAGATGATCAGCAGTAGCATTTCCCTTTAGAGTAGTAAAGGAGAAAGAGAGGTCCGAATGTGATTTTGCTGCTTCTAGAGTTTCCTTGAGATAGTGGAGCCCACGCCATCCACCTCTTGAGAAATTTCTTGAGGATAGACCAAAAAATAGATCCTAGTTGTCCGTTTCAATGATCACTTGTGGAATATTCAGCTCTAAACTAATAAATACAGCTTTTCTAACAGCAATTAGTTTAGTTAAGAAAGGTGTGTCAGTGTGAACTAGTTCTCCAAAGCCCCAGATGAACTTTCCATCCTGATCTCAGCACACCAAGCCAATAGCTGTTGAGTTGTCTTTTGGTTAAAGGGATCCATCGCAATTAACCTTTAAACAATCTCTATGTAGAGCCTGCCACTTGACAGGATGGTTGTTGGGGAGCTCTAATCTTGTGGGTGTGTGCACTGAAGTAGCTTGGATAAATTCATTCGCTGCCCTTGATGCGTGTTTAATGACTGATCTTGGATTTGGGCTCTTATGTTGGAAAACCACCTTATTTCTTTCTTTCCAGATAAACCACAGTAGCCAGACAATTAGTGTGATGCTCCCCTGGTCCATTTCTTCATTTTCGCACAGCAACTCAGTGACCCAAGTCATAAAGGATCTGGTATTATACTGCTCAACACGCATGGTTATTTTACTACCAAACCAAACTCCTCTAACCCATGGGCAGAAGAGGAATAGGTGTTCAAGGGTCTCAGGTTCAGTCAGACATATAGGGTAGAGTGGGTTAATAGAGAAATGTTTAAAAAATAGAGCACATTTAGTTGCTATAGCATCATTACAGCATCTCCATAGGAAGTGAAGGATTCTGGGTACAGTGCTAATGTTCCATAATTTTGACTATAAATCATGTGGTACAGTCATTGAGACACTCGACCAGGTATTTGTGCAATTCCAACTCAATAACTGGCTATTGTAGCCTGATTTAACAGTGTATACCCCATTTTTGGCAAAAGTTCATACCACTCTATCTCTATATGCCTGATGACTGATTTTAATTCCCTGTATAAGAGGTATGACTTCCGCTGGGACAATATCACAGAGTAAAGGAATATCCCAATGTCCATCTATTATAAGGGACTCCACTAACAAGTCAGGAACAAATTCAACATTAAGATGGTTTCGTAATGAGTTACCTGGCAGCCCCAGGACCCAGTGATCAAGCCATATGTTGATGGATTTGCCATCTCCAACTAACTAATGACATTGTTGTTTTAGCAACTCCCGCCCTGTTAGGATGCTTGACTAGATCCAAGACGCTTTGTGACCCTTTTGTGTTGTCATAAAGGTACCATTTGGGAAGTAAATCCCCTTCAATACTTTAAACCACAGAGAATTCTCCTCTTGAGTGAGCCACCATGCAGTTTTTGCAAGTAAAGCATCATTTAGCGCCACAAAGTCCTTGAAGCCCATTCCTCCTTTGGATTTGGGGGTCTTCATGAAAGCCTAAGATTTCCAATGTATATTGCCTCTAGTTTTAATTTCCCCCCACCAAAAGTTGGAAATTAATCTGTCTAGATATGTATATGCTTTTATTGGGAATTTGAACCATGTCATTGGGTAGATTGGGATTGCATTCACTACTACTTTCACCATTATTTCTCGTCTAGCAGAAGATAGGAGATTCCTTTTCCACCCTTGGACTTTTTTCCCTACTTTCTCCTTGATGTAGGCAAGAGCTTGTTGTTTGGACTTACCCACACATTAGGAATTCCTAAATACTTACCCTGATTTTCTGAGATGGGGATTCTTAACATTTGGGTAACTTGATCCTTAACATCAACAGGGGTATTTTATGAGAAAATTAATCCTGATTTGGATAGGTTTGCTGATTGACCTGAAGCTATGTAGTACATATCCAGTAGTTGTGCCAGTCTTCTGCAATTACCAGGGTTAGCATTCATGAAAAATAGTAAGTCATCGACAAAAAATGTGTGGGAGAGAGTAAGGCCCTAATTCGAAAGCTTGATGCCCTTTAATATGTTATTGTTGATATCTTTTGTGAGCATATTTGATAACACCTCTGCAACTAAGATAAATAGGTATGGGGAGAGGGGGTCCCCTTGCCGCAGTCCTCGGCCTGGAGTGAAGGAGCTAATAGTTTGGCCGGATAAGTATATATTCATATGGACCAAGGATACACAAACCATGATAAGATTAACCCAACGTTCACAAAAACCCATTCTCAACATCACTGCTTTTAGAAAGTCCCATTTAATACGGTCATAAGTTTTGCTCATATCTATTTTCAATATAAATTTATATTTGAGTTAATATAACTTTTGGTCCCTCAAGTTTGGCTCAGTTTGGGTTTTAGTCCCTGAAGTTTCAAAGTGGTGGTTTTGGTCCCTATAGTTTGGACCGTTTAAAACGTCAGTCCTTCAAATTTCAAAAGGACTTGCTGGCCCATCTGACGCCGTTAAACTGTCCTAGGTGGCACTCACGGCGTTCATTTGTCCTAAGTGGAGTGCTGAGTCGGATGTCTGAAGTGAAGTAGCACATATAATATATTATAATATAATATTATTTATAATAGATTATTTTGAACCAGAAAAAAAACAGAAACCAGAGGAAGAAAACAAAACCGCACGCACACACGCACGCAGCTGGGAAAGCGAAAGAAGCTTCGGTAACAAAGAAAAGGGAAAGTGTTAGGTCAACGAGGTCCCATAACTAGAAAGTCTGACGTGGCCATTGCCGGAGGGGTGAATGTTGTCAGTGACGGTGGAGTGAAGATCACAGGTTTATTGGCGTCATCATTTTCTTGTTGTAAAGGTAAGAAGCTTCTTGTTCTTGTATCACTGTTGTTGCAAATCTGAGGTTTTTCTGATAGTGTAAAGCAGTGGAGTTGTGAAAGATATCAATGGGAAGGGAAATTTTTTTTATGATTTGTTGTTTGCTTTGAAGTATGTCGTCGTTAGGTTTGATTGACAGACGCAACTACAGGAACGTTTTAAGCTTCGGTTGATATATCTTAGTAGACTATTCTATTTCTATGCTTTGTGAAATGTATGCTCTGTTTTTACCTACTTGATGTTTCAATAGTCGGTAACATTGTTCACAACGCCTCTGGTTTCATCGTCTCATAATCTGTCATACATTTTGCTACTCTTTAGTGTTCCCAATATATCTGAGATGCTATCATCAAAATGTGTGATAGTTTTTTTGAAACTGTATATAGTCATATATACCTCTGTTCAGTGCTCTGTATTTTTCTGTTTGAGTAATGCAGAGAAAGACTTTAATGTTCTTTAATGGCTATGATTGTATTGGTAATGTTGTATAATATTCTATGTTTTTCATAGGTGAACTATGAATTTACAAAGACAGAGCAGTGACAGTAGTACAGGGGATGAGAGTGATAATGGCTCAGCGGATTGGTTGTCAGATTTTGATGATAGCGATGAAGAAAATGTATATGATGACAATTTTAGGAAATATGTTGATGTTGGTGTGGGTGATGTTTTAGATGAAGTTGTTGGTAGTTCACAGTTATTGAGAGTGTAGCCTAAGCAAGAAGAGCAAACAGCTGTAGTTGAGGTGAGAAAGGAGGATATGTTAGCAAAGTTATTTGATTATAAATCTGAAGAGATTAAGGAAGTTGATGGAATAAGTGATGATGAGGATGAGCTAGTGGTTAAAGAAAAACACCAAAAATATAACCCCTCGGAGATGTGCAAAGAGTTTGAATTTGAGTTGGGGATGGAGTTCACTTCCATTCAACAATTTAAATGTGCAGTGAGAGAGCATGCACTGATCAATGGATATGAAATACAGTTTATAAAGAACAATAAAATAAGATGCAGAGTAAAGTGTGTACATAAAGAATGCAAATGGTTAGCATTTGTGAGTAGAGGAAGCGGTGGTAACCTAACGTATAGGTTGAAGACACTTCACTCAAAACACAGATGTGGGGTGTCCATAAAGGGGAAGAATGCTTCGTACAAGTGGATTTCAGAGAAAATAGTTAACATTATGAGGATCAACAAAAGCTTGAAGTTGGCGGATGTAATTGCAGTAATAAGGGAGCATTACATGGTTGATATCTCTGTGTGGAAGGCATACAAGGCAAGGAAAAGGGCGAAGGCAATGATTGAGGGTGATTATAAGGAGCAATATCATAAGTTGAGAGATTATTGCCATAAGGTGAAAAGGTGTAACCCTAATACAACCTTTGTTTTGGTTACCGATCAACCATATATACATCGGCCTCCTATATTTAGAAGGCTCTATGAGTGTATTGGTGCTGTGAAACGGGGTTTTTTAGCTGGCTGCAGACCTATAATTGGGTTAGACGGGTATTTTTTAAAGGGCTCGTATGGGGGAATTCTACTTGTGGCTATGGGCCGTGATACTAATGACTAGTACTTCCCATTGGCTTGGGCTGTTGTTGAGGGAGAAAATATAGACTCTTGGACATGGTTTTTGCTGAACTTATTTAATGACATTGGCACAATGAGAGAAAGAAGATGGGTGTTCATATCTGACCGGTAAAAGGTACCTTAGATGATTTTTATATGTTCAGATTAAGTGTTATTACTGTACAGGATTTGATATTAAGTCTTGTGTTTAAAGTTCTAACTTGTTTAGTGTTCATTAATTAAATGTTTAGACTATGTTTTTGTATGTTTTGGTTTATTAGTGTTTGTTGTTGTGATAATTAGGAAAACATATATAGGATAGTGATGCAACTGTGTTGATGATGAGTGTTAATTATATGGTTCTGTTCTACATATATATATATATAAATGTTTGTATGTTTGTTCATATGTTTTTCAAGTGATTACATCTTCTTTTGTTTTTCAATTTGTTCATATGTTTGTTGTGGGTTTTTCACTTCGTTCACAATATGCAATGTTTGGTGTGTCTTAAACCATACTACCGGTCTCTTGTGTTTTTGTTTATAGTTCAGTTTTGTGTGTCAGTCTGGTCATCATGTTTAATTTCTGTATATATAAACAGAAGCTATTTGGTGAAGTTTATTCAAAATACAAGTTAGTATCGATTTCATTTATGAATGACAATTACATGTAGGGTCTTGTTCCTACATTCGAAGAACTACTCGAAGGTGCTGAACATAGGTTTTGTATTCAGCATTTGTATGCAAATATCAAAGCCAAATATGGAGGAGGAGTTGTCATTCGTGACTTAATTCTTCGTGCTGCAAAGGCCACTATTAAGAATCATTGGAAAGAACGAATGAATGAGTTGAAGGTCATTTCAAGTGGAGCACATGAGTATTTATTAGCAATCCCTCCAACATGTTTGACAAAATCACACTTCTATGAGACTTCCAAATGTGATATGGTCACCAATAACACTACAGAGTCATTCAATGGAAGACTGTTAGAGGCAAGAGAGCTTCCAATTGTGAGCATGCTTGATTAGATCCGAACGTACCTAATGACGAGATTCGCTGAAAATCGCGTCAAGGCAGAGAAGTACCTTGACAAGGGGACAGTATGTCCACAACCACGTAAAAGATTAGAAAAAGAAATTCAAGAATGTCGACAGTGGGAAGTGAGATATGCGGGTAATAATCGCTATAAGGTTTCACTTAATAGGCATAAGTTTCAAGTTAATCTTACTGCTAGAAGGTGTTATTGTTATTGGTGGCAATTGAATGGTATCCTATACAGGTAACACATATTTGTTATGCTTCTTTTCCTTTTTAATAATTTAGAACTGTCAATGCATAATGATTGGCTATATAATGTGGTTTTTGTATGTTTGGTAGATGCAATTATGGATATGTTGATGATTTTATTCATTATGCTGACTGAAACCGTTTTTTTAAAGACATGCAGTGGCTTGCATCTATGTTAAGAGGGAGGGTCCATACAAGTATGTTGACAAGTACTTGACTTTACAATCTTTTATGGCTTCTTACTCTCCGGTCATTGAGCCTATTAATGGAGAGAACATGTAGGAGAAGGCTGATGGTCAACCAATTGATCCTCCAGCATATCATAAATGTCCTGGGCGGCCATAAAAGAAAAGAAAAAGAGGTGTGGACGAGACCACAATAGGAGCATTGAAGGAGAAACGAATAAATTCAACAGTTACTTGCTCCAACTGTCATAAGCAGGGGCACAACAAAAGGTCTTGTAAGGCACCAAAGGCCCTATCTGGAGACAGTCACCCTTCATCCACACAAGAGTCCATAAATGCAACTCCTCCAGGAGGCAGTCAACCTTGATAGCTTAGCCTTATATGTAATTGAGTTAACATATCTAGCATGTAATAGCTTAGCCTTGATTTTGGAATTAATGGCTCATGGCAATTTTTGCTTTGGGATGTTGTATATTAGCAATTTTTGCTTTGGGATGTATTAGAATTTTAGATCCATATGTTCAACAGTTTAAATGCTTCTGGAATGATTTAGAATTTTAGATCTATATGTTCAACAGTTTAAATGCTTCTGGAATGATTTAGCATTTTAGATGTTCAACAGTTTAAATCATTTTAGAATGTTGAATTTGAAATGAATTGTTAACCAATAATTGACAAACCTGTGTGTCTAACGAATTTTGGTGGAAAGAAGAATGATATTTTGCTTACATTTATATTGATTGTCTATCATTTCATAATAACAACCTGACCCCTCAACTTAAATATAATGGTCACTGTGTCAGAAGTTATACAACATCCAAGGGATAGTTATATGAGTACATGCCTCATTCACAAAGTACCAAGCAAAAGATAGTTACAAGAATTGAAATTCCCATAATGCAATATTGTCATACAACATACTTTCCCCTTAATGAAATATTGTCATACATTGAAATTCCCCACTTTCCACATCAAATAAATAATCACAATTCCCATAACATATAACATCCCTTTTACAAACTTCAATCTCCTCCTTAAATCAACATTGTCTTCCTTCATCTTCTTCAACTCCTCTAACAATGGATTCTCAATGGGTCCATCAAACCAATCAAAGTAGTTGCATCCCCAACGTGACTGTATATCATGTAAAGAACAAATATGTCAAAAACTCATTCATCACTAGATAAACAATTTCTGTATAGAAAAAGGAAGCCACAAATCAGAATGCCACCTCACACATCATTAGTAACAACAGCAGTTAAGGAAATAACAAGCACTGTTAAACATACATTCCCCAAAATCAAACTTAAACATCAACAAATGGTACTTTTCTAGGTGAATAGATCAGTAAATTTCACACTAAGCAATTTTGAGAACAAAATAAGAAACACAAAATGTAAAGTTATTTTCAGCAGGGAGTACTTGCTAGCAGAATATATGGAATAATGTATGGGGGTTACAATCAGCTGACAGCAAGTCCATTGTATGTTCTATTCCATCTAAAGATTGGTTTTCATTCTCACACGCATCCGTTCTATTTATATTAAAGCTTCTAAAGCAGTCACAGGATCATGATTTTCCATCCCAAAACCAAGAGCACAGGTTTGCCACCAAACTATAGAAGCACCCCAAACAACCAGACGGCTCACAAGGAAGGTTGGTTCAAAATAATCAAGAAGCCAGACAAGAAACATGCAGATATACAAAAGCAAGTTGTTGATTCTTTAGAAACATGCCACAAATCAGAGAGGCATCATTGACCACAATACAAACAATTGCTTTATAGAAACACGAAGCCACAAATCAGAGAGCCATATTTTGTCAACTTCATCCACTAACCTTATAATTTGGACACTTAACAAACCTCCGACCATAATTTTTCTCTGTCCATGAAGTGAGAACTACAACTTCATCCCCACATCTGCATCTTTCACCGACTGTTCTCCCCGCAGTATGTGAAGAAGAGCTTCGACTGGAAGACATCTCAGTAGCAACGACGTTAATAAGTGCAAATCGATTACAGTACTTAATATTAAAGACACAGCACCGTCTCTCGCCCCTCAGACTCCTTTCCTCGTCGAAGCTGGCCGCTCTTGTCAGACACGCTCACCAGCTCACAGTCGCTCGGACCTCAGACCAACCCTCCAACCTCGTCGAATCTAGCAGCTTCTCTCACACTTCGCTTCCCAGATCACCATCGCTCAGACCTCAGACTCCAGACCAAGCTGGCCGCACCTCTCACACTTTGCCGCCCGTGGGTCCTCGTTGCCCTAACCCTCACCCCTTCCCTTTGTCGCCGCAGCTTCTTTCGCTTTCCTTGGTGCGTGCGTGCGTGCGTTCGTTTTTGTTTTCTTCCTTTGGTTGCTTTTTTTTTTTAGTTCAAAATAATCAATCTATTATATTATATGTGCCACTTCACTTCAGACATCCGACTCAGCACTCCACTTAGGACAAACTAACACCGTGAGTGCCACCTAGAACAGTTTAACGATGTCAGATAGGCCAGCAAGTCTTTTTGAAATTTGAAGGACTGACGTTTTAAACGGTCCAAACTATAGGAACCAAAACCATCACTTTGAAACTTTAGGGACTAAAACCCAAACTGAGTCAAACTTGAGGGACCAAAAGTTATATTAACCCTTTTATATTTATTATCTGACTTTTTTCTTCGAAGGTAATGGAAAGCCTAACAATGGCGAGATTCATATACACGCAAACGCAATCCTCAGCGATGGTTCTGTGTCCCTGATTTAACAAGTAAGCACTATAACAAAAAAAACAATGATGGTCCTGTGTGCCTGATTTTTTTTGATCGGTCTATGTCCCTGATTTAACAAGTAAGCACTATAACAAAAAAAACAATGATGGTCCTGTGTCCCTGATTTATTAGTTATTACGCAGGCAATAGTTAAATTTGACGAGCACAGGAAACAATCTGAAAATAAAAGAAAAGGGCAGGCGTAAGACAACTAGAATGCGCCGCCTTGCGATGAACATATAAAATTCCCGGTAAGAAATGGCGCAGGTCTGCTACAATGCGCCATATTTGGCCCCAGCTCGCTGAGCTACCCTCTAAGCACATATCAGCCCCTCTTCCTTCTCCTCCTTTCTCTGCTCCTCTTCGCCCCCTGTCGTAGTGTTTGATCAGGAAGAACCATATACTTGGGAAACAAACCTTGGGACAAATCTTTATGACAATGAAGCAGAGTTCATCTGAGGCTGTACCGTCCTTTTCTTCCGTACCCTCTCCAACTGACCAGTCACAGGCTGCCACCTCATCATCGTCTTCTTTGGCGTCATCGGACAAGCCTGGGATAGTTTCTTCGTCGCCGGCGGCTGAGGACCTGGCCTTGGGTTCGCGGGATGGAGGCGGCGCCCAGGAGGCCGTCACTGTAGATCGTCGGGGCGAGTACTCCTCCGTCTGTCGATGGACGATACATAGTTTTCCTAGGATAAAAGCTAGGGCACTCTGGAGCAAGTACTTCGAGGTCGGAGGCTATGATTGCCGCCTCTTAATATACCCTAAGGGTGACTCCCAGGCTTTGCCAGGTTACATCTCCATCTACCTCCAAATCATGGATCCCCGGGGCAGCTCGTCGTCCAAATGGGACTGCTTTGCAAGCTACCGTCTAGCTATTGTGAATGTCGCTGACGATTCTAAGACCATTCATCGGGACTCGTGGCACCGGTTTTCAAGTAAGAAGAAATCGCACGGGTGGTGTGATTTTACGCCTTCCTCAACTGTATTTGATCCGAAATTGGGTTATTTGTTTAATAATGATTCCGTGTTGATAACGGCTGATATTCTCATTCTTAACGAGTCTGTTAACTTCACACGAGATAACAATGAAATGCAGTCATCGGCATCATCTTCGTCATCCGGGATATCTTCCTCTGTGGTTGCGGGACCAGTGTCTGATGTATTGAGTGGGAAATTCACTTGGAAAGTGCATAATTTTAGTTTATTTAAGGAGATGATAAAAACACAGAAGATAATGAGTCCAGTTTTCCCCTCTGGGGAGTGTAACCTGAGGATTAGCGTGTATCAGAGCGCGGTTAATGGGGTTGAATATCTGTCAATGTGTTTGGAAAGCAAGGATACGGACAAGACAGTAATGTTGTCTGATAGGAGTTGCTGGTGTTTATTTCGTATGTCAGTCCTGAACCAGAAGCCGGGATCCAATCACATGCATAGGGATTCGTATGGGCGGTTTGCAGCTGATAATAAGAGTGGTGATAATACCAGCTTGGGTTGGAATGATTATATGAAGATGGCAGATTTTATGGGGCCTGATTCAGGGTTCCTGGTGAATGACACTGCAGTTTTTAGTACGTCATTCCATGTGATAAAGGAGTTTAGTAGCTTCTCTAAAAATGGGGCTTTAGTTGGGGGGAGAAGTGGGTGTGGTACAAGGAAATCAGATGGCCATATGGGAAAATTCACATGGAGGATTGAAAATTTCACCAGATTGAAGGATATATTGAAGAAGAGGAAAATTACAGGTCTTTGCATCAAGAGTAGGAGGTTTCAGATTGGTAACAGGGATTGTCGTCTCATTGTTTATCCTCGAGGTTTGTTATTTTCTCAATCTGGAAATCTTTTGTTGTTTGCGGCTACCACTTGCTTGGTTATGGTGTTCCAGCTATGGGCATTTATGATTTATGCGTAAATTAAGTAGACGATGTCTTATCAGTAAATTGTAATACCCTGTAATGTGATTTCTTGTGAGTATTTTGTTGAAAATTTTTACGGATACAATACAATTTGAAGGGTTATTGTTGCAGTCTATAGACTCTATGCACTTGTGAATTTTTGAGCTGATTTGATCCTTGTATTTGTTTATATTAATTTAGTAGAAGCTAATGATTTAAGGCTTACGTTGTAGATACTGTGACATGGAGAATGAATATGGTCTGGCCCTTGCACTCAGGATTTTTTATGTAGACTGAAATAATGTCATTGTTGTGATGAAAGGTGAAGTCTGATGATTTTTTTTGTATGTGAACAGGGCAATCTCAGCCACCCTGCCACCTTTCAGTTTTTCTTGAAGTTACTGATTCAAGAAACACTTCCAGTGATTGGAGTTGTTTTGTTAGTCATCGGTTGTCGGTAGTGAATCAGAAGATGGAAGAGAAGTCTGTCACTAAGGAATCCCAGAACCGCTACTCCAAGGCTGCAAAGGATTGGGGCTGGCGTGAATTTGTGACACTTACAAGTCTATTTGATCAAGATTCTGGTTTTCTTGTCCAGGACACTGTTGTATTCTCAGCAGAAGTTCTTATATTGAAAGAGACATCAATAATGCAGGATTTTGCTGATTATGAGTCTGAGTTAAGCAGCAGCGGTTCCCTTATTGATAAGTATCAGAAAAGAAATTCATTTACATGGAAAGTGGAGAATTTCCTGTCTTTTAAGGAAATCATGGAGACTAGAAAAATCTTCAGTAAATTCTTTCAGGCTGGTGGATGTGAACTTCGGATTGGTAGGTGTTATCTTTGCATATATTATTTCCCATATTTTGTTCACCAGAAGTAGTGATTGCCATTTTATGCATTCCTTACGGAACCTGTATTTTTCCCCTTTGGCACAGGTGTGTATGAGTCTTTTGACACCATATGTATTTATTTAGAGAGTGACCAAGCTGTTGGAAGTGATCCAGATAAAAACTTTTGGGTGAGATATAGGATGGCTGTTGTGAATCAAAAGAATCCAGCCAAGACAGTGTGGAAAGAATCATCTATCTGTACAAAGAATTGGAATAACTCTGTTTTACAATTCATGAAGGTGTCTGATTTGTTGGAAGCAGATGCAGGGTTTCTCGTCCGTGACACTGTTGTTTTCATGTGTGAAATTTTGGATTGCTGCCCTTGGTTTGAGTTTTCAGACCTAGAGGTAAATATTTATGGGATTGGTCTGTCTATATGTTATCTAATGCCTGGCGTAATTTATAGATGCCTGGTGTTCTCTCTCTGCGTCTCTCCACAAGTTTCTGCCCTCCCTTGTGTCTGTAAGATGAATCCTTCTTGTCTTTTGACATGATAATAAGATTACTTGCATGGCTATTTGTCTAACCCTGCACTCTTGTACCTCTTATGTATCACTAGTTTGAATTGTAAGATCTGGTTTATCATCAATCATATAATGAGTATGGTAAAATTGGAACAAGCATGTCTGAAAATAAGGTGTAAGCAGAAACTCAGAACTCATGCAAGTATTCAACATGATGAAATAATTACCTTCCTCAAGATTTTTTTTTTTAACCTTCATTTCTTGATAGAAGCAGCAGAAGAGTTTCTTGCCATCAATTATTATTGGAACAAAATTGTTTCGCCTCTCAATCTTCCATTGCTATAGTTTTACTTATTTGAAAATAAAACTTGTGAGCATATATGCATCACATACATGAGCCATATTATATAGCTAAGTGACACAGAGAAACTAGGAAAATAACCATAAAATACCAACAGAAACTCATTTATTGTTTTCATTCAATATCATAAACTAATTCTAAGAAGACATCAGGTCTATATATAGGTTTCATAAACATTCAATCGAACTAGAATTTAATTCAAATAATCCTACTTTTGTGAAGGACTTCAGAATTCCAGATGAGACACCACTATGGAAAAAGATATCCCTAGCCCTGGAAACGTTAATTAAAATCCTGACATGCTGGAAAACAAATACCAAATTACCCTAAATTCCTGGTTACACATCTTAGTTTTACATATTAAATTAACAGAGCATAATCGCTTAATGTGTTACTAGGAATAGGCGTAAGTTATATTATTTATTGATATCTACCTTTTAGCTTCTTACTGTTGGAAATTTGTTTAGTTCAATAGAAGTTTCATAATTAATTTTTGTCAAAAACTAGTGGTATTAAATTCTCATTGCACTTATTACATGGTTGCTTGTGCTCCTCTTTATTTGCATTTTTTACCGTGTCAGGTTTTAGCTTCAGAGGATGATCATGATGCTTTGACAACAGATCCTGATGAACTTATTGACTCTGAGGACAGTGAAGGAATAAGCGGAGATGAAGAAGATATTTTCAGAAATCTTCTTTCACGAGCTGGGTTTCACCTAACATATGGAGATAATCCTTCGCAGCCACAGGTTGCTTTAAGAGAAAAACTTTTAATGGATGCTGGTGCAATTGCTGGGTTTTTAACTGGACTTCGAGTTTATCTTGATGATCCTGCAAGAGTAAAGCGTTTGCTTTTGCCAACCAAACTTTCTGGTAGTTGTCATGGGAAGAAGGTCACTAAGGCCGATGAGTCTAACCCTAGTTTAATGAACTTGCTGATGGGAGTTAAAGTGTTGCAGCAGGCAATCATTGATTTGCTTTTGGATATAATGGTGGAGTGTTGCCAACCTTCTGAAAGGGGTTCTGTTGCTGATTCTCTTGATGCAAAAGCTTCTGTAGACCGTAATGGAGCTGCTAGTCCTCTGGACTGTGATAGAGAAAATGGAGCAACGGAATCTGCACAAATTCCTGTTCATGAGAGACTGGATTTTGTTGCTGATGAAAATGGTAGCACATCTGCTGTCCAAAGCTCTGATTTAAGGAGTGATTCTATTCAGCAAAAGGCTTTTTCTGGACAGCCTATTAGTCCTCCAGAAACAGTTGCTTCTCCTTCAGACAATACACCCTTTCGGACAAAGGTACATCTTTATTCTTGAGGCTGTTTGGTACAAGGGATTTGGAGGGAAGGGGAGGGGAGGGAAAATTTGTATGAGTTGAATTTAAAAAAATTGGAGAAATGGGGTTATAAAATTTTAATAATGATAAGATGTAAGATAAAAGAGTAAGAAAAATTAATTACAAAATTTAAACCGCACTTCTCTAATTTTTTTGAATCCAACTCAAATATTTTCCCTCCCCTCCCTTCATACCAAACATTAAGAGGCAATTTTCAAATCATTAGACATATATAAATGGTGTTAACTATGTGATTTGGCATTTTAGACCAAGTGGCCAGAGCAGTCTGAGGAGCTCTTGGGTTTGATTGTAAATTCACTAAGAACCTTGGATGGGGCTGTTCCCCAAGGATGTCCTGAGCCAAGACGACGGCCTCAATCTGCACAGAAAATTGCACTTGTGCTAGACAAGGCTCCTACGCATTTGCAGGCAGACCTGGTTTCTCTTGTACCAAAATTGGTTGAGTATTCTGAACATCCACTGGCAGCCTTTGCTCTTCTTGAGCGACTTCAAAAGCCTGATGCAGAACCTGATTTACGGATACCTGTAAGATAGAATACTGTCTCTTTCCACTACACCATATCTTGATCTTGATGACATTATTTTCTTTTATTGATGGTCTTCTTCATTTCACAGGTTTTTGCGGCTCTCTGTCAGCTGGACTGTGGTAGTGAAGTGTGGGAACAGGTTCTGTTCCAGTCATCCGAGCTTTTGACAGATTCAAATGATGAACTGCTTGCAGAAACCATAGACTTTTTATTTAAAGCAGCCTCTCAGTGTCAGCATCTCCCTGAAGCTGTAAGATTGATGATAGTTGGAAACTTACTGTGCTCTTCATATTATGTCTTTTTTCCAGGATGTCTTATGGAGTTTTTCTAACCTTAGTATCTTAACATTTATGTAGATTAGATCGGTTCGCGTCAGGTTAAAAATATTAGGTCTTGAAGTTTCACCTCATGTCCTTAACTTTTTGAGTAAGACTATAAATAGTTGGGGGGATGTTGCTGAAACCTTACTCAGGGACATTGATTGCGATGATGATTATGGTGATAGCTGCTTAGGGATGCCTTGTGAGAATTTCTTATTTGATGAACACGGAACTGCGCCAACTGGATTGCATGTAGCTGATGAGCAGGCCTTCCAAGTGAGTCGTCATTTTTCTGATATATATATGCTGATTGAGATGTTATCTATACCTTGTCTTGCTGTTGAAGCTTCTCAAACATTTGAGAGAGCTGTAGCTCGAGGTGCAATTGGTGCTCAGTCTGTAGCCTTGGTTTTGGAAAGGCGCCTCTCCCAGAGACTGAATAATAGTGCTAGATGTGGTGCTGAGAATTTTGAACATTCAGATTCTGTAGCAGATGGAGATGTTAATGAGCAGTTGGGAGTTCAAAGGGATGATTTTGCTTCAGTTCTTAGTCTTGCTGAAAGATTGGCCGTCTCCAGAGATCCATGTGTAAAAGAATTTGTGAAATTGCTCTACACAATATTGTTTAGATGGCATGCCAATGAATCTTATCGGGGAAGGATGCTGAAGAGGCTTGTTGACCGTGCTACCAGAACTACGGATAATGGTCATGATGTGGTTCTGGATTTGGATATCATGGTTACTTTGGTCTGTGAGGAGCAGGAGATTATAAGACCTGTTTTGATCATGATGCGTGAAGTTGCTGAACTTGCAAATGTTGATCGTGCTGATCTATGGCACCAGTTATGTGCTAGTCAAGCTGAAATTATTCGCATTCGTGAAGAAGGAAAAGCTGAGATTTCTAATTTGGCTGGGGAAAAAGCTAATATGTCACAAAAGCTGAGTGAATCTGAGGCTACCATCAATCGTCTCAAGGTATTCTATGTCTTAGTTAATATTGTGCTGGAGTTATCTCATGTTAATTATGCACTGCGAATTAATGCATGATGTTCTTCTTGAATTAACAGTCTGACATGATGTTCTTCTTGAATTAACAGTCTGAAATGAGGGCTGAGATGGATAGGTTCGCTCGGGAAAAGAAGGAGCTATGGGAAAAATTACAAGAAACAGAGAGTCAGCTCGAGTGGCTTCGCTCAGAGCGAGATGATCAAATGGCAAAGCTCTCCACAGAGAAGAAAGCTCTTCAGGACCGTCTGCATGATGCAGAAACACAGCTTTCACAATTGAAGTCCCGGAAACGTGATGAATTGAAGGTAATATAACGTGAATCTCTTAAATTTTGTTAACTGATTAAGAAGACTCCTAGTTATGATGTTAAATATTGCCAAGCTGTTTTATTGTGCAATATTATTCTTCTTTGCTAGTTTCACGAATTTGTATATTGATTAAGATGCTTTATGTCAACTAATAATGTCTAGCAAATTTTTGATGTCACTGATTATTAAAAAATAAGTGACTGGCATATGTTCATGTAACGCAGTCTTCCAATATCTGATAGTCATTGACACTCAATTCTTTTGGAACTGCAGTTTTTGAACTAGTTGTAGGATCGGATTAGCTACATTTATCCTTGCTTTATTGTATTACAATTATTATCTTGTATATGCCTCTTTTCCCTTCTCTTCAACTCCTGTGCGCGCGTATTTTTTTAACTCTGCAGTGCTTATTTTGTCCAAATACTATTTACTTAGTTAGGTAATGACGGGATAAAGTAGTGTATTTTGTTTTTTCTACTCATTTGCCATCAAGCTTTATGGCATGCTTTTTTCTGTCTTCCCCATTCCTTTTTGGGGGAAAAGTGAAATCTTGGCCTTCTGTTTCTTCTTCTTTTTCATCCACGCTGATTGATCTGGAGCATCAATGAGCTCCTTAAAGGAAAATAGTTCAGCTACTATTTTATTTATAATCGTCCTGCATTGATTACTAGTTTGCCGTGGTCTTTTAAGTTAGGTTCTGAATTGATGTCAATATTATTTACAGAAAGTAGTGAAGGAGAAAAATGCCCTTGCTGAGAGATTGAAGACTGCTGAATCTGCAAGGAAGAGATTTGATGAAGAACTGAAAAGATACGCGACAGAGAATGTGACCCGGGAAGAATTCCGGAAGTCACTTGAGGACGAAATTCGCAGATTGACACAAACAGTTGGACAAACTGAGGAAGAGAAGAGAGAGAAGGAGGAGCAGGTTGCAAGGTGTGAAGCGTACATTGATGGCATGGAATCTAAATTGCAGGCCTGCCAGGTTTGTTTTAAGATAAAACTTTATGCTTTCATATTTTTTGTTTGAATAATTTGATTATCGTTAATTTCCCCCCTTAACTCTCAAACTTTATTATGTTAATGATGTCACCTTTATATTGAATTTACTCCGACGCATTGGTCTTAAATTTTAATGTTACCTTTATATTAAAATGTTCATTTTTTTGGGCAAACTTGAACAATATATTTAAGAGTATGTAATTGATATTTAATTCACGAGGTTTGCCATGCTTAATCTCTCTCCCCCCCAAAAATAAAAGTCGCTTCAGTTCAAAATCAGCTTAATAGTAGTAATTTGTTGGATGGCTTAAAATAAAGTAGCAGTCTGCTATTTCCCTGATTAGTAGCTTTCAATTTGTTGTGGCACAATTCTTTAGAAGATGTTTCAACTTTGAAACCCTTGTGAATTTTATCCTTGTGGCAAAATTACAGCATTGGCTCTTTTTATTACACTCGTGAGAGGAATATGGTTGGATTAAATGATGCTACGTTCCTTTTTGCAGCAATATATTCACACGCTGGAGGCTTCACTACAGGAGGAAATGTCACGACACGCCCCTCTATATGGCGCTGGCCTGGAGGCACTGTCGATGAAAGAGTTAGAAACACTATCACGTATTCACGAAGAAGGATTGAGGCAGATCCATGCCCTTCAACAGCACAAGGGGAGCCCCGCTGGCAGTCCTCTTCTGAGCCCCCATGGCCTCCCACACGGCCATGGATTATATCCTTCTGCATCTCTCCCAATGGCTGTAGGACTCCCACCTTCACTCATTCCCAATGGGGTAGGCACCCACAGCAATGGGCATGTGAATGGTGTAGTGAGACCCTGGTTTAACCACACTTGAAATTCTTGGGTCATATAGGCTTTCTTCCGAGGATATGACTTCTCAATCTCAAGGGATGTGGTAGATCTGTTGGAGCCAGGGTGCTGTGGAGAGGAAATAAAGAGAAGATAGAAAGGGGATGCCTGTTCAATGTGAGCAAGTGTTGCAAATGCCATACCCGTGTGCTGCTTGTATTTTTCAGAGGTAAAAAAAGGGAAAACATTATAGGGTTTTTTTTTGTTCCCACAAGTGGTCTTCATTCTTGAGTTTCTTACAAGCGAGGATCCTCAATTGAGGGTCACATCTTGGCTGGGATTCTTCACAAAGAAGGAAAATCTTAATTTCATTGAAAAGAGAAGAAAAGGAAATATTGCCCCATTAGATTTGGAATGCCCAATTAATATGAACGTAGTGTTCCTCACATGCGTTCCCATTGGTTCCCACTTCAAGTTCAAATATGATCTTGTTCAGATTAGCGTAAATCACCCTCTGTTCTATTAATTGCTGCAGACTAGGTAAAAATTTTGTAGATGAACCTGGTCGAGTTATTACCCTTTTTAATTTGTGGGATTTACCATACGAGCTAAGGTTGCAAGCTCAAGTGGACAATAAGCCAAAGGTTTGCACTTATCATAAACTGAGCTACCTAGTACCTACAATCTTAGGTCCGAAGACTTATAATTTCACAGGCTATTATTACCCAAGATGCTTGTGCCTGAATGCTACTCCTTTCAATTTTAAATATAAGATAAAGTTGATTTTTTTTAGAAAAATTAAGGAAGCTAAATAAGTTATTTAATTATATTATATATTGTGTATCTTTAAATTATATATCAATTTATTAGTCAAACTATTTAGTTTGGAGAAAAAAATGAAAATATAAATATTCTAAAATAATTTAATTAGTTTTCTTAATCTCTCTAAAAAAATTAATTTTATCTTATATTTAGAACCGAGGGAGTAATTCATCTAGTCTTTGGATGATTATTACGTATGTCGGATAATTACAAATCATGGGATCAACACGTGTCTTGAAGGAATATAGCGTGTTTGAAGGTTGTGTTCACTTATAACTGATACGCAATAGCCATCTAGAATCTTCCCAATGCAGGAATGAGCCTTCATTCTCATCTGTCATCCAGACGGAAAGAGAAGGCATCCCATTTAAGGGATAGAGATCAGAAAGGCTCATTACCAAGTAATGATATTAGAAAGACTAACGTGATTTGGATTTGAAGTGCTCAACGGTGTTCACACTAGAAAGAAGGAACAACAACACAAGATCGTCTCGTAATTTATGAAATATTCATTATTCTAATTAATGGGACACTACAGAATGAAATTTATAAGTTGGCCCAAAAGAAAAAAAAAGAGAAAGAATAAAATTTAGACCTTAAATGGATCTTAGGGGGAATTACTATGAGATGTCAATGAAGAAACTTAATTATCAAGAAATCTTGATGATAAGTGAAGTATTATCATTTCTTACATGAAAACTTGTTGTTGCATGTATACTATTCAATTGTCATTGGGACTTCTTGATAATTAAATATCTTATTTGAGACCTCATAGTAATTTTCTTTAGAATTCATAAGTCTTTTTTTTTTGTTTGAATATTTAAATTTCACCGAAGATAAAAATTAATAACTTTATATTCTTAAAATTAATTTAATAGCTAGTAAAATTTTAATAAAATTATTGTGATTTTTCATTTTTTTTAAAAAAATCAATGTGGATCAGCCTAATATTTTGGAGAAAATTGTGGGAAGAAGGAAATAATTAGAAAGACATGGTGGAATAATGATAAGTCTCATTTGACTTTGTATTAATGTCCATTTCTTGCCGTTCCTAACTTGGTCTCAATTTTTCTATGATCCATTCTCTTCCACATATTTAGGTCACTCGGTTGAACCTAATTAATCATGGTCATCATCTTCTTCTCTTTCTCCCTCCTTTGTTAATTATTAGCATATATGACAGGCTACAATGGTTGGCATTGTTCTTGCTACTCATAATAATAATCTCTCTGTTTCGAGAGAGAGAACTCACATTTTGATTCCTCTCTCTCATCTCATCCATTTCCTTCCTCATTTTTCAATTCTGGCATTGCTGTGTTTATTATTATAAGCTGGGCTTCTCAAGCCCCACCCATTAACGTACGTACGTACGTACGTATGTAAGCTTATTAATCCTGTTTTTTAGTCTAATAATCACATCCTCAATTGCACATTAACTTGTTCTGTTTCTTCTTTGTAACATTCACATTCCTTTCGAAATCCACATGGTTCATTGATCCTTTGATCCTTTCATTGTATATCCTCGTCATTATTATTTTCTTCGATTATCGAAAATTCCTAGTTCATTTGTTAGTTCATGGCAATAACTTAATGCTTTTGTCTACATATATTTTTAATTAACGCAACGGCATGCCCCTAATTCAATCTAATGCATTATGGCTGCATCAGTTAATTAATTTCTCTCCTCGTATATAAGTCTCAGGAAACGCAATTGATTCTTAACAATCGTCCCACATTTGACATGAACAGAATTGAAGCTGAGGGAGAAACAAGCATATTTTTATGTTGTTAGAATTTGAAAATGGCTGAGAAGAATCTCTCTTAAACAATAGTGAAGAGAGAGAGAGAGAGAGTGTGTGTGTTTATTGACGCCTTCTTGTACTCATATATCTTACATAAGAATTAGAAAGACTCCGAGACAATATTTTTTCATGATTTTCATGAACTCATGATATAGATCATTCTAAATATTCGGCTTAATTATTATGTCCTTTTCTTTTCCACAAAATGCGTCCATCAGCCACCAAACTAGTAGAAATTTTAAGTTCCATATATAATAATCTCTCTCTGCAATATTAATTAGAAGAAGAGACACTGTTTATTAACATGCTGTTTCGAATCTAATTTGAAGTGCAGCATGAAGAAAGTTTGTTGGCCTTACTTTGATCCTGAGTTTGATACTCTCCCAGAAAGGATAAATGGTCCCACGTAAGAGTGTTTCCTATTTTTCAATCTTTATGTCTTATCTAGCTCCACAAACAGATAATGAAATCAGACGTACATGTGTTTCTCTGTCTGCCTTGCAGCTGTAGAGTCACCATCGACAATGAAAACACGGAAGATTGTACAGTAGTAAAGGTAAGCAGGAGATCATAGTGGAAAACCCAGAAGTAAATGACATTAGTTCTAATGAATCTCTGGTTCAGAAAGCTAGTTTTTTTTTTGGACCGAGTTCAGATAGCTAGTTAACAGCAGTACATATGATTAGAAGATTATGTGTGGAATATAATAATGTCAGGTGGATAGTGTAAACAAGCAGGGTCTCCTTCTAGAAGTGGTTCAAGTTTTAACGGACATGAACCTTCAAATCTGCAAGAGCTATATTTCATCTGATGCTGACTGGTTCATGGATGGTACTAACTACTTTAATTATCTCTTGTTGTTAACTGAGTTTAATTCAATAATGGCTCTATATATACTTCTAAATTCTAATTTGCAGTTCATGGCAAAAAATTTTCAGTGTTTCATGTTAGAGACGAACATGGCAACAAACTAACGGACCAGAAAGTCCTTAACTATATCCAGCAGGTACTGCAATTCCAATCATATACTTAATCATATTTCTTATGGCCTAGCTTCTTGATTTTTTTTTTTTGGGGAAAATTATACTATGGTCCCCAACAAGAAAAATAATGCACCCTCGGGTGGTGAATATAAAATCTAATTGATTTTTTTAGAGAGGTTAAAGAAATTAAATATATTATTTAATTATAATATATGCTATGTATCATTAAATTATATATCAATTTATTAGTCAGACTAACTAGTTTGGAGAAAAAGTGATAGATAAAAGTACTTTAAAATAATTTATTCAGTTTTCTTAATTTCTCTAAAAAAATTAAAGTCAATTGAATTTTATATTTAGAACCGGAGGCATCATTAAAAAAGTTTTATAACTTGTCAATGTAACCTTCAATTGTTATTATTCATAACTTATATCACTTTTCTAATATTATTTTCTTTAATGGGTACTTGGTGTGATTTTCTGTTTTTCTTTTTTGGGTTGTAAATGTGAGAGTTGCGCATGCAGGCCATAGGAAGATCAAGGGGATCTCCACATTCCATAAAGGCCTATTCCAACAAGGTTCTCCCAAATTACCTTCACCCAAACGAGCACACCGCCATCGAAATGACCGGCGCCGACCACCCCGGCCTCTTTTCTGAGATCTCCGCCGCGCTCGCCGACCTCCATTGCAACGTCGTTGAGGCTCATGCCTGGACCCACAACGCCAGATTAGCCTGCGTTGCCTACATCTCCGATCAATCCACCCATTCCCCGATCGAAGACCCTCGGCGCCTGGCCGATATCGAAGAACACCTCACCACCGTCCTCCGCGCCACTACCAACCCTAACGGCCCGAGCGCAAGCCAAAAAGAGGTGAAGATGGCGGAATTCCACGGCGAAGAAGGCACCAATATGACCACCGTGGAGCGGAGGCTGCACCAACTGATGCTTTCCGTTAGGGATTTCGAAGCGCCGGGGAGTGGTGGTGGCGGGGAAGAGATGAGAAGGAAAAGAATGGTGACAATAGAAAGCTGCAAGCAAAAAGGATATTCAATAGTGAGTATAGAGTGTAAGGATCGACCCAGGCTCATGTTCGATACTGTTTGCACTCTCACCGACATGCAGTACGTCATCTTCCACGCTTCTATCAGTTCCCACAATGGCTATGCCTTTCAGGTATGTGTGTGTGTGTGTATATATATATATTCTCACACTCCAAGTTTCTACGCCATGAAATGCATGCATGTTCATATATATGATTCTACGTATGTACTCGCAAATAATATTTATGCATGCAGGAGTATTTCATTCGGCATATTGATGGGTGTGCTTTGAGAACAGAAAGCGAGAAGGAAAGAGTGGCCAAATGCTTAGAGGCAGCAATAGAACGCCGTGTTTGTGAGGTTAGAAACTTGCTCAACCATCAATATTCTTAAGCTTTGTCTATGTTGTATCCAGCATGTGAAATAATTTTTTCTGATAGCGTTAAGTATCCCAAACTAAATTTTGGTATATATATTCAACATCTCAAATTATTTTTTCAATAGTATATATCTAGTATTCTAAAATAATTTTTTTGGTGTAATTTTATTCTTAAAATATTTTTTACAATGACAAATTAGGATAATAATTAATGAGTACTATTGAAAAAATATTTTAGGACTTGATACAGCAAAGATAATTCAACGCTATTGGAAAAAAAATACTTGATAGATGTTACTAATTAAACCTATTCTAAATGCCATTTACAAGGATGAATTTGGCTAAAAACTAAACTATAACTTGATTATATACAAATATGTGGGTGTGGAAGTTATAGTTATGTATATTGATTGAATGGGTGGAATATAAAATAGGGAGTGAGGGTGGAGTTGTGCGCAGAGAACAGAGTAGGGATGCTTTCGGACATAACGAGGATGCTGAGAGAGAATGGGTTGGCTGTGGTGAGAGCTGACGTAGAGACTCATGGAGAGAAGACTATGAATGCTTTCTACGTCAGAGATGTTTCTGGCAATTATGAGGCTGATATTGACTACTTCGTTCAGTCTGTGAAGAGGGAGATGGGTCCCACGGTGCTTCATATCAACAATAATAGTTACAACGCTACTACTCCCAATAATAACGACGACGCCACACCTCCCTCCTTCGGACACAAGCTCAGATCTCACTTTGAACGTCTCTCTCATGCCTTGTTCATCTTATCAACTCACAACTAGCTACCACCTACGTATATCTTTCATCCATCTTCTTTGCTTCAAGTCCTTAAATACCTCTCTCCGCCTTGCTCTTGTATTATTCCTCATCTGTAAATAGTAGCCAGTTTCGTCAAAACCTGATCACTTGTACAAAGCCTCATCAAAATGTGTATGTTATCCAAGTTGTGACTGGGCCCCTTCACTCTCATGCTCACTAACCAATGTATATTGGACATTCATTCATCTTCTTAAAAATCAAAGTTTCCTCCTTATGGCCAAATTCTGTAAAATGTTTAATTAGGCGTGCTTAATTTGTTGATTAGGTTATACGATTCCCATCAGTTAACAGGGAAGGAAGTGTAGAAAGTAAATAATGGTTGATTCAGGCCCCTCCCCACAAATTATTTGGATAAATTTGATGTACAAGTTGTATAGTATAGAGATAAAGTTTTGTGTGTGTATTCCTGGATTCTATGTTCTCTTTGATTTCTGACCACCATAATCTGAACCCCAGCAGTTCAGCGTAAATAAGCGCACAAGTCAGTTGGTAATTCTACTATACTCTATATATATGTGTGTGTGTTTTTTCAACTCAGTGAACAATATGCCATATGCTTCTTTTTTTTTTTGGCTAGGCACATGTATTCTCCTATTAGAGGCAGTCCTGTTTGAGATATTGTCAGGTACTAAATATGGGTATCTCTTCTAGTATAGATTCGAACATTGATTCGTCACATTCTGAGGGGCTAACCCCTCCCGCTAGACCTAACTTCCATTAGTATGCCATATGCTTTTGGTGTAATATTTTCCCCCCAAAAACTAGAAACTTTACTCTGTAAACTTCTCATATAACAGTTTGCTTTTCATTAACATTTATTTTTCAAATAAAAGACAACCTCTCTTGCATAAAACTATTTTATTGATTAGGATTGTAATCAATTGATGTGAATTATATTGAATAATATAAACGAATATTTCTAGCGAAAAAAATTAAATTCTTAGACCACACATCTCTCAATACTCAATAGTATTTCCAGTGTGCACATATTGCATTGATGGAACTGAAAATTTAGAGGATGATTGAAAATAAATGAGTTGGTACGTTCTAGCTATATATATGTATATATATATGTTATACTGCCTCCGATCTTATAGTACTAATCCTAACAAATATTCAGTTCTACGAGAATTGGTCATGAACTTCAATTTACAAGCACAAAACTTATATTCGCTTCCATATGAAAATTAGTGGGTGCCTATTTGAGACCGATAATCGAGGACAGAAAAAAGTTTAAACTAAATTACTAGCTAGCTTAGGAAACTTAATATAATGGGCAAACGTGGAAAAGTCTAAGCGAGTCCTACATTTAATCTCCTAAGCCAAATTGAATGCAGGATCATATGAAAGACGTCATATCTTTTGGCCGGATGATTCAAAGTAAAATGCTTCCTCACAGCCCTTACTCCCTTCTTGAGCTCCCTGTACTTGTTCTCTGGAATTGCACCGAGTATCTCCTTCAACCTTGGAATATCGGAAACATCCATCTGCACTGAAAATGACTCCCATCTCAGCACATCACTAAATGGCAACACATAATATTGAGATAGGATAACCGGCACACATTCGGCATAAATTGCCTCCACGATTCTTGGGCTAGCTACTTCATACCCACTTGGACAAAGGCAAAACTTGGAGCTGAGCATGAAGGAATAGTAATCTAGGCCTTTGGGAAGGTATTCGTAGACGTGAAGATCCTTGTCACGGTTCTTCCAGTGATGGAGGAGGATGGGACGGATTGGGCCGTGCAGCCCACCAGCGAAAAAGGCTAGATGGGGACGCGTAGCATTGTCCGGTGGGGGTGAAAGGAGTTTAGGAGATATTTCGCCGCCGTAAAGATGGATTTCTGGCAGGCTTACATCTTTTCGAGGGTTGAAGCCTTCGGTAGTGTTAGCATTACATAAGACCCTGATGGAGGTATTGTAGAGGAAAGGATCGCCCTCTGATGCATGAGGACCCTGCAGAAATATCCAGAAGAAAAATGAGCAAAAGAAGGCAAAATATTTTGGTCCTACGAGCACACATACAGAGAGAGGGCTTATTGTGCGTTACACATATGATTAATTGGTATTATGTTGTGTTGATAATTGTACATACATTAATTTTCACATATTTAAAAAACTAATCCATTTGATAAAGTTAATTTAGCGATTCAGTGATTCAGCAATGTACTTAATTATATTCCTATATGAAAAATGAATAAATAAATCTATGCCAACGTACTCTTGAGTAGAAAAATGAATTAAACGCTGGGGTGTGGGTAAAAGGAATAAACCTAACCCAATCATGACAGGCGAGCATGAAGTGGTCAGCACCATGAGTTCTATTCCAGTAGGGATACCTAGTAGACACCAGTCTCACATAATCGGATACGAACCTCCTTAAAGGATTGAGGTCTTTGGAGGGTGGAGTATAGAGGTACTTGACCATCCAGGTCACACTAAATGGCATGAAGTACACATGAGAGGCATTGGGATTATTGGTCCTGAACATCCCAACTCCTTGTTCCATCTCATGGAGGAACCTTCCTTCAATTGAATATATGTCTTTACACGGACCGTGGTGAACAAATGGTGGTTCCCCTTCTCCGTAAACATACACCTTGAATCTTTTCTCCATCTCCAAGTAGCTCCTGGCATAAGTCGGCAATGTATAATGAATCAACATATATATACATACATCTAAAAACAAAATAAACATATAGCTATTATTTTATTTTACAAGATTAAAAAAAAAGGGTTAATATAACTTTTGGTCCCTGAAGTTTGATCCAATTTTGATTTTGGTTCCTCAAGTTTGAAATTTATGGTTTTGGTCCCTGAAGTTTCACCCGATTTTGGTTTTAGTCCCTCAAGTTTGAAAAGGACTTGGCGACCCAATTAAAAAACCCGACCCGACCCAAAAAAAAACCAAGTCCCTTTCAAACTTGAGGGACCAAAACCAAAATCAGGTGAAACTTCAGGGACTAAAACCACCGATTTCAAACTTCAGGGACCAAAACCACCGATTTCAAATTTGAGGGACTAAAACCAAAATTGAATCAAACTTCAGAGACCAAAAGTTATATTAACCCAAAAAAAAAAAAAGAAGAATGAATCCATCGAACATGACATTATAGTTCGTTTCAAATGAAATCCCAGATTGCATGGCTAATCACTGTGTTTAATTAATTATTTAACTTTTTCAAATATGTAACATCTTGAGCGATATAAACTATTTAATATTGCCCCGAGATGGACCCTCAGATTTGCATTCATTAAAGGTGTATCAACTAATGATTGAAAGTGATAATTTGTGATTTAATTTGAGTGAAATTAAAGGGTGGCTAATCTTTTTATTTGTGTATGATAAAGGGAGGCTAACCTTTTTTGAAGGCAAATTATAATGATAAGATCAAGATTTGAGTTACGTATCAACGGTACTTGTTATGGTTCTCGTGATAGGAATCATGTGGCCGAACGGGTGAAGTGACCATAACTATATTCTAGTCACACCATCCAATTGTTTTATTAAGTATTTTCGGTACAAGAGTTTTAATGAGTACTGCATATACCAAAAAGCGGCTTTGAACTTCGAACACTCTTAGAACGAATGAATGCTAGCGCACTAGCTTAGGCACCTCCTAACGTAGAAGAAAAGGAATTATGCCATCATAAGAGACAAAATAAATCTAATAAGAAATGAAACATCGTTGGATGAAAATTTTTTAGTGGCGGTGACTTGTTAGCAAAGCAGTGAATAAGTGCCCTCGACTCTTTAATCATTTTCTTGATTCAACTAATTGATAGTTATGTGACTATATCTGAAAGAAGTGCGCAGTGTCCTCGATAAGTTAATGCTTGATGTGTCCTGATAATATAGTTATTTTTGGTATATTTAAATTTGTAAACTGAGCCATTCTAGCTATTTCTCCTGAATATTATAAGTTTTATGATTTAATTAATTAATTAAAAAAGCAGAACCAAAAAGGATAAAAGGAAAAAAAAAATGATGCGGAGAGCTTACTGATGAAATAAGCGCGGGTTGCGATATATGTCTCCGGACGGAATGTAGTCGTCACCGCCGTTGTCTGCGGACACCGAAGAGGGATTGCTTCTCCTATCAAATGCCCTTCGAATCGAGGCTCTTGCTCCGGCGAGTGCTCTTTCGAGCTTTTGTTCTCTGCTTAGTCTGTTTTTCGCATTCTGTCATATACATTTCATCGATTATCACGCAATCGGAGACGTTAGATTCAGACAATAGAAGAGCAACAAATTCCACCATAACTGATAAAAATTAGCTACTGAGAAAATTTAAGACTAAATCGAAGCAAAACGAAGGGGAGAATAAAATGTACGAGAGAGAGAGAGCATCAATTAATCAATGTGTAAATAAACACTTCAACGGAAAGTGCGAGTGAAACATACGGCTACTATTGGATGACTGGATTTGTTCCGGTGAAGATCATCGCCATGTCCATCGAGGACAACAGCTCGGAGTACTTCTTCACTGGAAACCGAGAATTGAACTTGACGTATTTGCACTTTACTTCGATATAAGCCATCGAACGTGACTGGATCAAAGAACTGGGCTGGAAGAAGCTTAAAGACGATAATGGATATGGCAAGTAGCCAGTAAATTACAAAGAAAAAGAGTCTATAAGAAATCTTCATTGTGTTTCTTTCTGAAGAAGTTTGCAGTGTTTGGTTTTCTGGGGAAAATGAGGAGTGATGAATGTGGAGAGAAATATAAAGCATGGCAAGTGTAATGATGAAGCCTGGCATGGTGCTATCTATGTGTTTCAGGCGCACACTAGCTCTGTTGCGAGGGTGGAATGGAAAGTGTGAACTAGTGTTGCACGCAATGACTAATTTGACCTTCCGGATGTTATATTGAATGACAATCCTGCCCCTGTGAGCGAACCAGAAACGTGTTCAGATTGGCCATTCATGTTTGTCAACAAGAGCGATAACTTCCGTTCCCGCCAAAGTTGTAACTCCAAACTTGGCTCGTTTCGAAGCCCTCACGGAAAGTGTATACTTCGAAGTCATTTTAAAATTTAGTCTTTGTTTTTTGAAAAAAATTTAGTATTATTTTCTAGGGGAAAAACCACGAAGTCTTCTAGTAATTAATTTGGCAAAAAATTTCTGGCCAAAACAAAATTACCCAAAAAAATTAAACTATTTTTTTCCATTTGTATCCATAGCACGAGAGAAATTATATTACTGGGTTTTGTACTGGTGATAGAATATTATTTTATTTTATTACGGTATTTTTTAAAAACATTTATTTATTTCCACGTAAAGACACAAATATTATTTCAATCTAAAACTTTATGTTATTAATTTAACTTAGCTCTATTAAAAATGTCAAGCCAAAGAAAACCACCTTAAGAGTTAATCATTTTTAATTTGCTTTTTAAAAAAAAAAACTAATTAACCATACGATATTCACAATTATTTATTAATTAACTTGAATTCGATCAGGCCAAGTTTTGAGCGTGAATTATGGAGAAACTCACCCAATTGTTTATACGTTTTTCTTATCTTTGATGGATGAACGTGAACAATGCGTTATATATGTTATGCTGTTATGATATTGTACCCAAACATAACATGAATGGGAGGGTGTATAATATGATTTCCTTTTCCCCCAAAAGGCGAAAATGTGTGTAGAACAGGAGATGAGAGTCTCTACTTATTAGTGCTTGTTTGTGACCTCTACAAGCTATACACACTTTGAAATAGATGCTTGAATTAGTTTATATAATGGAGTAAAAGTCGTTGATTAATTGGTCCTGGATGGTGATTGGTGAATAACAATAAAATGGAAGAAAGGGCTAACGGTAGGTCTCCTGGGCTTGTGTACACCAAAACTGGGAAACACTTGTCCATCACACCAAAATGGAGGCAATCATTTTCCCGACTTCCTAATTAATGAGAAGAATGGTGATCGATCATCACACTGCTTCGTCACTTTATCAATGATATAAACGGGCTTTGAGAAGTTCCTCAATAGAATAAAGTACGTTTCGTCACCCCCAAAAGAAAAAGAAGTTAGTTCAAGGCTGATTATATTGTTTTCCTCTTCCCTCAATCTTGTGATCGAGTCTCAGTTCATGGACGGGGATGTCAATATCAGAAGCTTTAGGCCCTGTCTACTTTTGATTGCATGGTTTTTTTTTTTTTTTACAAAATGAAAATCGCAAGGTTGGGTTCATAAGTATGCTTCAAGTTTTCCCCAAGAGAAAAGCTCTGGTTTCCCAAATCCCACCTACCTTTATATGATCCGCCCAATCATTGGGGCGCCCTCTGTTATCCTTAATCCGCATAAAAGTGTCAGACTTGCTTTCCAACATTAAGGCAATTTTTGGTACCCAAAACAATGTTTTATAAAAAGATAAGTGCATTTTCATTTTTTTGAAAAATACTTTTATTGTAATAAACATTGCATGATATTTTCATGAGATACATGAAATGATGAAACACATCACACAACTTTTCATTAAAATTGCAAATAACCCTCCCTTATTTATTTATTTTTCAAAGACCAAGCAGAAGTGGTTGAGGCCCGTCTCCGCAATCACTGAAATTTCGAATAAGCAAATTTTTTTATATCTAATATTCATAATCTTAAAATCATAAAAAAAATATATATATACTAATAGATGCAAATTAATCTAAAGTCAGCATTGTACAGAGAATTCATCTCTACACAATGCTGTCTTCTTTTTTATGCATAATAAGGCTTTTAGGTCTGGACCCGGCGTGCATTTTTCTTTTGGTATTAGAAGCTCTTCTCATCTTATCGTAAAGTATTAGACAATTGTAAATCATCTTCAGTGATAAAATCCGCACTATAACAAAAAGTTATACAAACACTTGAAAAAAGAAAGACGAGAAAAGAGCACTGAGGGACAAAGAAATTCACTCAACTGTAGAATCATTATTAAAGGAGAAAGCAAGTGGGATGGGATGATTTAAGAAACACCATCAGCTACCTCCATGGCTCAATGAATGACACACAGCTTTCTGGTGATGGAGCTTGGTTTTGAAGGCAATTACTGTTGATTATGAACTTCCTACAATCAAATGTACATTGGGAAGGAGAGGCCCATGACTAGCAGCCCATATCGGCCCACACTCTCTCGGAGTGTTAGGCGTTAGCTATTTTTAACAGGTTTGACTGACTCATATCCTAAATATCAGGAAAAATTACAGTCAGGTCCTAGGTAATAGAAAAAATAAAAAAAATGGTCCATTGAAATCTCAAAATGAAAAAACGGTTTTAAGAACTTGTCAATAGCACCTCTGGTGTTATCAATGACCTATATCTGGAGTTGTCAATGGGACATTTTTTTATTTTTTCTCTTGTTGAGGACCTGACTATAATTTTCCCAAAATACTATTGAGAATACAGTTCAGTGGAGTTAATTTTGAGCCTAACCTGTGATATTCCTGTTCTCTTAGGGCTTGTTTGGTCTGAGGGGAGGGGAAAGAAAATGGGCGGAGGGAAAATTTTTTCTAGTTGAATTTAAAAAAATTAGAGAAGTGGGGTTAAAAATTTTTAATTAATTTTTCTTACTCTTTTATCTTATATATTCTTTTTATTAAAATTTTATTACCCCACCTTTTCAATCTTTTAAAATTCAACTTATAAAAATTTTCTCTCCCCTCCCATCCCCTCCAAATCCCTCACACCAAACAGACCCTTAAAGTTTCTGGCAATTCAGTCAAAAAAAAAAAAGTTTCTGGCAATTACTAAAGTCTAAAGCCAAGCCATATCTATGCATCTGAACACATATTTCAACGCTGATTATTACATAAGCAGTTGCTCAAGTAAGCGATAGATGAAACATGTGGTCTATTGGCAAGTGATCCCTAGTTTCTTCAGTGATGCACGTATGTCATCGACATCCATCTTTTCAGCCTGCACGACGACACTGGCATCTTCCAGAGGCAGAACATCTTCGAGTGGATAACTTCTGTTATTATGAAGCTTACGCGCATCACCACCATAACCCGTTAGAATCACAGTTTTGTGGATCCCTCCGACCAATCCTTCATAGTCAGTGTCTCCACATTCTCCCACAAATACCACGGCGTTGGACAAATCCATTCCCCAACGGACATAGAGGTACCTTTAGAGGATAATGAAAGCAATTATCAGAGACAAACACATGATTCATCAATAACATGCTCAATAAAGAGGCTAGGTAAAGTTAGGTGTTGTGTTCATGCAAGTTTACGATTATAGGCTCCCTGTCTCATGTAAAGAACAATATGTTTTCACACGCTAACATGAGTATGAACATATATAATTAGCCTTTTCATCTGGATGATAACTCTTGTCCAAATCAGGAGAAGATACTAATAAAATTTTGTGTTGCTTACCTATGCCTATTTAGTTTCTGCACTACTTATTACCTAAAACTCTATTGATAATCATCTGCAATTTTCAGCTGGAGCGGCCATTTTCAAACAGCAATCACTGTTGTAAACAGAAAGATTAATCAAGACAAGTCACTAAGTTTTAGTCTAGAGATCCACATCAAATATTTTGAACAAGTGTTCGGAAGTGATATATTTCACAAAGATGTCATCAGTTTCTAGGCAATCTGCCAAGGATTAATAGTACTCATAGGAAAATTATTATTAGCAAAGGGTTCTCATTTAGGGTCTGTTTGCATAGCGGTGTGCGAGATGAAAACGTATGATAGGAAAAAAATGCATGTTTGGCAAAGCGTTAATCTTACTTTTGGGTCAGAATGCGCGATATTAGCAAAGCAGACTCATGCTGCTTCTCAATAAAAAGCCACGGCGTGGCAGTAGAGAGGGAAGAGAAGCATGGAAAAAAAAACAAAGAAACACCATTTGCTTTTAAAAAAAAAAGATAAAATAATTATAAAATAGTACCCAAAATTTTGAGGTTTGTAAAAATACCCTGAAAATAATAAAATAAATAATAAAACTTAATTATGAGTCACCCAATTAATCTCCATCATTATTTTTTTATTAATCTTTAAAAATCTAAAGAAGTAAAACAATATTGAATATTTTTTGCTAAAAAAAAAAGCCACTTCTGCCACCGTTAATCCAAAAGGGCCAAAGTTAGAAAAAGTCACTTCTTTTACCGTCAATCCAAACACAAATTATATTTAAAATCTGACTTTTATCTTATTTTACTTTTATAAAAGTCATATTGTAAAAAAGTCACTTCTTTCGCCACAAATCCAAACAGCCACTTAGTTGTTAAAACATTGGCTAAAATCTTAAGTAGGGAATGGTGAGGCACGAGCTGAATTATCCTCTGTACATACATAGTTTGACCCTCAATTTCATCAATAAGCTAGGTAGCCACTATTAGTAAAAAGAGCATCGATAAACTAGATAAAATTAGAAAAAATAGCAAGTCTGCCAGACTGGTTTCACATCTGTACCTGAGTGCTTGGCATCTGGAAGCTAAGACAGGGATGACGTTCAACCTTGTCCCATTTTGACAATATATAGCATTGCAACGAAGAGCTTGAATCCTCATTATTTTCCGAAGTTCCCTAACTGCAGGAAGCTGTCATTGTAGAATAATAACCAAACTTGTCAAAACGTTAACAGATAATTAACAAGGATAAACATGCTGAAGCACTGGTGTTTCATCATGTGACAAACCAACTACACATGCCAAAGAATAAGGAAAGTTACCGATGTAGGGTCTTTCACTTTAAATGAATAGCAATGTACAGTTGATCCTGCTTCATCTTCAGAGATTACAGGTCCGTCCTTCGTTTTATCGTTGATTGAAGCAACCCAACGAACCAAAGTCTTTCTCAGATCCTCTCCACCCCATCGATAATCGGTGTGAGATTGATAATCTGAATCTACAACAAAAGGAGGTCCAGTAGAACTCTTCTCTGAGGTTGCAGATGGATAATAGAGCTCCCCACCACTGTTACATATTAAAGCATCAAAATCTGATGGCTCCAAATTTTCTGTAGCTATAAGAGAATTTATCTCAGTTATTGTCAAGGAAGTTGACAATATGAATCCAATCAAACCAGCATCCCTGTCCTTCTGCACTGCCTTGATAATTTTATTGAGAATTTTAAGAAACTCTGAGATGTCATCACAAGCAATTACAAAAATGTATTTCCTCCTCCTCAATGACTGGGTCATACTTACTGCTTTGCTGTCTTCTTTATTTATTGACCCTACTTTTGGCGTGCTGTCAATGGCATTCTTTGACAATGTCGACGCAGCATGTTCTGTCTTGCTCTTTCCACTAACAGTATTTTGTTTCGAGATATCTAAAGCATTATCAAGGTTTACACCATCCAATGAAAGCTTTAGGTCCAGTGACAGATCTTTTACATCTCTCAAGGAATCGCTGGGTGAATCTGTTTCTGAAGCTTCATCTTCAGCATCACTTCGCTGCCATTTTGGCTTCCTTGGTTTTAAAGTGGCTATTCGAGCTAAGTAAGTCTTACAGTGCTCTGGCCAAGAGAAAAAGTGAATATTTCTTAGCCCATTCTGCTGACACTTTGCCCAAAGTTGTTTGTCAGATACAAGCTTAAAAAGAGCATCAGAAATGGCTTGTTGATCATGGGGGTCAATTAGAAGACCATTGTCGAGAACCTGATAATATCAAATAAATCAGTCGTTATTCATAAAGAAGTTATTATATAAAGCTTCAATTCATTATTTATTCAATTTTCAAGGGAATTTGTATTTTCTGAATGTTAAGAATATGAAGTTTAGAAATATTAATTAATTATTATTATTAGGGATATCGTTTAGTATTTATTAGGATTAGATATGAATATTATATTTTAGGAATATATCTTTAAGATATTATGATTTGATTATGATAGATTTTAGGGTTAGGGTTAATCTATTGATTTGCCTATATAAAAGCCTCCTTGTACTCTCTTTTATTTTAAAGGATCAATAATATTAGTATTTTCTCTGTGCTTCAATGTGATCCTTCAATCTCAACATGGTATCAGAGCCTTAGGGTTCTTTCTTTTACCCCTAGTGATTTCATTCTTGTATCTTATGGTTTCAGATTTGGATGAGTTTCGTCTTCTTCTGGCTGCATTCTTTTGATTTTAGTTCCTGGTGAGACTTTTCGTGTTCTTCCCTGTTGAGACATTTGGAAATTGAACCGTTTAGTATTCGTCCCTAATGAGACGTTTGTTGTTGTTTTGGTCCTTTGTGAGACTGTTCGTTGTTGCTTTGGTCCTTGGTGAGATCGTTCGTTGTTGGTTTGGTTCTTGATGAGACCGTTTGGTGTTCGTCTCTGGTGAGACATTCGTTGTTGCTTTAGTCCATTGTGAGACTGTTTGTTGTTGGTTTGGTCCCTTGTGAGATTGTTTGTTGTTGGTTTTGGTCCCTGGTAGGCTGTTTGGTGTTCGTACCTGGTGAGACGTCCGTTGTCGCTTTGGTCCCTTGTGAGACTATTGGTTGTTGGTTTGATCCCTTATGAGATCGTTTGTTATGGCATCTAATCTAGTTTGGTACTCTTTGTTGTTCAAGCTCCTGGTGAAGCTGGTGGATTATTACCTCAGCTTTCGTTGTTTAAATTCTAGGCTGTAGATCATTGTTTTCTTGAAGATCGGTTGCTGGATGTGCAAGTTGCTTCCAACTTGAGTGGGAGTGTTAAGAATATGAAGTTTAGAAATATTAATTAATTATTATTATTAGGGATATCGTTTAGTATTTATTAGGATTAGATATGAATATTATATTTTAAGAATATATCTTTAAGATATTATTATTTGATTTGATTTGATTATGATAGATTTTAGGGTTAGGGTTAATCTATTGATTTGCGTATATAAAGGCCTCCTTGTACTCTCTTTTATTCTAAAAGATCAATAATATTAGTATTTTCTCTGTGCTTCAATGTGATCCTTCAATCTCAACATTGAATTCTGGTAAGGTCGCGGCAGATTGACACACCTGGTGAATATCAACAGGGCCACCGTTTTTTGTCGCAACAATAGGCAAACCATGAGCTGCTGCCTGGGAACAAGAACGTTGAATTAGAATTTTCTACTTGTTCATTTCTTAAAAACAACAGAAACTGCAATGAAGGTTAAGAGAAGCACCTCAATCAAAGTAAGCCCAAATGGCTCAATAAAAGCTGGATTAATAAAAACACCCTACAAATATTTCCAAGAAAAAAAGAGTAGAGTGAAGAATACATCATGTGAAAATTAGGAGCTGTCAAGGTATATAGCAATTTGTCAGAGGATTGTATTTGAATAACGTGGGATTTTATGAAAATGGAAAAAATAAATTTATGGTGATTTATTATACCAGTGAATTAGATTACCGCATAATTAATAACATTATGCAATTCTATTTGATGAACAATCTAGCTAAGCAACCTTGGATCTTGCAGCTAGACGATAGATATCAGGAACCTCATACTGCTTGTGGTGTTTAGGATAAGCCACTTGACCATATAGATCATATTTGTCAATTAGGCTAAGGATTGAAAAGAGCACAGAAGCATTTGTTGTAGACATTTCTTCAATATCATCTCGATTTCCCATTATCAATGTCTGAAACAGCAGAGCAGTGTAGGATTAAAGAGGAACAACTATGAATAAGAAATGTTGGACAGAACAAGCAGTGTTAGCTCAACTAATTGAACGTACAAGGTTAGCTAGCTCCCTCAGCGGGCGGCATTCTCCAAATGCTTTGACTAGAGTAGTCAGATTTTTTTTGGGGTCTGGCCGGGCGAGTGCGAGTATCATAGGCTTGCGAGGATTGGAGAAAAAACGCATGATCTGTAAGTCAATGGTAATGACAATGTAAGAAATATATAAATCTAATATATACAGAACATATTTTCTTTTCCAATTATCAAAAAAGAGTAGCTACGTGTTATCACCAATTCAAAGTAAAGGAGAAGGAGTAGCTTTGACCTCAGACCAAATTGGTGGGTCAGGAGCAGACTTATCTTCGTTCTTTTCCGCTTCATCCAGATCGGGTGGAACGATATTATTGAATTCCATTCCCGGAGGAATCACCTTGACGTATATGAAAATTTAGTTTAGAACAAGTCGAACTTAAAGGAAGTATATCCAATCGTAAAAAAGATGATAAAGGAGAAGTTTCATCTTGATACTTACAACCATACGAGGCATAAACCTGCCATGACAGCTTACACCCCTCTTCATCCTCGCTCTCAATTTGCATGCTAGGACGGGATCAAAGCCATCATAAAGACGCCATTGCTCCTCAATCTCCTGTCTTGTGCTGGTTATGACAACTTCAGAGACATCGAGGGTTAAATCCTCCGCTTCTATTCGCCGCATTATTTTGTAGGTAGCATTAATTTCTTCTCTTGAGTGCCTTCCTTGTTTTAAAAGCTGGTCAAGCTTATCTCGTCCCAGTGAATGGCCAGTGAAGATCATTGGAACATTCAAAGATCCAGATAGAAGAGCAGCAGAGTCACCCGCATCGGCGTAATGTCCATGAATAGCTGCAGGGCGGACTGGTTCACCACCACCAAGCTCTTCACCCAGAACTTTGGACATTTGGATAATGTGCTTCATTGCACCATCAACAAACTCAGGTATATACGGCCAAAGGCGTTCTTTTGGTATATACTTATCTTTTGGGCCAAATGGTATACGGATTATATACGCCCCGCTACTTTCCCCACCCTCCTGAGGTGAGTACTCTGAGCCTCTTGGATTCAGCATTTCTGTTGGTTCACCATAGCTCCAGTCTACAGCAGGAGCTGATACTTGTCTTGTTAGCAAGTCTACCCTATAAACACCTGGCATCATTCCTAATGCCCTTGCAAGTTCTACCACGTATTTAACCTGAATGTGACAGATAAAGTTTAGAACCACCTGCCAATTAATATCTTAGAAAACGAGCAAACAACATCCAAAACCTATGATAGTTACCTGACCTCCAGTATCAGAATCACGACCTAATTCCATGTTTTCCCCTCGTATCAAGCCATGAAGACTGTATGAGGAATATTTGAATCTTGCTCGTTAGATGTGAAATATAAAATAAGCTATGGAATGGAACATCAATGCGAATATTTCGTTTGCAGTTATGAATAAGCTGGTGATTTCTCACGCTATAGATCAGTATACAATCCCATGAGGAGCTACTACAAGGAAGAGTTTATACGTTCGTGCCTGATTAAAACGATGTAGAGTTTCTTCTCCTGGTGCTGACGAGCCCAGTTATCCATCGAATCAACAGAACTGGCCCTACTCATTCTTCCTCTAATGCTATCACCATGAGCTGGAAGTTCACCTAAAGTGTCCCCTTTCTCTCCTTCTGATAGGTCTTCTGACATGTCAGCAGCTGTTTCTCTTTGTGCTCTTTCCCGTTCAAGACGACGCCTAGCACGATACCGGGCCTCATCTGCCTCAACCTGACAACGAAATCAGAGGAATAGATGACAACTTCATCAGTTTATGGTGAATGAATTGTGATATATATAAATAGTAACACCATTTTGGTTTCATAATTTTTTTCCCCTTCGGGAATGTGGTTTTCATAATGTTTATTTGTCAAGAAAATAGAGAAAATATGAAGCTCCATTCTGATGTTGAATTTGACATATCAGTTACTGGGTAGCGCCAGGTGGCCAGTGAATTAAAGATCCTATAGCAACATTTAAGTAAACGTGAAAAAGGTCAAAGAACCCGTTTCTTCTTGCGCGCCAAATTCCAAATCCTCCAGCTCATGTTCTCCATTCTGGTATTCCTCTCCTCAGTCCCACCCATCGACGCAGCCTTAACAAAAATTTTAAAAATAAAATTAATAAAAAAGAGAGGATCAGAAGACATACATGAGCATTCATATATTCATATATATATATATATAATATGGCCTGATTGAATAGAGGGGACTGGTAAAGAGAACGTACTCGAAGCCAAGAACGATGGAGATCGGTCTCATCGAATCCAGTGATGACCTCTTCGACGAAGTAGCGGGTGGGATTGAAGCGACCTCTTTCTCGGAGCAGCAGAGATGATTTTGTTTTATGGCGGTCGGCGATCCCAGGCCCAACGTCAAGAATTGCCTTCAAGTAGCTATTTATCCAATCGTTTCCCGCCATTAGGCTCCAGAACAAAAATGTTCAACAAGAAGACGACGAAACAAAAGTGTGCGAGTCAAGCGATTTCAGTTTCACGAGTGCATATGACAGAGATGCATGAGAATGGCGATGAGTGATGCGGAAGGAAGTGAAAGTGGATCGATGTGGCGTGGATGATCTACGGGAACGTCCACGTTCCAAGCTTTGCGACTTCTCTGGAAGGGGTTCGAGCTTTGTGACTCATTTTTGGCTTTCCCTAGATCGCTCCTATTTTACTGCTTCTACTGAGTTTTGGCCATTAGAATTTATGCCATTACCATATACGAGTCCAACATTTTTCTGGCCAACAAATTAAACCAAACTAAGTAAAAAAATAATTTTTTAAAAAAACTGCTAATATCAATTATAATTTAAGCAATTATTTCAGAATCTCCCGCCAGAACACTTGCGTGGCATAACTAACCTCGCGACGCGACTCTTCCATGAGCCAAAAACAAAAAGAACCTCGCGACTCTCTCTTGCCTCCCTCGTCCTCCCTCTGTTCGAGCAAAATGCCCGACAAGTAGACGCTCGTTTCCGATGTGAACTCTCTCCACCACCCACTGGACCATATAATTGAGCTAAAGAAGCACAACATCTCGACGCAGAAAGACGATTTGTGGTTCCCGCGTTCGCTAACGTCCCTGTAACATTTCTAAAATGGGCTTCTTCAGCGGATTGTTCTTTGGCTTCTTATTCGGCGTCGGAATTATCATCGCTTTTGCTCGTTATGAAGCTAGCCGATCAAAGCGTCGCTCTGATTTGGTATTTTCCAGATCCATGTTTACATGATTTTGATCCATCATCATCATTATCACTATTATTTTGGCTGCAAGGATATCTCCCGACTCTTTTTTTTTTTTTTTAACACTTTCAGGCGAAGACGGTCGCTGCTTTTGCAAGAATGACAGTGGAGGATTCCAGAAAAATTCTGCCTCCTAAGTTCTATCCACCATGGGTGGTTTTCACTCAGCGGCAGAAGTTAAATTCATCTTATTGTCTATATAATCACATTCACTGCTCCTTGCATTTCAATTTGGTATCTTATAGTCCTTTGGCCTATAATCTGGGCACTGACATTAATTCTTCATCAAATGCAGTTAGATTGGCTCAATACCGAACTCGAGAAAATTTGGCCATATGTTAATGAGGTACTTTCATTTTTATGTTTTCATCTTGAGGAATCTAATTCGATCCCTTGGCTTGCTGGACATTGAATTCGTACATGCCGGGAAAATATCGCTTTCAAACTACGTATTTGTGGTAATATGGCATAGGCAGCATCGGAGTTGATAAAATCCAACGTGGAACCCATTCTTGAACAACATACGCCAGCTATCTTAGATTCACTCACGTTCTCTAAATTGACCCTTGGTACTGTTGCTCCGCAATTTACAGGTTAGTTTGGCCTCTGATATCATTGATCCTGTTCTTGTATGTAATGTACCATATGACACTCATGATCAAGCTAAACAGAGTGGACATGTTAAGAAGTTGGTTTGATTTATTCGTTCCCGGAAATATCCTGCTGCTAATGTAAGTTACTGCAAATATGTAGGGATTGCAATTCTTGAAGAAGAAAGCGGACCTGATAAAGTAACCATGGAGTTAGAGATGAAGTGGGATGGTAATCCCAATATCGTACTTGACATTAATACTCATATAGGGGTTGCACTACCAGTGCAGGTAATTAATATATTTTTGTCAACTGCAGGTTTTTTTGCATTCTGATTATTTTGTGGAAAGATTTCATTTATTGTCTTTTTTCTGTAGAGAATGAAAACCAATCCTAAAACAATAACGAATTAACGATGATATAGAGGGGAGGGGTGGGTGCTGTGCGTTTGGTGTTGCCCCTTGCTGTCCCGCTAATATGGTGCCTTCCCAAGTGTTTTTTTTTTTTTTTGTGTTCTTTTTTATCATTAAATTCTATATAAAATGAGTGATATTGTGATATCTTATGAGTAAAAATGGAGATGTTTTCAATTTTTTATGATTTTTTAAATATATTTCAGAAAAATGATACTTTTTTTTTCACTACTAAATCTTTAAAAAATCATACAAAATTAAAATAGCTCTATTTTTTACCCATAAAATATTAAAATATCACTCATTTTATATAAAATCTAATGATAAAAAGGAATAAGAAAAAAACACTTGGAAGAACCCCCTTACTGGTGGGGCAAGGCCACCCGGGATATAGAGATAGGCAGGCATCTTCATACTGTAATTTTTATAAGCAAAAAATATGCATACTTTTCATTGATTTATGTGTTGGACTGTGAAATTCAGTCTGCTAGTGAGATCATTACGGCCTTTGCATTGGTCTTTTTTTCTTGTAAGACATTCCTTATTCTTCGCTTGCTCTTTCCTGGCAACTTGTTCATATAGGTAAAAGATATTGCATTCACTGGAGTTTTCAGGTTGATCTTCAGCCCGCTAGTAGACGAGTTTCCTGCATTTGGAGCTGTTAGTTATTCCTTGTTTCAAAAGGTGAGCGGTCACCTTGTGACTTAATGCCGTCAGGAGGAAATGAGAATACAAAACTGTGGGGAGAGCGAATTAAAATATGAGAAATTGGAAGTTAATGCAATTGAAATAAAGTTTACATTGATTTCTTTGTTTGCCATCAGAAAGATCTGGATTTCACTCTCAAGGTTATTGGTGGTGATATTTCAAGTATCCCAGGGGTGGCTGATGCTATAGAGGTATAAGCCAAATACATCTTTATGGTTTCTGTCTTTCAATAACAAGGCAGCGTTGTGATTTTTCGTCCATATCTAGATGTTACTTCTTTCTACTCTGCTTTCGTTTTTTCCATATATTTCCTCTGTTGGTTCTTAAAGCTGCCTTAATATTTCATCATATGAACACATTGATCTATTATGAAGTTCAACTCCTTAAATGTTTATGCTGCAAGCAGAACTGAAGTTTGATGAATCAACACCTCTAAAATTAAGATCTTTTGACAGAACCTAATTGCCAACTAGGAGTAATAAGATCCAAAGATATGAATATATATAGCGGCAGTTTAATCCTAATACCCTAGGTTTTTGTTAATCGATTATGAAACTTAGGCAGACTAATCTTGCATTGCAGTGTCAATGACCCTTTAGTTAACCCATACAATACTGTTGAGTATATAACAACTTTTTCTGTCATTTATCTCTTCAGGAGACAATTAAGGATGCTATTGAAGATTCTATAACTTGGCCAGTGCGCGGTATTGTACCAATTATACCAGGAGATTATAGGTATGCAAAATCTGATTTGTCAAATAAGGAAAATGATGTATAAAAATGTTGGCGGCAGTAAGTTATTACCTTCTTTCCTAACTAGGATCTAACATGTAATCATGATTGCTCTCCCGCAAAGATTCAAAAGAATGCCTTCAAAGTGATCATGATATGCTTGTTCAAGAAATTGTGTGGTCCATCCCTTGAAGAACGACGTGAAGGGATAGTGAGAAACAATTATCGGAAAATAAATTTCTTCTTGCTCCATATGGATAGGCATTTGAAACCCTTTTGCAAGCGATCAGATTGATAGTATTTCGTAATATTTGAGAAGTAACTTTTCTTTGCTGAAGAACCTTTGTGAATATAGATGTTAAAATTTCTTCAATTCTGCATTAGAGGCAATAAGCCAAGTACAGTAGCAAGAGAAGAAAGTGTGAGCCTCGGAGAGAGGGTGGGAGGGAGAGGGATTGTACTATTTAAAAATACTAAGGATGTCACAGTATGTCAATTTAAATTTGTCTCCCGTGAGAACTGTAGTGAGATACCACAATTATCTATGATAAAGTGGAATTTTATGGGCATTTGATGGATGATTATTTCTGTAACATTATAATTAGGTTAGTCAGTTCTATTCGAGGCACAAAATGTTCTTATTAAGCCTAGCTCCACTCTAGCAACCCTTTAAAACGGAAAGAAATCAGTTAAATGCATATTCATCGAGAGAATTACTCCATTATTATCATTAATCATTGTGTTTGCTCTTTGGGGACGTCTCCATGCATGGAAGACATGAGTGGCTTCTTTTTCATATATATATATTGAAGTCAAATGCAATCCATTTCAGCCTGGAGAATAGCTCCCTCGGTTGCAGAATGCAGTGCATGTCATTCAAATGAGACACAAAAAAACGCTATGCAGGGTTGCTTTTAAATTTCTTATTTCATCTTTATTTGTATATATCTACTTGTTTCATAATTTCACCACAAGTACCCTGCATATTCCTGTGGATAATTTGATCTATTTTTCTGTTGAGCTCAACATGGAAATGGTTTGTTATTTTTACCTTCCAATGCTTATGAATTATTTCTATCTCTTGTCAGTCACCTGGAGTTGAAAGTGCATGGAACACTAGAAGTAAGACTGGTGCAAGCGAAGGGGCTATTGAATAAAGAACTGATAGGCAAATCCGATCCTTTTGCAAAGTTATTTGTACGTCCGCTTCGTGACAGGACCAAGCAAAGTAAAACAATCGTAAGTCAACCTTCCCCTGAGGAAGCTCTGTTGATTGTTTTTCGTTGTTCATTAACAAACGGTTGGAAATCTTCAGAATAATGACTTGAATCCAGTTTGGAACGAGCACTTCGAGTTCGTTGTTGAAGATCCTAATTCACAAAGCTTCACGGTACGGATTTTTGATGATGATGGTCTTCAAAATGCGGAGTTCTTAGGCGTAGCCCAAGTTCAGCTAAGGGAACTTGAACCTGGTAAAGTCAAGGAAGTATGGTTAAAGCTGGTTAAGGAATTGGGGGTCCAAAGAGATAACAAATACAGGGGTGAGGTAAGAATTGCATCTCACTAGCGTCTTCGTAATGTATTCGTCTAGACAATGAGCTAATTAGCAGATATCACATTTGTATTTAACTTTGTGTCAGTGGTATTCTATAAGAATCAAGTGGCAAGTTATTCATTAATATTTCATACAATATTCTCGAGTTTCTAGTCTTCTTACATTATATTATACCCGCCTCCCATAGGTGCATTTGGAGCTCTTGTACATCCCAATTGGCCTGGAGAACCACTTTAGCAACCCTTTCGACCCAGATTACTCGTTAACCACTTATGAGAAGACCCTTAAGGATAGGGTTGATGAAGATGCTGCTCCCAAGAAAAATGTTATTGTTAGAGGGGTGCTTTCAGTGACAGTTATATCAGCTGAAGACTTGCCAGTTGTGGACCTCATGGGGAAGGCTGACCCTTTTGTAGTCCTTATGTTGAAAAAATCAGACAGAAAACACAAAACTAGGGTAAGACTGATCAGCTCATTCAACAACAAATTAAGAATAATTAAAATGTTAAACTGATAACTTTGAAGTTTGTTTTGAATTAATGTAAATCAGTTATCATCAGGGTTGCTAAAACGTGTTTTCATCTTGAATTGAACCAAGAATATGTGACAGATTGATATTGATTTCATCTGTAAATTAAGATAATATAGTTTCTGTCTAGTTATGAGGCACAGTATCTTAACTGTTGTAATTTCAGGTTGTAAACGAATGTCTAAACCCAGTGTGGAATCAAACGTTTGACTTTGTCGTGGAGGATGCGTTGCATGACTTGCTAATTGTTGAAGTCTGGGATCATGATACTTTTGGAAAGGTGATTTCTCTTGACTCTGTCATGCTAATGTTGTTTCTTTTTTTAAGGTTCTTCTGATTAGATCCCCATCAGATCACCACTTGTGTTCGTCAAAATTATATGTAGTCCTAGAATGATCAGTTTACCATCATTTTTGCTGCAAATTTTTTAAAATCGGCATCACATATAAGAGACGAAATGTATGGATCTTGCAGGAGAAAATTGGGAAAGTGATCTTAACATTCACCAGGATTACCTTACAAGGAGAATTTCAGGATACGTTTGCCTTAAATGGTTCTTCAACCGGAAAGATCACGCTGCATTTTAGGTGGAAACCACAACATAAAACGCGAGATCAATCATAGATATGTGATATTTCGCAAAATAAGGCGACGCTTAAAATTATTTCATTTTTTTCACATTTGTCCTCATTTTGAGAAGTTTGACCCAGTAGTTGTTGCCACATGACGAAATCTCAACATTACTTTTTATTCCAGTGTTAAGAAATTGCAATGATTTTAATTTTAGGTTTTTTCAGGCTGTAATTGTTTATTATGTTATGATAGATATTTTTTAATGCGATTTAACAGGATATACGCTTCTAAAAAAAAAAGGAACTGAAAGTTAGAGAATATGAACTTTAAATACGTTTTGTCATGTTTATCACTTTAATGTTTCTATTTAAAGGTATAAACTAGTTATGTTTACAATAGGACATCGTAAGTGGAGGATTTTATATACAGTGTGTCACAAGTTTGAGAAGATAAATGCTTATACTAATTTGAAGATGGATGTTTATATGCATTTGGAGGATTCGATGATGAATTTCAATTGAAGATCTCTTCACCTTTCTAAGGTATAAATGTTTCTATTGAAATCTTTAACATGTAAAAAGCCAAAGGAAAATATTATTTCGGTTCTCCAGTATTCTTTTGTGATCATTTCTCTCAAAGTGGGTTAGTTGCTGAGGAAAGTGGTAAAGGACATAAATATAAGTGGAGGCTGACTTGGGCCACTCGCCGAGAGCTGAGTGGTGAGAAGTGAGATATAGATACAAAGGTGGATCTTTTATTTTCTAAAACGGTGGCCGTGGTATAAGTTAAACCACCTTTTGTGGAGTTGACTCCCTATCATTAATTTTGATCAATGATCACTCCATCCCTAAAGTTGGGTGGAATTGCTGGTACACATCCAATACGGAGTCATCTTCCCGCCTTCATTTTTATAATTTATGGACATTAATTATTTCGTTATTCATCCATTAACTAAAGTATTTATGCGTTATTAGAGTTCTTTGTTCCATGATCTAATTACTTTTCATTTGTCTCCGTTGAATGTTGTGTATTGGTTCAATTATGCCAAAATGAAACTAAAAGGCATGTCTTTATTAAATTTAACACGGCTTTGCAGTAATCACTGCTATTTATCGACCAACAAGCAGTAGTTTCTAGCTGTATACCTACCATGCAAGGGGAGGGAACATGAGTTTGAAGCTATTCCGTGTTTTCTAATTGAGGGGGAATGTATAAATTTAGTAATAAATAATTTTGTTATAGGCACCTATAAAATTAAATTATTTTTTATTTTAAAAGTATATATAAATAATTTATATTGAGGCGGATATAACAATATCCTTAAAGAGATTTAACTTCCGTTACTTTTTGAATTATGGGTTATAACAATCTTTTCTATCTCTAGTATTTAAATATTTTTTTAACGAAAAAACATCATTTAGACCCTATACAAACAATTTCATTTTAGTTAACCTCCAAATGATTTTAAAATTTCACTGCACCCTTGAGTCAAAATGAAATTAAGGTTTTTCAGTGAAAAGACAATAATACCCTTCCTTTATTATTATTATTTTTCCCACCAACTCCCTAATCATTCACATGTTTATTTTGTAAATGTCTTTATTTATCTTGAAAATGCACATATATTTCTTATAATCCTCATATGAAGGGTATTATTGCCTTTTTACTGACAGAACTTAATTTTATTTTGACTTAAGGGGGTGCAATAAAATTTCAAAATCTTTTCGAAGTTAACTGAAATGAATTCGTTTCATGGGATCTAAGTGATATATTCCCATTAAAAAATATTAAAATAATAAAGATAGAGAAAACTGGTGGAACCCGCAGTGTAAAAAATAATGAAGGGAGATTTACACTTAGGTCCCATATAAGGAAAAAAATGAAAAAATGGTCCCTATAGATTGCAAAATGAAAAAATGGTCCCATGGAGTTGTCAATACAGGCTCCTGGAGTTGTTAATGACAACTCCAGGAGCCTGTATTGACAACTCCATGGGACCATTTTTTCATTTTGTAATCTATAAGGACCATTTCTTCATTTCTCCTCTTCTTTGGGACTTCACTGTCATTCTCCCAATAATGAAAGTTAAGTTTCCTTAGCAGTATTGTTATATATGCTCCCAAATAAATTGTTTATGTTTTCTTTCATGCGGATTGTTCACTGATAAATTTGTACTTTCATCCTTTAAATAATAGTGAAATTGAATTGACTCACTACAAATTATGCTATTTAAAGATCCGAAAACGTCATTTGATTCAGAGGAGATACACCTCAAATGCAATGTAAGATGAATCTTCTACTTCCAGCTAGAGAAATTGTAATATTATGACCGTTTGCTTCCAAGTCCCTGCAATATTGGATCTGAACTCCATTACTAACATTCCTTACAATATCATTTGCTTTAGGCTAAATACTTGATCGGCCATCTTCCCAACAAAATATCTCTAATTAATAATATTACGTTGACCTGTCTCCCTATTTTGTGGAAAACTGGAAATACAACAGCGCAATAATTGCTTGTTTGGGATCAAGTTTGAATCTCTAAAAACACTTATTCACATAAATCAAGATAAAACCCATCTCACTTATTTACTTTATATACTGTAAATCGTTATTAAAAAATTATTTTTGAAAACTTAAATCACTATTCTAAATAAATACTATGCGTGTCTCCTTTGACTTAGAGGGGTTAGACTGATAAATTCCAACAACGCCAGCGTTCCCGTAATTTTTTTTAAACGAAAATTTATATAAAACACGGATTATTTTGGTCCTACATTCTGACCAAAAAAAAGAAAAAGAAAAAGGGATCATTTTGCTTTATGTTATGTGTATTAATCCAATTTATCCCTCAGAGTACTCGCTCTAAAATTTAACATAATTAAAAAATGCCGGCTTTCTCCGTCACAAGGCGCAAGTTCACTGTCGTTAATTAAACCGCCCGACGATGATCTAATGGGTTCTCCGGACCTGACAAATATTTTACGATATCTATATTTAGTTGCTCCCATATTTTTAATGTTTGTTTGGTCAGTCCCTCGATGAATCGATGACCTATCAACTAACTCAATTATGCTCCGAAAATTCCACTTCATCTTTTGGTCCACCTGCATAATTTATTTCCCAATGCGATGGCATAATTGATAATTCCAACGATAAGCTCACCAGAAAAAAAAAATACAGATGTGTCCACGCACATGTCTATCTATTTTAAGGAGGACCTGTAAATTTATTATGCATGGGTTTGGAATAGTTTATTTTTAGATAATAGGTGTGTTTGGAATAACTTCATGTTAGAGGATAAATTCTTATTACGCAAGCCGAGATAAAACTCCTCTCACATACTTACCTCGTATACTGTGAATCACGATTTATAAGCATTTATTACCCAAAAATAAGCTATTCCAAACGAGCACAATAAGTACTTATAAATCGTGATTCACAGTATATGAGATAAGTATGTGAAAGGAGATTTATTTCAACTTACGTATTAAAGACTTATTATCTAAAAATAAATGATTCCAAATATAGGCGATTTGTTGACAACAATAAAAAAATACAAATTTATTATAGGATGGATGGATGTAATGTAAGACCCCACTGAGAGAAAATCGATATTTATTTGGTAAATTTTGAATTTTTTGGACAGAAATAAATAGGTCATAATAATTTAGAAGTGGTAATATGAGTTGGGACTGTGAGCCGAGCTCGCTTAACTCTATAGAATGGGTGGTTTGGGTTCTATAAAACTGAGATCACATTGATACGGTTCTTTTGGGCCTGAATCTATATGGTCTCAACTCGTGATGGGTTGGACCACCGGGTTGGTGGGTTGGCCCTTTTTTTTTTAAACCAAAAGGGAAGAGCCATTAGCCAAGGCCCAACCCCCAACAGTCCAAAGCCGTTACTCTAGAATTCAGCCTAGTACTCCTACTCCTTAGTCCTTACTCCTCAGTTTGGTCAATTCTCTTTTATTTTTGCTTGAAATAGTCTCTCACTCCCTGTCTCTTTCATGGCTCACGCTCTCAATTTCAAAAATTAGAAATAAGTCTCAACTCTCTTTAATTTGTAATGTATTTTTAATTTTGTTATGTTTAAGTGTGTAGAAAAAACAATCTTATTATATTAAAAAAATTAGTATATTGTTAAAAAAATTGAAAAAAAAAATATGGGTTAGCCCACTCAACCCAACATTATAGAACGATTATAGGTTTACCAATCCATATTGATACCATTTTTTAAGATCCAGATCCATATAACTCAAACCCATGACGGATTAACCGAAACCACCGGTCGGACCATATTACCGGTCATATATTCGGGGAGCAACCTGTGAGACATGTTGACCAGCTGAAGTAATGACAATTTGACAGCTGAAACTTAATTTTAACACTTCCCTCTCTTTCGCTTTCTCTTCGTCTTTCATCCACATTACTCTGAACTTTTTCTTTTGCAAGAATCCTCCCTCCCAATCCCATCTTCTACTCGTTCCCTTCGGTGGGTGCATTGCTTCGGATTTGCCGCTACAAGGAGGTTGATTTTTCTATTTGTCTCCGTCTTCTTTCTCTCTGGCCAGAATTAGCAAGCACGCTAGATTTGGGTTTTGGATCTCAACCGCACAAGTTGCTGAAGTGACGTCTTGAAGGGAGTTTCGGAGATCTCGCTGAGCCTTGCAGATCTTTGCAATTCCTGAGGTTTCTTCGGCTGGGCATAGTTTGGTCGATTATGGGTTGGAAGTACAAGGCTGGTTTGTTCTTTATAGCCGCCGTTGTTCTGATTTGGGTCACCTCCGCCGAAGTCACTCAGGTGACCTTTCACCTCCTTTTTCTGCTGAATAAAACTCTTCTTAAGTTTCTTTCAGAGTCTGGGATTTATTTTGTGAATGTGCTTTTGTATATGTTTCTATGGTTGAAACCTGCTTGTTTTTCTTTTCTTTGGTTCCTTTCAATACGGGTTTCTTTGACACCTATTAAATAGGATTAAATGATTTTAGGGTTAATATCTGTAGGCCATAACGTTGCACTGCCTATTAATCACGCAATTCATTAAGGAGTCTTTGTGCTTGAGAGATGGATGCAAGCTGATCTTTTGGCTTAGTGTGACTTGACGTTAAAGCTTCCCTAGAATTAAGATTCCTACTGACCAACCATTTGAAATTTTATATTTCAATCATAAATCCTCATTTAAAGATCAAAGTTCTGTTGATGTAACAATTGAAAGCTGGATGCGTATTACTAACGTGTCTCTTGGACACTGGAAGGAGATGAAAGACACACCTCCTGTTAAATCTCGTTTATCCCAGAACCAGAAGACATTATGCTTGAAATTTCATTGTTGCAAGTTACCAGGTTCTCTAGAAACATGGCATTTCGCCTCTGCCTTTTAATTTGCTTCCTCAGAATCCTGATCCACCCGTGATGTATTTCATGAAAGTGATCTAATATATTGAAATTTAGCTCAGGGGGCATCTTTTTGTGGGAGACATGCATTGCCATGCAATGTGATAGCATCTATGCTTTATGCCTAATGTACAGGTTTTTTTGGAGGAAAATGGGGGTATCATTAAGGTCTACAGATACATTCCTCTTAAAAATGTATAATTATCAACTGTGCAAGGCATTTCAGCATTCGATAATGCTATTCTGATCATTATCTTTCTTGACAGGATATTTTTACGGATTATAAACAGCCATTTGCTGTGACATATCTTGGAGCTTCTCTCATGGTAGTTTACCTCCCACTTGCTTTCATAAAGGACTGGTTGTGTAATCTACTTAAACACCCCTCTTCTAAAAGTGGTAAAAATGTGGAAAGCAAGGATGAGCCTTCTTCTGAGATTGTTTCTCCTCTCAAAGGCAATGGAATGCAGAAACACTTTGAACTGGAAATACTAAAAGATAGTGAATTAGACCTTTCAGCTCTTGATGAAGGAAATCCATTGGTGGCTAGACATAGTGATAAACATGTGCTAAAGGCAGAGAAGGAACTTACTACTTGGGAAATTGCTAGTTATGGATTTTTCATTGCCCCTATTTGGTTTTTGACCGAGGTGAGTTACTTCAAATGATATCCTCGTATATGCAATGGTTTTTAGATTCATATTTTTTTCCGTATACTAATACTGTATATGTGTCTGTTTTGACTTATTTGAAAATCCTGACCATTATAACCAGCCTTGAATTGACTATTAAAAATATATCAGGATTATATTGCTTGTGCTCATAAGTAAGTCTTTTCTACCACAAGTTTAAACAGTCCTTAGATTTTTTTGGTTTTCCCTCATCATTTGACAAGTCTTTAATGAGAGTGCTGGTGGATTATATGAACAGGTATTCTTTGACCCATACTTGTAACGCAACACACACAGACATGCATCATTGTATATCTGATATCTTTAACACCCCACGAATAAGTTTTTCTGCATATCTATGATTGTATTATGCAATAAATCTAGCATGTAACACTTCATCACAACTTGCATTTTTTCAGTTCTATAAAGTAATTCGATTAAATTCTACCCAAAATAGTTAGACCACTGGATAGATAATTGTAATAGCCCAATAATTTGGAAGCTATACAGATTTAAGAAGCTGGGTTGACTTGTTCTTAGTGCATCTTTTTTGTTTTTTTTTGTTAACTACGACTTTAAGGTTGTTCTATGACAACATCAGGGAGCGGAAATTTGAGTTTATTAACTTTTATTTTGGCTGCTTTCAGTATCTATCAAATGCTGCCCTTGCGCACACAAGCGTTGCAAGCACGACAGTATTATCATCTACTTCAGGACTTTTCACTCTTTTCATTGGTGCATCCATGGGTCAAGACTCTTTAAATGTTGCCAAAGTAGTTGCTGTGTTTGTCAGTATGGCTGGGGTTGTCATGACAACTCTGGGGAAAACTTGGGCGGCAGACGACTCACAATACAGTGCTGAGTAAGCATTTTCTCTATTTTCATGATCACATTGCCTATATTCTAATCTGAATTTAACTGATTAATTAGAACTCAACCAAACTGATATTAATGCAGTGGAATGTATTTTTTAATGCTCTATATTGAATGAGAAGTTGTGAAATGCTACATAAACTTTTTAATTTTGAAATGCTTATGCCTGTCATTTAAAACAAGAAAGAAGTACATTCCTCAGAAATGACAGGAAAAAACCATGTCTGCATGTGAGACTGGGATAAAATGTGGGATCCTTGAAGCCCTTCACCATTAATGCTCAGAGAAATTGTCACAAACCATATGAAAGCTTAGCCGACAATTATTTTTCTTAAGACGATTAAACTACGCTGAATAGTCTCGTCTGTTATGCAGCCAATTGTCATTTCAGAAGATATTCACATTTATGTAGACGTAAATGTATCCATGACCTTGCTCTTTGTAATGCTTTTCTTTTTGGGCGTTGACAGTTGATATTTGTGTTCAGCAATGAGAAACGCTCTCTAGTTGGAGATCTTTTCGGCCTTCTCTCAGCCATGTCATATGGTCTCTTTACTGGTTAGGCAATGCCTCAGCGGTCAATTAAATTAGTTCTTTGTTCTGTCAGTTAGTTTTGAATTTTAATGAATGACAGTCATTTCTTTTATTATTAATGTTACAGTTCTTCTGAAAAAATTTTCTGGTGAAGAGGGGGAAAGGGTTGATGTGCAAAAGCTATTTGGATACATCGGATTGTTTACACTTGTTGCCCTATGGTGGCTTAGTAAGTCTACTATTTGCACTGCCTCTGTGCTTACTCGTTACTTTGCTTTGCTTTGCTAGATAGATTACTAATTCTCGGATTTATATTCTTTCAGTCTGGCCACTGACAGCCTTAGGAATAGAGCCTAAATTTACGATTCCCCATTCTGCTAAATTGGATGAAGTGGTTCTTGCTAATGGATTTGTTGGAAGCGTACTGTCGGACTATTTATGGTACATGAGATCAATCTTAATAATTCATGTGCTCGCTGGTGCTCAAATTCTAATGTTAAAAATGTTGCTCATCCACGCAGGGCACTTAGTGTCGTATGGACTACCCCACTTGTGGCCACTTTGGGCATGTCACTCACCATTCCTCTTGCTATGGTGGCTGACATGATCATCCATGGTCGGCATTATTCTGCAATATATGTTCTAGGCTCGGCTCAGGTACTTTGTAATCTCTCAAGATTTCTTCTCCGTGCTCATGTCTAGAACATTTTCTACTGTCTATGATCTCATATATGGGTTTTTTCTCCTTTCCTTTTCACACATTAAAATCAGAACTGTTTTGGCAGGTGTTTTTAGGGTTTGTGATAGCTAATCTTTCAGACCGGTTCTCGAAGAAATTGGGATTGTAACATTTTGTGTCGAACCGTATCTTAAATTTAATCTCTACAAAAGATATTCTTTTACTGGGCTCCACTGTCCTGGTTGGGTGCTGTGCCACAAATGTCTTTGTCCTGGTTTGGCATCCTCATAAAAGAAATAAAAGGAAGAAAGAGGACAAGAGGGTGTATATTTTATACTGTATTCGTTGGCTGTGTATATGATTCTAGAGTGAGGAAGTATTTACTCTGACTTTTGTAAACATGATTACTTGGTTAGGTCTTGTTAGCAAGGCTGTTTCTGTTTGTCATTTTAACATAAATCGTCAAATCCAATTTTCCAGTTTATTTTTTCCTGTTGTCTGGGGCCTCATGCAATTATGTGAGTGGGAATATAATTATTCTTTTTGGTCTTTACATTTAAATACATACATATATCTATATATGATCAGAATTATTAGATAAATTTTTTGCTTACTAAAAGAACGAAGGTCTTGGACGGTCCTTTGCAAGGTTGGAATAATTAGTATTCACAGCTTCATAGACGGACAATATAAACACGTGAATAGAAGATCAAAAGTAAATAATATACGAGTAATTTTTATATTTTTGTAATAAAAATGTAGTGAAATGTAACAAGTATATAATTTGAAGAAAATGAACAAGAAATATTTTACTAGGGAGGTGGAATTCTGAAGGAAGGAACAATTATCTTAAAAAAACAAAACAAAACCCCATCTATCATAATAATACACCCACAAGAATAATGTTCAGCACACTAGTGTAAGACATTGATAAACCCTGATTTTGCATCACTTTCTGTATAATCTTGTACAATGCAGAAGCACTACTCACAGGGCAATCTTTGTCAACAAAGCAGGGGCTACCTTCTTCAGCTGCCTTACAAAAGTAGTGGATCCAATGAAACCTTACCCAGAAAGGTCACCCCATTTCATTGCACGTATTTGCTCAAATCAAGCAATCAAATTCATCATTTCTGGTGCTTTATCTCTCAAGTAGTCCCTAACCCTGTGTGACGTATCTGTGCTCCCCTGTATCTGTAATTTTCATAAACTTAAAATCTGTGAGTTTGCCAAAGACCACTCATATTGTCCACAACCCCAACAACTTTTTACTCCAACCTTGTTGCAGAAATTCACTTGTTTCCTCACATGACAATTGAAATGTGTGTTCATCTGAGGTACAGCAGGTGGAGCATCAACTACGAGAAAATCTAAGTTCTCCCTAATAGACATCCTTTAGAAGCTGCTTGATTAGCCCATTTTTGTGTCTAACCAAGGCTGCTCTGGTGTATCTCTTCTTGCCCTTATAGCCCACAAATGTTAATGTCAAGATCTTGTTAAGTATCTTTTCGGATTCGGAAGATCCTTTTCAGTTTTCATAATCAACATTCTTGGACCATCTTGCTCAGGAAATTTAAATGCAACAAAGGTAAATACTGTTGGCACTATTGCTTATGATGTATTTTCTCTCTTAAATTCTTTCAGCTCAATGTCCATTGATTTACCCTAAAACCTTATTTATTCCCTTACTCCTTCTACTCTCTCTCGAGATCTTATTCTTAATATAAGATTCATTTTATAATTTTAAAGCAGATTTTATATTAAAGACATGAGAGAGTGCTTGATTAGAATCATAAAGCTAGCCCTTTTCATTTTTTTTTTATTGCTTTAATATATTGATCTTTTTATTAAAAATGATCCATATGAGATTCAAAGCATCAAGCTCCGTTTAACTACACAAGAAATTAAAACGTAAGTTCATATCGTTTCACTTTTTTTAATTAAAAATTAAATGAAAGAACTGATGAATCAATTTTCCCTTTTTAGACTAAGAATATAAGCTTTTAATCCAAGCAGAAAATCTAAAATACTTGCTTAATATTTCTTGGCCAAAGATTGTGGGATTAATTTAAGCACTAAAGCATTTATGAATTTGATTATTTGAATGTGAAGCAGGGAAAATCAAATTATAAAAAATTAAATATAAAAAATAAAATTGTTAGACGATGATGATAAAAATAATATTCGTAAAAAAAAAAGGTACTCTCCGATCCCAAACGAGCCTCTTCTCCCCGGCCTGCTAAATGCTAATCTTGCAGATTTCAGTTTCTTCCGTAGGCGAGTCCCGAAGAAATATAGCTTTGGTTTCGATCGGCTCTTAGAAACACTCCGCAACCCACGGTCCCGTTCTGAGGCGACCATGCACTCCAAAAGACTCCTACTTCCTCTTATTCTGCAGCTATGCTTCTCGATTTTCTCCTCATCCTCCGCTCCCGCTACTGGGTACGATTTTTTTTTTTTTAATCTTAGCTTTTATCTACTGTCTTTTTCTGTATCTTCATATGAGATGTAGCTGATAAATCAGTTATTTATTTTTCACTTTTTCTGATATTTGATGTCTTTATTCGCTATTTCCCTTAAGTTTTCTTCCCAATGCTAACTAACCTAGGAAGGTTGGTTTAGGAATATTGGCATTGATACAATCCTCTGATAAATGTAACTTTTGCAGGTCTGCTGAGGGTTACCCTATTAGTGGTCGAGTGAAGATTCCAAGTATGATTTATCCTAAATTTGATGACTTTTTATAAATTGAATTCAAATTTTAGATTGATGTTTCATGTGAGTTTATGACCCATTCCGTTTAATTCTGGCGACCTTTCTTTGCTAGTTGACCAATATAAGATTACTAAATATCTGGGCTCTGGGATCGAGGTAGTGATATGCAGGGTACACCTGGAGACCTGTTGCTCTTCAATGTCAGGAGCGACCATAATTTTACCAATGCTTTAAACGGGATGTATTGAACTTGGACATCTTGATCTAGGTCATTCTGTTGGAGTCATGACCTATAAATTGAATATTAATTCATATTAGATTCTACTATTAAGTTGAGAAGTTTCCCTGAAACCTTGAATACTGACTAATACTGTGGCTGGCATGCAGCATGAAAAATTTTTGATTTAGTTATCATGTGGTAAATGGTTTGGGTGGGGTGGGATGTTTCAAACCTCATGATTTGTAAAAGGGGAAAAAAAGTAGAGTAAGTTTGCACTTCATATAGATCAATTCGTCTTTAATCATTCGCAGAGCAATAATTGATGATGACTGAGATTAGTTAAATTTGATCTCATTCAGATTTTATCAAGGACATGGGTATTACACCTATCTGTTGCTCTTATTCATTTGAATTTTTGGTCATTTGGATCAAGTTCTTATTTCATTAGTTGATGCATTGTGTTCAAAAGAGAAGTATTTGATCCAGAACCTTTCAGTGTTCCTTGTCACCAAGAGCCAAGAGGGTATATCTGGTAGTCGTGGACTGAAGGTTGGGTTAAATCTATCTGATATTGTCTCAGGTTTCGAGAGGTTTCAGGGTTGTTGATAATTACTCATTGCCCATACGGCATATAGCTTGTCACACATCTATCATCCTCTTGTGCATTTTTGCTACATGAATTGGTTGCATGTTGGTAATTTTTAGTACTTCGGACATTAGCAAATAAATCTATTTATGGCAAAATATGAGGTAAAGTTGAGTTCATTGAAATTGTTAGTAACCATCTCTGACAGCTGCAGAACTTTTTGGCAGGTTGGGGAACAAAGGAATTTGGTCTTCCCGGAAAAGTTTCAAATGTCAAGGTCATACTCAATGGTGGTCAAAGAGTTACATTTCTGAGACCTGATGGATATTTTTCATTGTATCCTTGGATTTTAACTGGATTAACACCTCTGTTTGAATTTGCATTATGAGAGGATAGTAATCAGTCCCCCCCCCCCCCCCCCCGGTATCCTCCTTCTCAATTTTGAGAAGTTGTAGTTAGTGCTGAGATGATTTCTTAACTTGCATGCTCAAAGCCACAATGTGACAGCAGGGACTCACCTGATTGAAGTTGCTGCAATTGCCTATTTCTTTTCTCCGGTTGGTCCTCAACTACAATTTCATCTTAAATTTTTCCTTATTAATTTAGTGATATTTTCTTTTCTCTTTTCTCCATGCGTTTAATTTGGTAAATTCTATTCACAATAAATTAGGTACGAGTTGATGTTAGTGCCAGAAACCCGGGCAAAATTCATGCAGCACTAACAGAGAATAGGAGAGGGCTCAGTGAGTTTGTCTTGGAGCCATTAAGGGAGGAAATATATTACGAGGTTGATTCTGACTACATATTTCAATTCAAGCTGTTCTTCATGATTCTCTCTTCCCCCCTTCAAATTATTATTAGAATATCTGCCTCATACTATCTTTCATTACAGATTAGGGAACCCTTTTCTATTATGTCCATTGTGAAAAGTCCAATGGGTCTGATGATGGGATTTATGCTGCTTGTTGTGTTTGTCATGCCCAAATTAATGGAGAATATGGGTATGTTCATAAACTTGCATTGTAAACTTATTTCATTTGTTTAGAGTCTGACTCTTTTGCATGTCTGTGTGGCTGAATTCGCTGCTTTGGAATGTACAATTTCGCATGACTGCTGCTGATGGTTTCATTTTATTTTGGTGGCTACAGATCCAGAAGAAATGAGGCGTGCCCAAGAAGAAATGAGAAATCAAGGAGTTCCATCATTGGCAAGCTTTTTACCTGGTGCTGGCAGCAGCAGCTAGATGGTGAATGACTCAATGTTTGAAGAATTTTTTAATGGCAAGAAGATGCCCAAAGATATATATATTTTTATACCGTCGAGCAGTAGTTTCAAATTTCTGCTAGTTAGAACCTGAGGCTTTTATGTAAATCTGCTCACTTTCTTGTCAACACTATCAATCATACGCTACCGTTTTGCCATTTGCTGTATGCTTGAGGCGACATTACATTTTGTTAACAAAGAACCGCGAAGGCAGGATTTTTGTGCGTGCATTGCTCGAGTTGGCATTTCTTGTTCGTAGCTTTAGGTTTTTCGTTTGCTACCCAAATGATTTTTAGTAGGAAGGAATTCCAATATTCTATGTAGAATTGTGCTGCTTGAAGTGTCAAAGCATCATCAAATTGGTGCGGGATGCTTGCAAGTGTGTGATTTAAGTCAAAAACCCTTAGTAATATGTCATTCTTCTGAATCGTCTTGATTAATGTTTTTTGTTTCTTTTTGTTAAAGCAAATATAGTGAAGCATCGGTATATTCCATTGCTTAAATTCCATGTAATAATCATTTCAAGGATGGGGTATGTTCATAGCCATCACCTGTGAGTATTCTACTATGTACAATCTGACAACAGAAAATAAACTACAATAAATGCGAAACTACTTATCGCAAGTATAAGTTAGGGAAGTCTTCCTGCTTTTGGTTCCCTGCCTACCCCATTAGGAGGTTAACCAATTGAGATGCAGGAAGCCAATGTATTGCTGGAAGATCCATTCTCAACCGGTGAGGGCACTCCCCATTTGCCTTCAGATTCAAGTGGCTCCATAACTTGAACCCCACCATCTGTTAATCCTAGGGCAATCTGGTTTGGATCCTGTGGATTCGCTGCTATCACAAAAGGGTATAGGCCACAACCTCTGCAAAAGAAACAAGTTTAATACACAAGGGAATTGTTACCACCGCATAAGAAAAATCCTTGATTTTGTGATCATACATCATTTTTCCATACGTAGATGCTTGCATATTTTTTCAAAAATTGAATAAATAAACTGAAGGGTGTGGAACTGATTAATACTCCTCCAGTCTTAAATGTAGGATCTAGTATGCAGCGTAACATAAGACTTAGTTTATAGTACGATTTACATTATAAACTATGTCCTATATTTAGGATTAAAGGTAGTAGCATGCATTTATCTTCTAAGCTAAAATGGGTTAGCTGAAGGCATCCCTTGGTCTATCTTTATCTCAGTAAAGACCTGCCCCTTTACTGTGATCCCTAACAGGGTGGATATGAATTAGTTTGATCCAATTTGTAAATTCAGGACCTTCTCTGACCTCAAAGGATCCCCTGTTTAAGTCTTAGATCAACTTAATCTAGAACATTTCAATAACTGACCAGTCTCGCGGACTGTAAAATGTTGAATAACATGCCATCTTCGATATAACATTGGGCAGAGGGATTACAGGTTATGCGAAGTACCTGACATATGAAGAACCAAGATAAGTACTGGGATTAATCTGGCATTGCAGCTGGAGATTTGAAGTACTAAATATTAGTATTACTCCATCTATGAAACTGGTATAGATTAGCTGGCAATTGGACGAGAACGTTGCATGGGAAATTGGTGCCATGAACTCTACTACAGCCCACTAAAACACACAAACACAAGATACTAATTAGTGTACGAAGGACAAGTACAAACACCAAGTGCTTCATGCATAAATCTAGAAGTGATGTGTATGTACTGTAATGTGATCAGTGTAGAGCAAAACAAGTTATTGAAACCACATTAGCTAATCACGAAATTTGGAATTACATCTAAAATCTCGAAAAAGTTAGATGCTACAGAACATACTTGTTTCACACATTGAAGCTTAGATGTCTCATATATAGCTATCTGACTCTCATGTGCAACAAGAACATGTGCCTGATCCTGATGAAACTGAAGAAAGATGTCCGACTTAGCAGGGTTTGTCCTGGGTGTCCTTCTTTCTGGAATCTGCAGGAAGGCACTATTCTCCTTCTCCCAAGTATTTGTGTTCCATCTTATAATCTTAAAAAGGGATGAAAAGAAGAGGATGAAGAAAAGAAAGGTCAGTTAATGCGTCAAGTTGTGTCAGACTTAGAACAGCTGATGCAATAATCTGTAGTCTCTCTGTGTGGACCAACCTGAGCATCTTCTCCAGAAGAAATAAGTAGATTCTGAACATGAGAGAAAGCAAGGCCAGTAACTTTTTTGGAGTGACCGCTTAACCTGTGGCTTACCTGTAATGTGAAAATATGAAAATTCTGTGTATCTTGATTCAATGAGCATCAGAGACAAGTATCATAAGCTACATTGTACCTCATCTGTACGAACGTTGTATATATGGATGGAACTATCATCTGTGCCGACAGCAATAGTATTATTGTCCATAGGATGGAAAGCAAGAGATGTTGCTGCTGGTGGTGGGGACATACAACTTGTCATTATCTGTAATTTTATCAGGGAACACTTGATCACTGAATGGTAATCAATTGAAAATTTAGCTGATGCATCTTTTGCATGGTTCTGTGGTGAGATAAATGACTACATAGCTGATTTAAATATTTGAATTGAAGTTATTTCTAATTTATTTCTGAAAACTTGAGCTTCAACATTAGGAGACCAACTACCATAACTGATAAGTTCCGTTATCGAGCGACAAAATTACCTTGAATGTCAGCATGTTGAACAAAGTAACCTTTCCTCCAGATGCTGACATAAGATAGGAGTCATTCTTGGACAAAGCAAAGCATGGTACAGCTTCTCCGGCTATACCATCAGTTAAGTCATTGGCCATTACTGCGCCTGGTGTTGGCTGAACAACATGAGGAGTAACCCTGGTAGTCGCCTAAGCAATGAAAGAAAATACTTTTCAATAACTATACATGATGCAGATTTCCTAGAGAGAAACATGTGATGAATAAAAGTTAACCTTGCCACTTGGATTAAGATCATTGCGTGGCCACTTCCAGAATAAATGGATGGCGTTTGATGCTAATGCCAAAATTCCACTCCCTGTGCTAGTGTACATCAATCTCGAGATCTGCAGTTGTAAGAACAGAATTCAATAACGGATAACTAGTGTCTGGCATTATACCATGCTAAAATTTATGGAAACTATTATGCTACTGCTCAAGATAAAATGAGCTTATAATTTCTTCTGCTGCCACTTTTACTGCGATGAAATTTCTTGTGCAAACTAATGATGTTACCAATTGGCAAAGGCAATGTTAATGAGAGAGTATTTACGCACTTTGATAGCAAATATGTACCTTTTCTGCCCTGATGCTGGTTGCAAGTCTTAGTGACCTAAATTGAGACGCGTCATTAATCTCAGTGAACTTCCAGGTCTTCGGTGGTACCAATGCCTTTGTCAGTTTAGGTTTTACATCTTCTAAGGTTCTTGCCTCACCATTCTGAAAGTTTAGTTAAAGTAATTTAATACATTTATAAGGCAGCACATCACTACAGCTGTATGCAAGCAAAGGTTAATGCAAGGAAACTAGCAAAATAGCAGCAGTTAAACTAAATAGCATTACAAAACTAACACAGAACATCAACGGATCATATGAATCTTGCACACCTTCATCTGACGCATCAAGTGCTGACCATTAATTGTTGCTAGCACTTTTACTTTGTTATCATTAGCAGTAACAGCCAATAAGGTGCCATCCTTGTTGAATCGGATTCGAGGACTAGCCTTCACAGTGGAGAAGATATATAAAAATCAGAACTCAGGAAAAAAGGCATTCTAAGAGTTTAACCTATCCATTAATAGAACTCACTGGTAGTCCTCCTTCAGCATCAGTACTTGTCAAAAGATTGGCGTTATCCATATCCCAAAATTTTATTGAACGGTCATGACCAGCTGCCAAGAACTGATTCTTGGTCATGTCAAATTGAATGATAGCCAAAGACTGTTTATGAAGTCCCTGGTAAGATCTTTTGATGGTGCCTTCTTTTTCATTCCATTCAACAATATGTGACTCTCCTTCTCTAGTGGTTCCGCAGGAAAATAGCCTGCAAATATGACCCAAGCAACATGTTCACTAAGCAGTTGAATCACAAAAGTTAACCATTTCAATGGTGTAAATGATCAAGTCAAGAATCAACCTGCTCCCATCAGCACTATAACTCATTGTTGCGCAGGATCGACTAGGAGCATCAAAGTCAACCTTTGAGGTAAAGGTGTCATATACCCACGCTTTAATTTTTCCGTCCACTGATGTGGAAAATAGAAACTAAGGAATAATGGGTAAATATTAATAACCAAAACCAAACCATCTGTGTAGGCAAGAGATATGAAATCATTCACAGAAAAGTAAACCTTACATGCATATTTTCCTTGTAATGTGGGCAGACAGAATACACACCACTATCATGGCCTTCAAAAGTGCAAACTCTTACGCCAGTCGTAGCATCCCAAAGCTAAATTTATACATGTATGCAAATGAGTAATTAAGCCTCTTTCACTAGCATCCAAACTAATTTTCACAACCAACCTTGATGGTTTTATCATCACCGCAGGTTAGCAAACAGAGGTTTGTTGTGGGGTTGCAAAATGCCAGATCATTTACACTTCCAACATGAGCTTCAATCTGGGGTTAAAAAAATGTTAAACAATGGGTAACAATTTATTAGTAAAAACATGCACTTGTGAGGATGAGAAACACACCTCCAAATGAGGTCGTATGTCGTTAGTGCCATGGTAGGAGTATAACTGAATCATGCTTTTGGAATATGCAACTCCTGCCCCAAAATTAAAAACAGTACAATAATTTCTGCAATAGCAATACAAAAGTTTTCCAACCATTTCCTTAGTAAGGCAGCAGGCATACCGAATAATGAGCCTTTAGAGTCCCACAATGTACGTCTTACTGAGATAGATGGATCTTTAACTAGTGATGCCTGAATTTTATTGGAGCAATTTAAATATCAAAAGTTTTTATCATCAAAACATGCTACATAATTAAAACTGAAAGAAGTAAGAGGCTTCTCACCTTTAAAGTCATTGAACTTGATCCAATATCCCATACTTGAAAATTTCTTGCGAACAACCTCTCCATCGAAGGAACATCCCACAAACTTATCTCTCCCAAGCTTGTACCAACTAGAAAGGCAAGTTGAAAATGAACCAGATTGACCAAAATTTTAAAACTGAAAAATGTGTCATAATAATTATTGTAACGAGCCAAGATTCATGAAGAAAAGTCAATTTGAACCGACCTAGAAGTAGCATTTGATGGGTAGGATGAAAATCCATGCTTGTGGGGTTTGACCACATAGTCAGTGTCCGAACAACAGTCTTTGGCAAGTCGTGGGATTGGATAACTGCAGGGTTGTGGCTTTGAGTAGGATAGACAGCAGAAGGAGTAGCCTACAGAAATTTCAGGCATATCACATAAAAATATATGATGACTTTATATTTAACCAAGGTTCACTTCACTAAGGCGTAGGAATCAACTAACCTTGTCTGGAATCCCAGACATCCTTAACCTGCACATCTCATCAGCAACCCCAGGACCCCTTACCATTGCTCCTATATCAGGCAACAAAAAAGGAATAAATTTGAAGGCGGCAAATATTTTCACATTACATACAATATAAAGAACACCACCCAATTTTACCTGGATGTGTCAGGCCACAATAATTGATGGTTCCGGGAAGTACCGGACGCATAATGTTTGAGGCATTAGGCATCCATGTGTTGATAGGAGGAGTCTGAAGTGACGGTGGTTGGGGATGAAATGGAAGCTTTGATGTGAAAAGAAATAAATAAATAAGAATCAAGTGAATATATCTTATATTAAGGATCGGAGGAATATAATATAACCAATCACTCAATGCTTACTTGATTACTCGCCCCAGTGGCTCCACCTATTGGATGGAAGCCTTCAAGTCTTGGGTTAGAAGCCACAAATTGATTGCTTGCTGACATTTGTGCCAAATCACTTGAATTTCTACAACTATGATCCACAAAGAGAGTTCCTCGTTCAGGATTTGGTGCCGGGTTTTCACAAAGTGAATGTTGCCAATTTGTGCTGCGATGCCAAGATTAAAGCCAGTTAGTCACACATTGAATATAAAGAGAGTATAACATTCAATACTTAAATGCTGTAAGATTTTTATTTTAATGAAGAATAATGCAAGACTCCATGTACGTTGCTGGGATTCTACCTTTGATAAACGAGACTTCTCAATCTTGAACCTCTTAGGTTAGGGAACTCCGTTTTACCACGAAGAAGAGGATTTGCCTCAATAAGCCTTCTGAGTTCTGGCATCATGTTAGCTCTGGCAGTTTTCATATCTCTGTAATTAGAGAGGACGCTATTTTCCCTGCAAAAAAATCACCGCATTAATCATGCGACATCCGAATATATCAATATCAACACTAACCAATGTTTCTGAAGAAAACATACCTAAAATTATCCAACGTAATAAGGTGGGTGATTTCCTTGAACAAATCTTCATCAAAAGAGGAAAACACCTTCAGATCCTTCATTAGGATATTCACAGCACTCGCACGATCAGGCCTGAAAAATTTAGGGATTAAAGAAAACCAAGATTAAAGAAAACACATTGGGAAGCCTAAAATTTCGAAACCAGACTTACTTATCCAAGGCCTCCAGGTACTTCTGCTTGCGGAGTTCAAAATATATCTTGGTCGAAAACTTGTTCTCGTCAAATCTGGTGAATCCCTGAAGATACCTTTCAGCTTCATCCCAGTTTCCATTGAGCACCTGCTCTTCGAAATAGTTGAAGTTGAAGAACAATGCTGATTCTTGCTCCAAGCTTTTTTACAAAAATGGTCAAATGTTAGCTCGGACAAGAATCTCAGCAAGAAATCGGTTGAAGAGGGAAATAAAAGGGAAGAAAGATTGCGAAGCATATACGTGTGAAGGGTATCTTTGAATTTTTCTTCGTCAAGGAACTGCAAAATCAGGAAGATAAGGTCCCTGCTAAGCGTAGCCGCCATTAACGTTCCCCTTTCTTATAGCTGAAGCCTGTAAATCACACACTATCAGTGAGATTGTTATCCGTGCAAACTCAGAAAGGTTCTCTGTTCAAAAGATATATATTCATCCCCATAATGACCCCAAAAAGAAAAGATACATTCATCCTAAATCGGTTGAACATTTCGTAACGAACATCAAATAATCTGGTTTTAACTATCAAAGCACCGCATTACACCGCTTTCGAATCCTGACTAAATAAATGTCAGAACAGTCAGAAACAGAGAGGTACTTAGAAACGGACAGAACCGGAGCATTCGAATAATTAAATAGTGAAATAAAATGAATCAATAAGAAAAATAATTTAGCCGGAAAAAAAGAAAGAAAGAAAACCCAAAATTTATAACATAAATGAGGTCTGAGAATTTATATTGCTCATTCATGAAAACGGATAAACGAGTAAAATAAACGAATGAATGAAATTAGGGTTTTAAAAACACGAAAACAGTAAAGTTAAGTTAAAGTTTGAATCTGCGAAAAGCCGAGCCAGAACCAGAAATATAGAAGAAAAAGAACATGGCGGAATAGAACAAAAGCAACCCGATTAAAAAAAGATGATAGTCCCAAGTCTAAACATGCCTGCAAAACAGAGAGATAGTGATAAACCAGAGAGAGAGAGAGCGCGCACGAAAGAGCTAGGCCAGAACACTCGAAAACAAATATTTTTTTCTCTTTCTCTGACTTTATAGCAAGAAATCAGAGCCCACTCTCCCAGAAGCGCTGTTGGGGTTCCGAGGCAGAGTTTATATATATGCGCGCAGGCGGCACCAACGATGAAGATAACCCAACAGAATTATCATATAAGCGTGGAAGTGATTTGTGATAAGTATTCGTACTTATGAGATACGTAGTAAAATAGTCGGTCCCACTTTGGAAAATGAAACTCGGACAGCTGTCTCGACTTTGATAAAGACGACAGTGACGGTTGAACTTTGTCCCCCTCACTCAATCCCAAGGCGAGTGAACAAGACGCTTTCGTCTTCTAGGCGAGTGAAGGCAACGCTCCGTTCTAATTTTTTCCCCCTTGTGAGAACGTCTAGATGATCAGTGAAAGTTTCACATTTGGACGTAGACCCCCAAAAAATTGTCCAGTATTAATTTTTTGATAAATAATCCACTACGTAAATAAATAAAAAATATATAATTATTTAGATAAATTTTATAATCATATCGCCAAATATATAGTCACATTTTCTTTACTTCGGAGAATCCACCCAGATTTTGCCGCCTGAATGTGGGGCCATTGAATGTTGTCACAGGAGTCATGCAAGCGCATCCATCGTAGGATTATTTATAGCAGATAGTGCCTATCATCAGCGACAATTAAATAAAAGAATCCAAAGACAGCTAAATCGTATCTCCCATAATTTCTTTACTAATATATGGATAAAGCGTATATTATGGAAAAATTGTCGCAAAATAAAATCTACTTTTTGGATATTTGAAAAGATTTGTTACCACTTCAGCACTTTCATTTTAGGTATAGACTTTAAAAAACCCAAAATTTAAATTATTTTTATCTTTTTTATAAGAACTCAATAAGAGTTGCCTAAACATTTAATGATTTTTTTTATTTTTGCCCCTCAATAATTATAGGTATTGCGTTGATAAAGAGATTGGTGATACATATATTTAATCTATTTCTTTTCCTTACTTGCTCTCTTATAAATAAGGACATATTTGAAAAAAATGTTTCAGATAAGCTTATTATTTTTAATTAATTTTAATCAATTTCTTAAACTGTTATCAGGCTCTTATTTAAAAAAAAAAAGGATCAAAGTGAGTATAAAAGAAGTGAGAAGCCACATTTTTTTTTCTTTAAGAAAATAAATAGGGAACGTGAGATAGGGTGGGAATATGAGGGCCTGTTTGGTACGCTTGAATTGAGGTGGGTGGAAATGGAAATGGAATTCATTTCTATGCTGAAGTATGTTTGGTATGATGGAATTGGCCTCCATGGAAGAGCCAATTCCATCAAATTGATGGAATTAAGCTTCCATCATATACCCCATGGAATTGTAACAAATTCCATGGAATTCTCATTTTACCCTTAAGATTTATAATTTCATATGATCATTTCCATCTATTACCCTCCACTACCTTTAAAAAAAATAAAAAATAAAAAATTGAAGGACATTTTGGTATTTTTATACAAAAATTAGATCTCATTTCCATGACATACCAAACATATTTTTAGCCCCCATTTCTATTTCCATTTCCATATCCATTTCCATATCCATATCCATTTCCATCAAAATCAATTCCAGGATACCAAACAAACCCTGAGTTGTGAGCGGGGTAGGTGGGTCCAAGAAAAACGTCTATATTTACGGAATGCACCGACATGCTGAATAGCACAAACACCAAGAGTACTTGAATTTGAACTAATTAAGTAGTTATATTAAAAGAAAAGAAAACATACGAAGATTAAGGAGAAAACATAGTGGGAACACTATTAAAAATTTGTATTTTGCAATTTAAACATACGGGCGAAAAAAGGAACACTATTAAAAATAAATAAGGATTCCATTTTGCAATTTAAAATAAAACATAAGTTTAAGAATAAAACAAAATTTGCATTAAGACATTAGTGGGGGTGCGAGGGAAATGCCGTTTGGGGAGTGGGGTAGAGAGTGTGTGAAGCATTGATCTCAAACTCACGAATTAATTCTTTGAATTTTCATTTTTTATATTTTTAACTTATAAAATCAAGCTAAGTTATAGGTAAACTCATATAAATTATAAACTTAGTTAAATTTATGAGTTTATATATCAAATTCACTATTTTTACGTTTTTAATTTATAAAGAGTGTTAATTTTTTTTATTTGATTATACTAAGTGAATTTATATATGAATTTTATAAAAACTTCTTTGTTAATAATAATATATTATGCATGTTGATGGGTTAAATTTAGATTATTTATATTTAAAATACTTTTAAATCAAATTTTTTATATTTTAATTATACACTCTTACTACCTATTTAATAATAAAAATAACTTTTGTGAGTTTCCTATTTGAGTTCGAGCTTGCGTCACTGTTACCATCACAAATTTACTTAATTTCACGAGTTTGATGATACTGACGTGGATAGAGGAAGGTGACGTAGGAACAAAAGTGGGAAGGTTATAGGTGGGCCCCAAACTACCCCCTGACACATCACCCGCCCCTCACTCTTCTCGCCGCAATTGCTCCAGGGGACGATGGGCCCACAGAATCTTGTCCCTGTCATAGTCCCATGCCCAAACACTTAGGGTATGTTTGGTTGAGCGATTCGATTGCTTATAAGTTACTTTTTAATAGTGATTTACGGTATACGAAGTAAGTATGTGAGAGGAGTTGTGTCTCGATTTACGTAAAAAGCAACTTATAAGTTTTTATAAGTTGAAACAAACATGCTTTTAATTTTTGTCTGAAATAACTTATTTTTGGATAATAAGTGCTTATAAATCTTGATTCATGGTATATGAGGTAAATATATGAGAGGATTTTTATCTCAACTTACATAATAAGGATTTATTTTTTAAGAAAACGCTAAACCAAACACGCATTTACTCTTCCCTCGGATGTGCTTTTAAAACATTAAAAATTCTTCTCATGAACTAATTTTTGCTAGATTTATGTTTCAATAAAAACAATTATTTTTAACAAACCCATCCACAAAATATAAAAAAAAAAATATTGCTGCAAGAAGTATTTTATAATTTAGATTAAATGCGTGTTAAGAGGCCGAAAATACTTCATTTGCGATTAACTTGATAGGATTATATTGTGATATATCTGAAAATATTCGCATGTAATATCCTTCTAGATGCATACATTTATTTTACAATTCTTGACCCTGGTCTTTTTTTTATACCCTGTGTGATCATAGAATGGGGAATGAAAAATAAATCAAGAAACTCACGAGCCAAGGGAAAAAGTTAATGCGAGGAAACTCCCCTTTTGAAAAAAAAAAAACTGCATCTTCTTTTCCCTCACAGCATCTTATTCTATTTTTCACTATTCATGTAATCAACCACTCAAATCCTATTTATAAGTTTTTTTTTATAAAAAATGTTGGTCCTATTTATAAGTCCATTTTTAGGGTAGTAAATGTTAGAATCGGTAGGCACAGCGGAAGAATTTTAAAAATTTTTACCAATCCTAATCGAGGATCTATCAACGACGTTTAAACAAAGTTAGAAGGATTCATACCTTTTTGATGATTCAGAGTTTTCACGATCTTTAATAGCCAACACGTCAGGTCCGCTCCCTCTACCAGTATCCACACGAATGCTCTCCAACCGAGACTGCGTGCTAGCGCCTCTAATGTCTCATCGGGTTTTACTTGCGGCTCTCAATTCTCATGTGCATATGAATATATCTGCTCTATCAAGTTTATAACCTATGAGGGCTATTTTCAAATTTCAAAATTAATCATCATTAATTTCAAAATTAATTAACAATTAATTATCTTGATGAGCTAATTAAATAAATTCAGTTTAAATTAAATCTGTCCAACAGTTTTAATTTAACCTATTTATTTAATCCAAATAAAGAGCCATTAGATTTAATTTATCTTCATAAATTAAATCTGAGATACTATATCTCTATCATATTAGTTATTAAATTTAATATATCTTAATAAATTAAATTTAAAACTAACACAATATAATAATATCATATAATATATATATACATATATATATAAGATATATATATCTATATAATATTATTAAATATAATAATATCATATAATATATATATACATATATATATAAGATATATATATCTATATAATATTATTAAATATAATAATATCATATAATATATATATACATATATATATAAGATATATATTTTGAAAAAATATATATATATATATATATCTATATAATATTATTAATGAATTTTATATTTTATATATATATATATATATAATTCATCCACCCTAAATTAAACATTATCTCGTGTTGGGTCATTCTTGTGTGCGACCCTGTAGGCCCATATGAAGTTGGCAGTGGGCCAATAACTATACTAACCCAAAAGTCGCAAGCGGCCTCTAGCAAGACATTACGACTACCCAATTCATATGAGGATCGTTATCACAATGCAACCTGTCATACAACCACGTCACGTCCCTTTTGTCACACGATATATTGATCAAGGATAAGGCATGGATAATGTCATCCTCTTATTCCTGACCATTACTTTCTCGATTCCTGAGCAGCCTGATAACATAGACAGAAACTCCTTTCATCATAGTATGGCCATACATTTCTCATACTCACTCATCGAGGGGCCCAGTAATATCTCTCTACTAATGTGAGGAACAAATTCCATCTTGATCATCCATATTCCTCTGCATGAAAAACCACTAAGCCCGATCATAACCTTTATCATCACCCGGTCAAAAGTGACTTTTGACTAGTTCAAAGCTTAGCAACTCTCATGTAGGAATCCATGATGATCTCAGGTCTAAGGGCATTATGACGTGGTTATACATGAGAAAAGCTTATGACTTGATCCATGTAGCTTTCTCATAGTGGGTCAGTCCAGCACCTTGTACTCTTACAAGTGCCTAAGACTTTGATTCGTACCTCCATATCTTATCAAAGTCATACTGGTCTTGTTTCATCTTTGCTCCTGCATAGATGACCGACCAGGGACATTTTAGGACAATCTTTATGAATTATCCAATGATACAATTATCATAGTTAACATGCAAATAATATGATAACAGAATTGAGAAATTTCATTAAAATAATAATGTTCAAAGTACAATGATTGGCCCTTAGGGCACAATTTCCAATAGTAAATGCATTTTGTATTTTTTTACCCCTATTAATTGCAATAAACAAAAGAAATTTATTCATGTTGACTTTTGGAATCAATCATAGATAAGGGTGAAATTGGAAATTTAGCCCATAGTTAATAGGTTAACTAACTCTCCTTGGTATGTGAGAATTAATTAAAATAGACTTATAAATAGGATCAGAGATATATATTTCTAAATTACATGGCGAAATTAACTAACTTCGTGATTGTTAAAGAGTAGTACCCCTCCCATCCTTTTTATAAAAACTTAAAATTAGAATTACTTTAGTTTTTTTTATAAGAGTTCTATAAGAGTTGTCTGAACGTTAAATGAGTTTTTTTTTATTTTTATCCCTCATTAATTATATGTATTATATTAATTAAAAGATAAGTGATACTCATATTTACTTTATTTTTCTGCCTTACTTGCTCCTCATAACTAAGGGCATATTTAGAAAATAAAGTTTATTTCAGACATACTTATTATTTTTAACTAACTCTACCCACTTTCTTAAACCACGTAATTCGGTTATTGAACTCTTATAAATAGGATCGGGGGAGTATTTAATATCCTTAAACTTATTAAAAAATAAGTAACTTTTCAAATTTGTTCATAACCAAAATTAATGACCATGATAAGGTGTGTTTAGAAAGTAGTGGTTTAAATTGAAGCACGTTAGAGTAATAACTTAATGCAATCAAACCAATGAGGATTGGGTCTAGCGGAAGAGATTAACATCTAAATATTAATAATATGAGTAAAATAAGCAAATGAACGTTTATTATTTTCCAATTGACTTGTATCTTAGATTGGAGAACAATCTTAATCATAGGATAAAATTTTAAAGTTTTATTTAGTCATTAATGTATGACAAAGATTTGGTAGCTAATTTTTTAATATTATTCCTCCTTAATTATATTGCATTAAGTCGAGAGAAGTATCTTCCTGTCACAAACAATCGTATTGGAGCCATTGTGGGAAACTAAACGTGGACCCTTCTTTCAACAAAGATTTAAATTTAGATTCGTCGTGTACTTCCTCCAGTTCTAAATATACAATAAAATTGATTTTTTTGGAGAGACTAATAAAGCTAATTAAATTAATTTAGAGTATTTTTATTTTTTTTTCTTCAAACTAATTAATTTAACTAATAAACTAATATATAATCTAAGAATATACAACATATGATGATATGATTAAAAAATTTATTTGGCTTCCTCAATCTCTCCAAAAAAAAAAGTCAACTCTATATTATATTTAAGACCAGAGGGAATACACGACGAATCTAAATTTAAATCTTTGTTAAAAGAAGGGTCCACATTTAGTTTTCCACAATGGCTCCAATACGATTGTTTGTGATAGAACGGTACTTCTCTCAACTTAATGCAATATAATTAAGGAAGAATAATATTAAAAAATTAACTACCAAATCTTTGTCATACATTAATGACTAAATAAAACTTTAAAATTTTATCCTATGATTAAGATTCTTCTCCAATCCAAGATACAAGTCACTTGGAAAATAATAAATGTTCATTTACTTATTTTACTCATATCATTAATATTTAGATGAGAATTATTATATTTTTTCTCCTTCACGTAACTGATATATTTTTAGTTTTAATTTCTTAATCGATTGTGGCTTGTATCATGGATTGAAGGATTATTTCTTTCCCCGACTCTTTATTAATCGATGCGTGCTGACCTTAAACAGTTAATGCCATTTCCTTATTTACTGTGGGGGAATTTAAATGCAATGAGTGTTCATTTAATTAATCAAGGGATTCTGTCGGCAAAATTAATGGCTACTTAATACATTGACTTGCAATAGAATTAAAGATTATTTTTGCCCCGAAAGTTTTCCCTTATGATCAATTTTGCTTCGGAAACTTTTTCTAGCTCAATTACACCTTAGAAGTTTTTAATTGAAGCAATTTCACCCTTATTTAACGGAGACATACTAATTACTGTCAAATTGAACAAGTTAGCATTTGGAATAACACGTTGGCATAAAACTTGTGTGCCATGTGGATTTGTGACGATGGCATAGCTTAAAGGAGTGAATTGATTTATGTATTACGTAAATTGATTTGCTCAATGAGTGAATCGATTTATGCCTTAAGTAAATTGATTTGCTCCATGAGGAAATCGATACGTAAATCGATTTGCTCTATAAGGAAATCGATACATAAATTGATTTACTTATGACAACAAGATTTATGAGACATTATAATAAAAATATAATATACTTGACAATAGGTTTAACTCAGTCCAATAAATGCACATAAGGCAAATCGATTCGTGAGGCATTATAAGCAAAATATAATGTACCTGACGATGGATTTAACTCAGTCCAAGAAGTACACATGAGGCAAATCGATTTATGAGGTATTATAAGTAAAATATAATGTACTCGACGGTGGGTTTAACTCAGTATAAGAAGTGCATATAGGAGCAACGATGCCGCAATGATAGATCCTCGTCGACTCCTTGCTTTCAACCTCTCAAAACTCCACATCGCAGAATACTTGCCCTCCTTCTGCTTATCTTTGTCGAAGAATCCATGGAGTCACCCATCACTTCTACTTTCCACTCCAAACCTCCAAATGCTTGTCGTCAATCATTGCTCGTGGAGTTTAAAGCTTCAAGCTTTAATGTCTCATATCTAACAATTGAATAGGAAGATGCACTCTCCCATAGCTCGGTCTAATTGCATTGAATAGGGAGATGGACTCCAACGTGTCTTTAATTCTCTCAAACGTGGACTATTTACTACCTTGCATCTCCTTAAATGTGTCACATGTCCGTTGTGTTTTGACTTAATTAAGGGTAAAATTACTTTAATTTAAAACTTTCAGGACGTAATTGAGCCACAAAAAACTATTAAGACAAAATTAATCATGAGTCAAAACTTTCAAGGCAAAAATGGTTTAACCCTTGCTATATATAAAAAAATACATTTAATTGCAAAATTCCAATCACGCGAGGGTTTTGAGGGGGATCACGAGAAGCAACATGAGAGCGTCTCAGCACGTGAGCAAAAGCGGGTCCTAAGTTTGTTTCAGGATGACGTGGAGTGGGTCCCACATATTTTGTATTGTTCCTTAGTGTGCTACAATCTTCTAGGCCGGAGTTTTGTTGAACTATTTCAAGACAGTGTTTCTTACGCGCCTCAGAAGCTTTTTGACACGTAACAGACAGGTGTTACCTTACGGATCCCAATCACACTTATTGTCTCCTGATCTTAAAAGATGCTTATTTAATTTGATTAAATTAAATAAATTTGTTGAGTTAATTAATATAAGATATAATTTTTAAAAAAATTTAATTATCTTTCTTACTTCATTCATTTTCTCTCATTCTTAATTATTACAGAGCTAGCATCAATATGGATAAATTAGAAAAAACATTTGACAAATATAAACATTATATTATGTCTTATATTTAATATCATAACCAATTCTTTAAATATGTATTATATTAATATTGGAGGGAGTACTTCTTAATATGTTTTTTAAAGATAGTCCTTGTCTTAACTATTTTATATGGTATGGGAATTCAATTTGTTTGAAACGACATAAAAATGAAAAATGATAATTTTGTAGAGGCTAAACAATATAAAATCTCCAAGCCTTTATGTCATATATAAATAATTTCTAACCTTTAAAATTTTGAAATAAAACTCACTAAAATTCTATATTTATATAAATTGATCACTCTTATATTATTAGTTTTATTCATAATTTATCTATAAAATAGCTTAAAATTTAGGAAAAAAATCCCATTTAAATCCATTTGAAATGCTCAAATTCAGATTCAAGCCTGGACTTTTATAACGTTCGCGAGGTGTTTCAATAATTCCGATTTAGAATGATTTTCCCATATCTATAGATTTATTGTTGTGTTGATGCTTTCAATCATTCCATCGACACTAATTAGATTCTATATAATAGGGTTAAAGAGAAATTCTCATAACTTACGCTTGATTTTCTTTGTTTACTCTATTTCTTATCCTCTTTAATTTTATCGCTCAAAAGCTATAATTTGTCTTACTCTTTTATTGTTTTCAGATGATTCATGATATGATGGGAGGGGTATTATGGTCTTTTAACAATATTCAATAATCTCTGATGAGGCCTCTTGGCCTGATTAATTGGAGATTTGTTAAAAGTGCATGCCTGAATTTAGATTTAAGTATTTTAAATGGATTTAAATAGGATTCTTTCTAAACTTTATGTAATTTATTTACATAAGACTCAAAGTTTGATCAGGTTATATATGCATATAAAAATAGGGTTTGAGAGGTATAAAAAAATTAACAAGTGTGATGTTATATACATAAACTTGAAATTTTAGGAGGATTTTTTTGTTGTTGTAAAGTTTCAAAAGTTATAGGGTTATTATCATATGACATAACGTTTGCGAAGGCTTTGTGCAATTTAACTTTTATTAAGTTAATATTTACACAAATAAATAATAAATAATGAGATAATAACACTGACTCATCTTATTAATGTTAGTAAATTCAATGTGTTCCTAATATGGAACCATTCTATTCATAATTATTTATACACTGCATGAACACTTAATAAGACCTGATTTTTCTTCAAAAACATTGTAAAACACGTGCTCTTTTTAACAAACATACGTGTTCGTTTGGAATAGCTTATTTTTAGGCAATAAGTGCTTATAATTTGTGATTCACGGTATACGAGGTAAGTATGTGAGAGGAGTTTTGTCTCGGCTTGCGTAATAAGGACTTATTTCCCAAATATAAGCTCTTCCAAACACACACTAAGTCTCTTCACTTAAGTTTTACTAAAGATGGGGAAAATCTCAACTAAAACATGTAAGTATAGCCAATTTTTAAATTTAAAAGTCTTAACTCTTAAGGAAGGTTTTGATTAATTAAAAGATGAATTTATTAAACTCAACTAGCGACAAAATCAGCGAATTTAACTTCTTTTGCATCAAAAGTAGTTAAACTTACACGTGTTTTGTCTTGCATGACGGAAAACTTTACGCCCCTCGCATATGCTTATTTTGTTGCGCGCTTGTGCAATATATTACTCCCCCCTTCAAAAAATAAGAGCCAAACTCATAAGGGAGTATGAATTTTTTTATAAAACCCATTTTGGTTTTGTTTCTGCATTTAACTCTTTTTTTTTTTAATTTGTCACATTCTCTCTCATCATTCTTCTCCCATACATTCTTTTTCTTCCTTTTTCTTATATATTATCTCTCTTACTTATTCCATTAATAAATTAAGGTATATTGAAAAAAGAAAGTAGATATTTTACGTATTTATTATTTTAAACTACTTTTAACTAAATTCTTGATAATTATAAATTAGGTATTTAACTATTATATTTTGACCAAGGGGAGTATTGAACAACTGATTATAATTATCATACATTCAAATACACACAACAATTTTCATTATCACGAATACAGTGAAAAAATGATAAATAATGTATGTTTATTCTTAATACATGCACATGAAACGGAAAAACTTACATGCTCAATTTTGATGAAAAAATGAAGCAAACATTTTGGTTTGCATTTTATTTTTCTCACCTTTTATTTGGTTTAGTGGGGTGGGTGTTGTGGAGGAAGGCATATACCCCTCCAATCCTTTTTATAAGCAACTTTTATCCTTATTATGCAAAATGAACTAGTGGTTAAGATTAGTTAAAAATAATAAATGTGTAAAAAATGTCATGTTTCTTCTAAATATGCACCTATTTACAAAATGAGCATAGGAGAGATAATGAGTAACAAATATGATAGAGTATGAGTATAAAATATGAGAGAGAATGTGTAATAAATGATTAAATAAAAGAAAAGTATTAGTAGTGAGTGTGGGATAATTAATATAAAGATATATATTTAATAAGGGTAGAATAGGAAAAAGTAGTTTAGATTTTGAGATACAAGAAGAAAGTTGCTTATAAAAAAGACCAATTCCAAAAGAGAAAAAGTTATTTATAAAAAGAATCGGAGGAGTATATAAATAAGAGGCGTGTAGTCAACAAACGCCTAAGGCGAGAGAGCTAGTTCTCGCATGGAATCACCTTACATTCTTTTTTAAGTGAAAGGAATATGTATTAACAAAATTAAAAATTACAAAAGTTGCTCCAATGAAAACAGCAAGATAGCAGCAAGTTCGATGTGGTTCTTCCAGGGACTAAGAAATTTGTCCACTGAGGAAATATGAGAAACTAAAGAAGCTACGTACAAAAGAATACAACTTGGAGACAAAGGCTCATTAGCAAAAAGGCAAGCATTTCTATTGCTCCACAGTTTCCAACATAAAGTTCCAAAGAAAGTTCTCCATTGTCTTGAGTGCCTTTGAGGGTGCAAGTTCGTCAGCAACCATTCGTTGAGTGGTAGGGAGAAGAATTCATTGGCATAGTTCTGCGGTATTACTATTAACCAGCAGGTTTAAGCGGTAGAACAGTCGTAGGACATGGCTGAGATCTTTACTTTCTCCATGGCAGATTTCACATTGACTAATATACGACTTACCCCTTGTAGCCTTTCAACGTTAGTAAGCACACAATTCTTTACAGAAAGCCAAAGAAAGGTGCGAATGCATGGGAGCCCTGGCCATTTCCAACAATCGGCTTGATTATTCCAAGAAGTGGATTTAATGGTTGTATATGCCGACATGACTATGAACGCACCATTCAAAGCTAGATTCCAATAACATGAATCTTTTAGGCTTGAATTCTGTGGTGGGTTGGTTGCTGCTATTTGCAGGTTTAGTGATGCCAATAACAAATGTGAAATTGGTGCCATCTCCATTGTCCATTAGTGTCAACATAGTCACGGATAAGAATCCTTAACTCCGCCTCTGGAACTTCAGCTAGGGCTGTGAACTTCAGTAGACCTCCATTTCCTAGCCAATGATTTATCCAGAAATGGGTGGTGAGACCATTTCCTACCTCCCAGGTTAAATGTGATTCCGTTTTTGGCCAGACAACAGCTATGCTCCTCCATGTATGTGAAGTAATCTTTGTTTTGAATTCATAGTTAGTAGCTCTGCTCCAATTATATTTGGCCTGTAAGACGTGGACCCATAATTGGCCTGGTAAATTGATGAGTTGAAAAGCAAGTTTGGAGAGGAAAGCTTGATTTTGACCTCGGAGTTCTCTTTAGCCCAACCTCTATATTGAGTGGGTTAGCACATTTCTTTCTAGTTAATTAAGCTTGTTTTGCGTCTTTGACCAGTAGATCCCCATATGAATCCTCTCACTATCTTTTCAATAGATTTGCAGCAATTGGCCAGTAGGAGGGATGTTTGCATGGTATAATATGGGATTGTGCTAAGAACAGATTTGGTGAGAACTATTCGGCTAGTAAGCGTGAGGGAGTTCACCTTCCATTTAGTGAGTTTGAGTTGCACCTTCTCTACTAAATAGTTGTATGTGTCTTTAGAGACCCGAGAGTAAAGGAGGGGTACGCTTAAATATTTACCCAGTCGGTCAGTTTTTTGGAAGTTTAGGAGTTGACATATTGCATTAGCTTCATTGCTCCTGACATTTTTGAGAAGTGTATGCGGGTTTTGACTCAACTGACTACTTGCCCAGTACACTACAAAACCCAGCCAAGGTATCCTAGATCAACTAAATTTGATGTGGGGACGTGGTACCGAAAAGAATGAGGTCGTCAGCAAAAAACAGGTGCAAGAGAGGAGGACCCCATCTTCCTAATTTGACAATCTCCCATCTTTTGCTTTCAACTTCAGCTGTTATAGCCTAAGAGAGTCTTTCCATCATAGAACAAAAAGGTATGGGGAAAGGGAGTCTTTCCAATCCAGTTTGTCGAAATCCTTTTCCAAGTCTACTTTAATCGCTAACCATATTTTTTCCCCTTGTTTCCTTCTCATTGAGTGTATTACCCCTTGAGCAATTATAATATTGTCATTAATACTTCTTCCTTTGATAAAGCTTGATTGATAGGGGAAGTTGAGTGTTGGCATTAATGTTTTGATCCGATTATCAAGCACCTTGGTGACCAATTTGTAAAGAATAGAGCAAAGACTGATTAGCCGAAACTCTTTGATGGTTGTTGGGAAATTTAGTTTTGAAACCAATGCAATGAGTGCACTGTTAAAATTTGAGTCCAATTCGGCACCATTAAAAAGGGAGTGGACCATTTGGAACATGGATTGGCCTACAACATCCCACTGGCTTTGAAAGAACAAAGCATGTAAGTTATCCACTCTTGAAGCCTTGAAAGGCTTCATGTCAAACAGAGCTTCCCGAACTTCCTTAAGAGTGATGGTTGCTTGTAATAAATTTAGTGCCGGAGTAGGTAAGGAGGGAAATTTACCTCTATGGCGATACTGCGTAGTAGGGTCTGTAGGGGCTGAATACAGAGTTATGTAGAATTCCTTCACCATTTGTTCTAATGCAGCTTCATCCGTGATCCAGTCGCCTTCTCCATCCTTAAGAGATAATATTCAGTTTTGAGACTTCCAAATACGAGCTTTTATGTGATAATAAGCTGTGTTTAAATCTCACTGGTTGATCCAATTGACCCTGGATTTCTAAACCCATAGTAGTTCCTCCTGTAGACACATCGTTTCATACTCTTGACAGAGATCATTGTTGAGGTTGAGGAGGAAGGAGGAGAGTGGCTTGTCATTAAAGCCTTCTGAGCTTCAGAAATTCATGTTGAGAGGCGACGCTTATGTTGCCTGATCTCACCAAAAACATCTCAGTTTAATAAAGTTGCCATCTCTGTAAAAGCCAAGATGTTCTCCGCCAAGGTGCATTCATTACTCCAGATGCCTTGAACTAATTCTTTGAAGGAAGGGTGTGTAAGCCACACCGCTAGAAATTTAAATACTGGTTTGTGTCTAGTTGCACTTAGGCTTAGGCCCACTGAAACCTTAAGAGGGTTATGGTCCGATTGAAGGTGATTAAGGTAATGTATTACAGTATTGGGGAAGTGGTTAACCCAATTGTTGTTAACTAGAGCTTAGTCCAATCTTACTAATGCAAGGCCTCTTCTCCAAGTGAATAATGGCCCAGAAAAGCCAATGTCAATGAGAGAACAGTCTTGCACGAATTGATTAAACAACTGTCATCCTCTCCTTATACTTCCCTTGCTTGATCGTTGTTCTTCAGCAGTTAGCACTTCATTAAAATCTCCATTAGCTATCCATGGTTCCATCATTACTTCTCCTAGAACAGTAAGCTCAGGCCATAGCTGGTTACAGATTTAACTAGATGGGTTGGCATATATAGCAGTTAATAGGAAGGATTTCCTTTATGAGGGAAGGCTAATCTTGGTATGCACAAATTGCCAGTGACTCTTGAGGATTTCTACTTCAAGCTTATTTGACCAGAGTACCCAAATGCCCCCTGAGAAACCAGAAGCTTTCACTTAATGGGAGTTGACGAAATCTATCTTCTTAATTACTTTATCCATCATGACACCTAATATTCTAGATTTAACTAGAATTAGGAGGTCGGGCTTGTGCTTATGAATTAAGGATTTAAGCACTGAGTGAAATTTACTCTGTGCCGCGCCTTAACAATTCCAGGAAAAGATAATCATTGAGAGACTATTGAGGTTAATGCTCCATTCTGGAGAGATCATGATCGTCATCGTTGTCCTGTGAGCCGTCAGTTAGGTCAGATTCCTGGTCCTTTATTTTGGGTTCCAGAGCTTTAGTCAATGTCCATAGTACCTCGTCCGCTAGTGTGTGAATGGGCGTTTTGGATTTGGGTTGAATGCCACCTATATAGAGGTTGGACCTATGTTTAACGCCATTGGTGGAGGGGTATTGGTCTGGTGGGTTTGGGGGAAGATTTTCCTTGTTGGGTTGAGTATTTTGGGCTGGTTTTGTGCGATTATACTGGCCATGGGTTGGGCTTGAGGTAGGCTTAAGAGGTGCCTTGTGGTGTGGGATGGTTACAAAGGAATGCTTTGAGTGGTCAGGGGAGGTGTTCGAGGTAGAGGCTGCAACATAGCTGAGTTGGCGAATATTGAGTTAGTAGTGGGGCCAAGGTTAGTCTCTTTGTGGTTGGTGGGGCAGGCTTTTCCTAGGGATTTTTTGTGATTTTAGTTGTTTTGGTTTGAGGAGGCAAGACGGATTGCGTCTTTTTGTCTGTAAAGTTGACTTTTTCCGTGCTTTGTGCATATAGTATACTCAGGGGATGTCTGAGGTGTCCTCATCAGTCTGAAGGATGTCAAATCTGGGGCCGCTACGTACATATTTATAGGTACTATTTTCTAGCGTTCCTTTTACATCTTTGCTATACCTCTTACCTGAAGAAGGAGCTTGCATCCATGCCCCATAGGGTTTAGCTTCGTTAATTTCCTCGGTGGTAGGTACACACGCCATCTGTTCTATATGTTTCTTTGATGCAGTGGGGATCGAATTTTCCAACGAAGGAGGCTTTTTAGCCGGGCAAGAGTCTTCAAGATGTCCATAACTCCCATAATGATAACATATCACTGGAAGTCCTTCATATTCATTAGCAGGGGTTTGCCATCAATCACAGTCTTGGACATGAGAGGAATGGAGAGGTCGAGGATGATTGCCATTCTCACAAACTTCCCACACTCACCAGATTCTGTGTTGTAGTCAATGCGTATCACTCTGCCCAGAACTCTTCCTATGGCTTTTAGTATGTTGTTGGTAAACTCAGAATTCGAATCCAAGCTACCACTTGAGAGATAGCATGATTTGTAGGCAAGAATTTTGACGTCCATAGGTGCACTATGAGATAGTGTCCCGTAATGACCTAGGGACCGTCAGTAAGCACAGCGCGGTAGTCTTCCTTTGAGTAGAAACTGGCAATAAAGTAACAACCCTCAAGGTCTGTTAGCTTAAAGGCTTTAGTAAACTTCCAAAGATGTGTCAGGTTGATGCGGAGCTTCTTGTAGCCTATTGGCTGGCCAAGCAGCTTGAGCACTATTGAGAACTCTTCATACTTTCCTCCAATGCCTTGTGGACTCTTGAGGAGAATCGGATGGATGGGAACATAACCTCTTTGCCTATTGCAAAGTCATCCTCCTCAAGGGCAAAGTCATCTTCACTATCTACAGCTTTCTCCCGATTAAGAAGCATGTCGAGGAATATGACGGCCGTTGTTCCTCTGTAGCTATCTTTGATTGCTTCAGCTCAGTTGACAGGAGATTGGAAGAGGTCGCAGGTTCATCCGAGGCCTCCTTCATGCCCGTGTCATCATTATCACACTGGTTTGCATAGTTTGCAACGGCCATTTAAGTGTCAGTCGATGTTTGCTCTAAAAGTTGGGTCTTGACTTCTTGTTATTGCGAACATCCTCCCGGTGGGGCGGTGATTCTTCCTTTTCAGTGAGTTTGAGTGGGATGGAATAATCCACCCTCTTAGCATCATTATGGTCTTTTCTGTTTGAGCAGTCCTCAGCGCTTCCTTAGTCCTTCTTTCTTTCTCTGCTCCGGTCCCTCTCTCTCATCCCCCAGGCAATATTTGCTATCGTGTTTTAGGTAGGACTGCAGCAGTAGGCAACAGTCCGAAGTGGGGCACAAGATCCAAGAGAGAGCTCCTCTCTCTAGCTCCTGAAGCAACAGATTTCAATCGCCTTACATTCTATGTCCTTATGAATACCATTTCCTCTCTTTCACGCAATAGTGTAATACCTTTCACCTGTGAGTCATATATCTCTGCATTCTCTCCATTTCCTTCTTCTTCTTCTTCTCTAGCAAGCTATCATTTTAGTTCATAACCTGTCTTCATTACCTAGACATAAATTTTTGCTTTTTCAACTTATCTTTCTCTTTTCTGGTGTTTGGTCGTCATGATGATATATATCAATCTCAGTTTCTTTTCGTCAATTTTGCAAGCAATCAGATTTGCATTGTTATATTATTACATATTTATTTTGAATACTTTGAGGAGCTGATTATGAGTAGTCGCTATGATGAGGCTGAAGATTACGTGCTGGGATTCACTTGCGTCGAAGAAAACAGATACTCTCCCAAACTAATCTTCGACATCAAGAAGCTCAGACTCCTGGAAGCCCTGCACACACATATATATAATACTACCTCTGGTCCTAAATATAGGACATAGTTTGTAGTGTAAATTACACTACAAACTATGTCCTATATTTAGGACCGGAGGGAGTACTTTTTTCCTGAAAATGACTTTTTAATTATATATAAATTGTTTATTTACAAAATTCACAGTGGAGCAAGACGCAATGCCAGAGACATTGTGACCCAAGGGTTCCCTCAGTTCAAAGCATGCTATGAGACAATATATGATCAAGCAATGGAGCTGGTTTGCAAGGAGGACTACAGGTGATGCATGATATATAATTATCAGTTATATATACACATTCCCTCCGGTGTAAGACATAATTGACTTTTTTTTTTAGAAATTAAGAAAATTAAATAAATTATTTAATTATAGTTGTATTATTAGATTATATATTAATTTATAAGTTATGCAATATCTTTTGGGAAAAAAAATAAATATAAATAATTTAATATAACCCATTTTACTTCCTTAAAAAAAAAGTCAGCCCACTTTTATATTAAAGATTAGATGAAGCGATGAGGCTTGTCCGTGTGCACGCATATACGCATATATAACTGTGTAGGTGTGTGTACGTGTGAAGGTATATATGAGCACCCAGGAACAAATTAACAATTTGCTGAGGTAATTACTCCCTCGGTTTTTATTTATAAAAGCCTAGTAACTGAATTACGTAATTTAAGAAAGTGATTAAAATCAGTTAAAAATATTAAATGTGTTTGAAATAATTTTTTTCCTTTAAGTATGTTTTTATTTATGAGGGGTAAGTAAGAGAGAGAAACAAAATAAATATAAGTATGACAAATTTTTTAATTAATGTAATATATATATATATATAATTAATGAGGGGTAAAAATATAAAAAATTTATTAAATGTTCAAACAATTCTTATTAAACTCTTATAAAAAATATCAATATAATTTAAATTTTAAGCTTTTATAAAAATTAGCATGGAAGTAATCTACAATCCTAAACGGTTATAATGGAATCCCAGCGTTCCCTTCGTAAGGTTTCCGTGGGCTAATTAATTAATAGGATTTGTTATGCACAATTTTTGTTTTGGAAAAAAAAAATTTGAATCCCGACGTTTGTGTTAGAGGTTAAAATCTAATGACATTAATGAAGAAGATGCGTCCAGAGTCTTTATCCTTTCTGTCTGTGATCAGGAAATTAAATGAACAGTTAATTGACATATCCTCTTGGGTGTATGATATACTCCTCTAATCTTATTTATAAGATATTTCTAACATTTTTTATATAGATCAAATAAAATCTTAAATTTCATTAATTTTGACCATAAAATTTAACAACTTTCTAACTCTACACCTATTTAACATACATAATCCCAAATAAAAATAAAATCAACACAATAATAAATGAATAGTTAAATTATATATTCACTTCAAAACTTTATTAAGATTTCTTATAAATAGGACCAAAAAAAACTTTTCTCTACCCTATATATAGGACCATAGGAGTAAGGCATTTCTAGAAGAATAATCTAGTCCAAAATATAAATCACTTACGAAATACCATTCTGATATTATTTATAAGTCCTTTTTAATCAAAAGTTTTGGTCCTATTTATAAATCCATTTTCAGGGTAGTAAGTGCATTTTGTACTTTTTTACCACTATTAATTGCAATATAAAAAAAAAGAATTTATTCATATTGACTTTCAGAACCAACCATAGATAAGGGTGAAATTGGAAATTTAGCTCATAGTTAATGAGTTAACTAACTCTTCTTAGTATGTGAGAATTAATTAAAAGAGACTTATAAATATGACCAGAGTAGTATAACATAATTAATATTAATTTTTCAGTTTTGTCATGTAATTAATGTTCACTTTCAATTTTACCCACTCGTTAAATTTTCAAACATATTTTTTAATATGGGTAAAAGTGAAAACTTTTTTAATTTAAGAATCAGTTGGTGAGTTAAATATCACTCATTGTTTCCCATTAAAGTATGCTCTATCTCATGGATGGTAGCTAGGAAGCACTAATGTTTTTGCAAATATAAAACATAAAATCATAAATTGAGGGCATGGTTCTCCTTTTTCCGAAAAGGGCAGAAAGAACGGTGACGAGAGAGTCTATTTTTGTGGGATATATTTAATTATTTATTTCCACTTTTCGTATGAAAACGACGTGCTTTGATGAGGCGGCCCTAATTCCCCAAACCATCTGTTCTTGCGTGCGGCACACCGGCACGTGACCAGACGTTGACGCCTGTAACTAATAACAGATCCTGATTGATAACTCATTGGGCTTATCACGAAGTACTTATCATCACTCGCCCCCAGCGCCGACTATAAATCCGTTTACCTCTCGCCGGTAATAACCACCATTCCATTCAGAAAATAGGACTTCTGAGAGCTATCTAGGAAACACTCTCAGTTTCAACGCTTTCTTTTTCAATGTAAACACCATTCCTTCTTCTTTATTTGTTTCTCTTCAGCTTTGAGGAACTTTTTCTGATTGTTCCTCTTCTTGCCTTCTTTTCCACTTCCTCTGTTTTCTTTAAAAAAAAAATAGATTATTATGAGAGCAATGATTTTTATGGCGAATGTTGGAGCATCTTTAAAAAAATTACATTGATCAGGGCCCTTTCTTCATTTTTCTGTTTATTTCCAGTTGTTTAATCTTGGAACCTAGTTGCACAATTAATAGTCTGGCCTGGTTCTTCTTGAGTTCAAAACTGAACATAGGCCATTATCAAGAATCCCAACTTTTCAAATTGAAAACCCTTCAATAATTGTTTTCTCCCGCCAATTGATATTTTATTCTTTAAGCCCTGCTAGAATACTTTCTACAAGATTATCTGTTGCATTTATTCGTGCTTTGATTTAGAGTGATCGTACGATTCGGCCACAACGCTTGATTTCCCCCCCTCTTTAGCTGATATATACGTGTATGTCACTCTCTCCATTTTGACTTTCAATTCTGGGTTTAATGTCACAGTTCCTTTTTCTTTCTTTTATGGATCTTATTGTCTTTTTTGTCCTGCATTCATAGGCTCGAGCGTGCGTGAAAGTGGGCACAACTTTGACAAGAAACATTTTGAGACATGGAGCTTGCTGGGAAATCCGAGGACGATAAGACCAATCAATCTTGTTCCACAAATGTTGATAACAATAGGTTCTCCACCAAAATATACTTTGAATTGAGGAAACAGAAATTCCTTAAGGCATTGGACAGGTAAGCTTTTCATGCTCACAAAGATCTTGTTGGCCTCAACAGGGAACATGAATCACTTTCAAACTGCCAAGACACAAATTCTGTGAGGGAGAATGTCGCAGAGGATCCTAAAACAATCGTTGAAGAAAATCCACCGCCAAATAAAAGGCTTAAGTTTCCTGCTGCAGAATCTCAGTAAGTAGTCTTCTAAACCAAAGGTTTCACTCTATGTCCTTTAGTGGAAGTTGATACTATTACTAACATCAGAGACTTGCAGAAAACTAATTCATCTTCCAAATTATCAGCTTAAATTGGCAGCATATTCGTGAGCATGTTATGCCAACCCCCTCTGTGGACCATGTCTGTGAGCCATGCCCAAATCCCTCAAATCCTATAAACAGTGATGATCGTAGCCCATCTAGTGTAATAGATTCCTCACTCTTCCCTGCTGCTAATGCAATTTCCGGTATGGGGTCTTGATTATTGCATTGGTTCCTTTTTAAAGATGGTCATTAATGCTGGGAGTTGATGGTGATCTTTGATGGCCTTTTTGTAGGAATGCCTGTGAAGGTTTCTGAGGATCCTAATCAAATATCCAAGGGAAAATCCTGCCAAGTTTTAGATGAGGTCAAATAGATGAAACTTTTTTTTCTTCAACCTCTCCTTACATTTCGTATTTTGTATCTGCAGAATGAAATGCATGGGGTGCCTTGTGTGTAGGTGCCATCAGCAGCCTCAAAAAGTTGCCTGCCCCAGAAAGTTTTTCTGACACTGAATATTGATTCACCTCCTACTAGCATGGATTTTCATCCTATTTGGCCCTTTATTCTTCTAGGTTGCGTCATACTTGATGTTACTATTTGATAATTGTTTTCCTCTATATAATTTGGTGCAAAATTTGGTGCTGAAAAAGTGAAATCGGCTAACATATGAACAATGATATATTACTTCAGTTGGAACTGAAATTGGCAGAATAAAAATTTACGCTGTAGCTCCTGCCTCTTGGATGGAGTTGCTTTCTGTAAATTTTGAGGTTTGGAACACTACAACACGTTCAACCGATTTCATGGTATGTCTGTTTCCTTACCAAGCCGCACTTAGTGAATTGTTATTTTATACTATGTGCTTATTTGGAATAGCTTATTTTTGGGCAATAAATACTTATAAATCGTGATTCACGGTATATGAGGTAAGTATGTGAAAGGAGTTTTATTTTGACTTGCGTAATAAGGACTTATTGTCTAAATATAAGCCCAACCAAACACACACTACCTTCCTCTCTTATTACAAATTTCAAATAACCGATTTGTATTAATCAAGATAACAATGCAACTGAAATTAGTTAAATGCAACAAATATGTATTATTTTTCCAACTATGTCCTTGTGTATAAAGAGGATAAGTAAAAGCGAATAAATGCAATAAATATAACCAACAAGAGTAAAGTTAGAAAAAACACAATAAATGTTTGGACAAACCTAAGATGGAGCTTATATTTTAAGATACACCCATTCACAAATTTGAAGCTTATAACAAAGGAGTAGTAGTAAATTATCTAATGTTGGAACCATTGTAAACAATGTCCAGGCAGCCATAGAAAAAGATATGTGGATCTCTGTCAACAAAGTCATTTGGAGCTCTCATGGTTTAATGTTCGGTACGGATGTTAAGCTACTTTCTTTTTCCCCATTCTTTCTTGCTTCTAATTATTTTTTCTCATTTTGAATAGGGGTTGCATTTGCGAAACATCTTGTCCAATTATATTCCATCGTTCGCGCATATTCCCTTGATGGTGAACTTAAAATAGGCATTTGCCGGCATTTGGAAGTATTACTCTTTTAACCCTCTGGATTTCTAGTTGCATGGAAGTGATACATGTGTTTTCTGGATGTAATGCTAAATATTTGCTTCTCAGATTGAAGCTAATTATGGCGGTGTCAATGATATAGCCTTGTATTTGGATGGTGGGCAACCATTAGTCATAACATGTGGTGACGACAAGTTAGTAAAGGTCAGTTCGCTGGACAGAAGATAGATGTTTTAGACTTTTAGTATTAAAGAAACTGACGTGTCTATGACTGTTTATAAGGTATGGGATGCAAACACCGGTGAGAAGCTTAATACTTTGTTTGCTCACAATGCTCCAGTTTGTTCAATCTGTACTCATGTGAAGGACAATGTTCTTGTAAGAATGCTTTGGATTAATTTCCATTGAACACAATCTCATTGCTTTTTAACTGGTTGCATGTATCACTAATTTTTGTATGTTGTGATTTTTGTTCTCCTACAACTCAGGTTATAATTTCAACTTCAATTGATGGAAAGATTAAGGCATGGTTACACAATCATACGGCCGCAGGTGCTGAATATGACACCATTGGTTGTGGATACACTAAATTTGCTTACAGTACTGATGATCAAAGGTGGTGAATTAATTAATTGTCTTCTGTGCAATAATCAATATGTGATTATTGTGTGACTAGTGTTAAAAAGTAAAAACTTTTGTAGGCTTTTTTCATGTGGTCTTATCAAGGAGGGAGAGCCATTTCTTGTGGAATGGGATGATAGTAACGGGAGCAAAAAAAGAGTCTACAAGGGACTTAAGGCTCCAAGCTCTTCTAAAATTCAATTTGATACCACACAGAACCGATTTTTGGCTGCTGGTGATGATCATATGGTTAAGTATTGGGATATGGACAATGTACAGCTATTGGAAAGCACCAATGCCGACGGGGAATTGCTGGTAAGCTCTTCAATGACCAAAGCCATAAATTGAACATTACAACTGTTTGAATGGAGAGAAAAGTGGGGGAGATATAAGGAAGGAAAACTTTCAAAAAAATTTATTTGCAAAAGAATTTCTCTCAGTACGTGATTGGAGATCGTAGACACTTGAGGGGCTTGATACTGGATCACAGTATTTTTAGCCAAGTGTGACTAAGGAAATGTTTGACATGGAAAGGTCACTCTCAGTTGAGCTTCATTTGTGCAGGCAAATCCTTGCCTTTGCTTCAACAAAGATGGAAGATTGCTGGCTGTTGCTGCAAGGGAAAATAAAATCAAAATCTTAGCACCTGATTATGATGATATTTGGAATATCTTCAAAATTTCCGAACCATCTCAGTGCCAGTTCTTGCAGCTCCCTGTTCATCAAAGTGTCAACAATGTTTGTCCCTTTTTCTTGGTTTATTGGCATCATTGGCAATAACTAGATGCAGCATCACTAGTGTTAATAATTATATTTGGATTTCGCTTTTAGCTTCATGTCATGAATTAAGCATGTTATAGCTATCATCAGATCCAATAACATAATGAGATCACTTTGTATCTTCTTGGGGATTCAATTAAATGTAATCAAATTGAATTTAGAAGGCTGAAAATTTATAAGTGCACCAACAAGTTATTTTTTTTTAGACCAGTTAACAAACAAGAAGGAAACTAGGTTTCTCCAAACAAAATAATCTTACCACTTTCCTTCTGATGAAGCACAGATTGTTAGACTGGTTTACACCAACGCGGGAAAAGGCATCTTGGCATTGACATTAGATGGTATAAATATACTTTGGAAGTGGCCAGGGGATGAGCAAGTTAGTAGAGTCTTTCATACCCACTTTTAGATTTTTATTTTTATTTCTATTTTTCACCTCCTCCTGTTTGTTCTTACCTTTCCTGGAGTTGAATTTGGGGTCTTAATTTACTGCACAATAAAAGATGAGGTATCACATGCAGGCAACGTCCCATGATTGCCCTTGTTTATGGAAACCAGGGGATGGCTTGCAGTTTATGATCAATGGCCGAGAAAACGTCGGGCCCGTACAATCAAAAGGCTTTTTTGCCATATCAAATAATGATCTTAATCTCATTTCAACATCAGGCGGTGCAATCTCCTTGTTCAACATGGAGACATTCGAGGTAACCTTGAGAGATAGTAGTATTGTGTTTCCTTTTGCTTGTTGCTTCTAATAATACTAGGATTGAACTAACCAGAAACTACTCGTTGGCTGTTAACAACAGACTATCAAAACCTTCATGTCTCCCCCACCTAAGGCAACGTGTATTTCCTTCTACCCTCGAGATGATAATGTAGTAGCTGTAGGCTTTGCAGATTCTAGCATCCTTATTTATAACATCCATACAGATAAGGTATGTGCCTTTTCCTTGATCTGAGAAAGATGTGCCCCACTTCGTGATCAGAGGAAATTGAAGCTAGTTGTCTGTGACTTTTGTTTATGCAGCTTTTAAAAGAGCTCAGGGGTAACTCTACAACAGTTATTTCCGTTGCGTTCTCAAATAGTTTGCATGTTCTTGTTCATGCTGAGGTTGATAATGCGGTTAGTGCTCAATACTCAATACAGTTTTTGAATTGGCTCCCCTGTTTTTTAGACCAACATGGATCTGTTTCCTAGGGCTACTTGGTCTCATTTGATAGTACAAAGGCATCATGGGATGAGTATCCACAAAGAGCTAGGAATATGAACTTGTTATCTGTCCGACTTCTTGCAGATTTTCTTATGGAATGTTGAAGGGTGGCAACATTTGACAGGAAGACGCTTGAAGTTGCCTGCTGAGAGGAACCCAGAAGACCCATGTGATACTCACATTCAGTTTCACCCACAACAGATAAACTTCCTCGCTGTACAATATAGTCATCTTGCAATTTATGAAGCACCGGACTTAACTCTTGTCAAAGAGGTTCCTTATTGTTCCCGTCCTATATGATCAACTTTTCTACATGTATAAATACGAAATGACTAAATATAGCTCTTGTTTCATGGCAGTGGGTTCAAGTACCTCCTTTGTCTATCTTCCAGGCAGATTTTTCAGCTGATGGAACGGAAATATATGCTGGTTTTGGGGATGGGACTATCAAAATATTGGATGCTTCAAATCTTCAACCTCTTTGCAGGGTAGATCCCACTGCTTACCTTCCCCTTCCCCCAACTTCAAGGTATGTTGTTTCTAAAGTCTTGAGATAAGCCAGAGCCCACAAGTGGTATATGCATTACAGTTAAAGATAAATTGCTAAGTATTCTTCTAAGTCTTGATGCACTGATATTAACACGGTGAGTGTATTTGGTGGTGGCAATGAGAGCAGGTACCTACTTGCTATGGCCGCAAATCCAGTGAAGGCAGGCCAGTTTGCTGTGGGGTTTTCAGATGGCAAAGTCTATGTGTTGGAGCCTCCAGAGGCAGGACTTAAGTGGTCCACACTGGTACGCGATGATGACAAGGAGGCAGCAGAAACCAGTGGCGTGGGAGATGAGAATTGAGGGGAAAGAGGAGTTGCGCATAGTTCAGTTGTTGCATTAGTTCAATAGAAATCATTCTTTTTGTAATGAATTTAATAGAAGTCTTTCCGGGGGTGTTAAAAAAGTGATGTTCCCTTGCTCATACAGAAACAGAATGGTTAGGCCAGAGCCCTGAGAGAACACACTGGTTTTTCAAGAATAAGACAGTCTGAACAGGCTGGATCGGGTTCCTTGAGCTGGCTAAACCACATTGTTCACACCTCATCAAGAGAGATAATAACAGATTTTTCTTTGAAATTTGTATTCATGTTTTCAATTTTTTAATGCTCATTTTACATATTTTCTATACTCATATAGAAGATGAGTTCTTGAAGAGAGATAATAACAGATTCTTGGAGAGAGAATATCTACTATCTAGCTTTTGGAGAGAAACTTGTTCTTTACGCCCTCCAGTGATATAATCACTCCGTCACCTCTTAGCTGTGATTTTCGACACATCACGTCCTCTGCTTTGCTTGTCAGATTCCTGCCCAGATTAGGGCAAAATCTCCTAAGGAAAACTCCTTGCCTTTTTAACTCAAATCCCTTCAATAGATTGAAGTCCAAGATCCATTAAAGAGCATAGGTGAATGTTAACAATAGCAATTAGAGGATATAACGGAGAAGATGAAAAATCATGTATAATTAAATAAGAACAACAAACTCATATAAATTATAACTCACTTGAGTTATTTTTAATATATTCTTATTTGAGGGAGATAATCAACCTCATTTGAGGATTGAGAGGGACTTTTCTCTTTAAAAAAAGACTCAAATTATCTTCTTTTTAAATATGATGAAAATTTATCTTACGCGAACAAAATACCCTTTAACTCAATATAAAACATAAATTGAGGGCATGATTTTCCTTTTTCCCAAAAAGGCAAGAAAGATTGAAAGAGCGGTGATAAGAGATTAAAATTAAAAAAAAAACTAAAACTTATTTTAAAAAGTTATTTTTAAAAAACTAAAAAATAAATACAGTTTTTGAGTGTTTTCTTGTTTTACTTTTTTACTTTTTATTTTTTTAAAGTTGACACCTATCAATGATCGATAACATATTATCGATGATGACTACTGCCACGTCATTGTCAGTAACAACTACCACCGTCATGTTACTTCAAAAACAGATTTTTTAAAATAATTATCTAAATTAATTTTTTTTTCAAAACTTATTTTTAAAAACAATTTTATAAAACTGTTTTTAAAAAAAAACAGAGAACATAATGAAACATGGCTTTTTTGGGATATTTAATTATTTATTTCCACTTTTCTTATGAAAACGACGTTTGAGGCGGCTCTAGTTCCCAAAACCATCTGTTCCTGGGGCGCACTGGCATGTAACCAGACGTTGACGCCTGTAATAACAGAGCCTGATTGATAACTCACCGTGCTTATCACGCAGTACTTATCATCATTCGCCTACAGCACCTACTGTAAATCCGTCAGCCTCTCGCCTGTAATAACCACCATTCGGTTCAGAAAATCTAAGCTGGAAGAGAACTTCTGAAGGCTATCTAGTAAAGACTCAGTTTCCTTTTCCTTTCCAACACTTTCTTTTTCAATGTAAACACTAGTTCCTTCTTTATTTGTTTCTCTTCATCATTCTGTTGATCTTTGAGGAACTTCTTCTGATTGTTCCTCTTCTTGCCTTCTTTTCCACTCCCTCTGTTCTCTTTAAAGAAAATTAACGTTTATCATCCTCTTCAATTCTTTAAACAAGAAACCCTTTTCAGTTTGCCTTTTTAAAGTCGAGCCATAATTATTATGGCGCATGTTGCAGCATCTTGAAAAGATTACTTTGATCAGGGCCCTTTCTTCATTTTCCTGTTTGTTTCCAGCTGTCTAATTTTGGAACCTAGTTGCACAATGAAAATTCTGGACCGGTTCTTCTTGAGTTCAAAACTGAAAAGAGGCCATTATGAAGAACCCCAATTTTTCAAATTGGAACCCCTTCAATAATTGTTTTCTCTAGCCAATTGATCTTTTATTCTTTAAGCAACGGTAGAACACTTTCTCCAAGATTATCTGTTGCATTTATTCATGCTTTGATTTAGAGTGATTGTAAGATTCCGCCAAAACGCTCGATTTTTTGCCTCTTTATCAGATATGTACCTGTATTCTAAACTGGTAATCTATAAGACAAACGGGGATTGTGGTTATGTCCAGCCTCAAGAAAGAGATTATCTTCCTTTTTACAGTTTTGTGAAGAGTAAGGTTTTAAGGAAAACTCACATGTGTATGTCTCTCTCCATTTTGGCTCTGGTTTTAATGTCACTGTTCCTTGTTCTTTCTTTAATGGATCTTACTGTCTTTTTTATCCTGCATTCATAGGCTCGAGCATACGTGAAAGTGGGCACTACTTTGACAAGCAACATTTTGAGACATGCTGCTTACTCGGAAATTTGAGGACGATGAGACCAATCAATCTTGTTCCACAAATGTTGATAACAATAGGTTTTGCACCAAAATTACTTTGAATTGAGGAAACAGAAATTCCTTGAGGCATTGGACAGGTAAGCTTTTCAGTCTCACAACGATCTTGTTGGTCTCAACAGGGAACATGAATCACTTTCAAACTGCCAAGACACGAATTCTGTGAGGGAGATTGTCGCAGAGGATCCTGAAACAATCATTGAAGAAAAGCCACTGCTCAATGGAAAGCTTGATTTTTCCTCAAATCCTGTAAACAGTGATGATTGTAGCCCATCTAGTGTAATAGATTTCTCACTCTTCACTACTGCTAATGAAATCTCAGGTATAGGGTCTTGATTATTGCATTGGTTCCTTTTTAAGATGGTCATTAATGCTGGAGTCGATGGTGATCTTTGATGGCCTTTTTGTAGGAACGCCTGTGAAGATTCTTGAGCCTCCTAATCAAATATCCAAGGAAAAATCCTGCCGAGTTTTAGATGAGGTCAAATAGATGAAACTTTTTTTTCTCCAACCTCTCCTTACATTTCTTCTTTTGTATCTGCAGAATGAAATGCATGGGGTGCCTTGTGTGTAGGTGCCATCACCAGCCTCAAAAAGTTGCCTGCTCCAGAAAGTTGTTCTGACACTGAATGATTATTCACCCCCTACTAGCATGGATTTTCATCCTTATTGGCACTTTATTCTTCTAGGTTGCTTCATACTTGATGTTACTATTTGACAATTTTCCTCTAAATAATTTGGTGCAAAATTTGGAATTGAAAAAGTGAAAAAGGCTAACAGATGAACAATGATATATTACTTCAGTTGGAACTGAAATTGGCAGTATAAGAATTTGGGATGTAGCTGTTGTCTCCGGTAAGGAGTTGCTTTCTATAAATTTTGAGGTTTGGAACACTAGCGCACGTTCAACCAATTTCAAGGTATGTTTGTTTCCTTACCAAGCTGTACTTAGTGAATTGTTGTTATATGGTAAATTATCTGATGCTGAAGCCATTGTCAACAATGTCCAGGCAGCCATAGAAAATGATTTGTGGATCTCTGTTAATAAAGTCATTTGGAGCTCTGATGGTTCAATGTTCGGTAAGGATGTTAAGCTACTTGGACTAAGTCTAATCAAGCAATCATCAACTATTGAGGGGCTTGATACTGGATCACAGTATTTTAAGCCAAGTGTGTGTGACTAAGGAAATGTTTGACATGGAGCGGTCAATCTCAGTTGAGCTCCATTTGTGCAGGCATATCCTTGCCTTTGCTTCAACAAAGAGGGACGATTGCTGGATGTTGCTGCAAGAGAAAATAAAATCAAAACCTTTGCACCTGATTATGATGATATTTGGAATATCTTCAAAATTTCTGAACCATCTCAGTGCCAGTTCTTGCAGCTCCTTGTTCATCAAAGAGTCAACAAGGTTTGTCCTTTTTTTTGCTTTATTGTCATCATTGGCAATAACTAGATGCAGAATCACTCATGTTAATTATATTTGTATCTGCATTGAGGATTCAATTAAATATACTCAAATTGAATTTAGAAGGCTGGAAATTTGGACTGATTTACAGCCCCTTTCCTTCTGATGTAGCACAGATTGTTAGACTGATTTACACCAACGCTGGAAAAGAGATCTTGGCATTGACATCAGATGGTATAAATATACTTTGGAAATGGCCAGGGAATGGGCAAGTTAGTAGAGGCTTTCACACCCACTTTTAGATTTTATAATATTTCTATTTTTCACCTTCTCCTGTTTGTTCTTACCTTTCCTGGAGTTGAATTCGGGGCGTTAATTTACTGCACAATAAAAGATGAGGTATCACATTGCAGGCAACGTCCCATGATTCCCCTCACTTGTGGCATCCAGGGAATGGGTTGCCGTTTATGAGCAACGACCTAAAAAACATCAGGCCCGTAGAATCAATAGGCTGTTTTGCCATATCAAATAATGATTCATATCTCATTTCTACATCATGTGGTTCAATCTCCTTGTTCAAATTGAAGACATTCAAGGTAATCTTGAGAGATAGTCGTATTGTGTTTCCTTTTTCTATTTGCTTCTAATATTACTTGGATTGAACTAACCTGAAAGTTGAAACTACTCGTTGGCTGTTAATAACAGACTGTGACAACTTTCATGTCCCCACCACCTCAGGCAACGTCTATTTCCTTCTACCCTGGAGATAATAATGTAGTAGCTGTAGGCTTTGATGATTCTAGCATTTTTATTTATAACGTCAGTACAGATTCGGTATATGCCTTTTCCTTGATCTGAGAAAGATGTGCGCCACTTCGTGATCAGAGGAAATTGAAGCTAGTTGTCCGTGATTTTTTTTTATTCAGGTTTTAAAAAAGCTCAGGGGTCACTCAACAAGAGTTACTTCCCTTGCCTTCTCAAATACTTTGCATGTTCTTGTTTCTACTGAGGCTAATAATAAGGTTAGTCTTCAATATTCAATACAATTGTCACCATACTCAATACAGTTTTTGCATTAGCTCCCTGTTTTTTTGACCAACATGGATCTGTTCCCTTTGGCCGCCTTTTCTCATTTTATACTCCCTCCGGTTCTTAATATAAGACATATTTAGGGAGTTGATTTTGGTTTTACTCCTAAATATAAGACGTATAGTTTTCATATTTGTTAACATTTTTTTAATTTACTCCTATGGATGCTTCCTCAATAATAATATATGTCATATTAACTAATTTAACTGACTTCCTTGATCTAATCAAAGTACATAAATATGTTTTATATTAGTGACCAAAGGGAGAAGTACAAAGGCATTATGGGATGAGTATCCACAAAAGAGAATTTGAACTTGTTATCTGTCCAACTTCTTGCAGATTGATAGGTTCACCTTTGCTGCAAGAACCTACAAAAGAAGAAATAGGCAGACACATGAAAGGGAACAACCACCTTTAGACATACAGAATGTTGACTTAGCAGCTCCCACTAATTTGGAGAAAGAGTTGAATGACTAGGTGGCGATAGACGGCTGTTAGCTGCTGCACTAGGGTTGTTTTTTGAAGTTTGTGTCATGCACCTTTGTAGTATTTAGAGGCTTGTTGCCCTTAGATCTGCATGGCTGGTTTTCTTTGTATTTTAGTTTAGTTTGGGAGAGGCTGGGCTCTCGAAATACCAGAGGGGTTCTGCGAGAGCTTTGCCATTCCTTTGTTCTGTATTTTTGAGTGAGGTTTATCCAGAATCATTGTGAGGTCCTTTGTAGCACTGATTCTGCCATTTCCCTTAATGTTAAACCTCAGTATTATTCAGTTTTCCATCACTTGGCTACTTATTTACACCGTTTACAGCAGGGCTGCATCACAGATTTTCTTATGGAATGTTGAAGAGAGGGAAAAATTGAAAGGAGGGCGCTTGCAGATGCCTGCTGAGAGGAAGCCAGAAGAGCTATGTGATACTCATATTCAGGTTCACCCACAACAGACAAACTTCCTTGTTGTACAAGATAGTGATCTTGCAACTTATGAAGCACGGGAATTAACTCTTGTCAAACAGGTTCCTTATTCTTCCCGTCCTATATGATCAACTTTTCTCATGCATAATAATATGAAATGACTAAAATATAGCTCGTTTCATAGCAGTGGGATCCAATGCTTCCTTTGCTTATCGCCCAGGCAGATTTTTCAGCTGATGGAACAGAAATATATGCCGGTTTTGCGGATGGGACAATCAAAATATTGGATGCTTAAAATCTTCAACCTCTTTGCAGGACAGACCCCACTGCTTACCTTCCCCCAACTTCAAGGTATGTTGTCTCCTAATCTGATCAAAGTCCTTGAGATAAGCCAGAGCCCACAAGTGATATTTGCATTACAAGTACCACACTCATCACTGTTGAAGATAAATTGCCAAAGATTCTTCGTGTAAGACTTGATGCATTGATATGAACAGTGATGTGGCGGCGGCGGTAGTGAGAGCATGTAACTAGTTGCTATGGCTGCAAATCCGGTGAAGGTAGGCCTCCTGACGCAGGACTTAAGTGGTGTATGTGATGGAGCCTCCTGACGCAGGACTTAAAGTGGTCCACACTTGTACGTGATGACGACAAGGAGGCAGCAGAAACCAGTGGTGTGGGAGATGCGAATTGAGGGGAACAAGAGTTGCGCATGGTGTATCCAGGGAACAATAAATTGGCCCCAGTAGTTCGGTAATCGCATTAGTTGAATAGAAATCATTCTTTTTTGATGAGTTTTAACAGAAATCTTTCTGGGGGATTTTTGTGAAGGAACTAACCTCTGAAAAAAGTGATATCACTTGTTCTTACGTATGTCATCTGTTTCTAATGCATGTCCTTGCGCTTTAATTCCCTCCCTCTCTCTTTGCCGGTCTTCTTCATTTATCTTTTTAATTTTGATTTGCTTCATCATTTTATATCAAGATATTATTTAAAATCCATGATATGATTTCTTATTTGAAAAACTCCAACCCTAACTCAATAACTCCAATCCACTGAATTAAGTCATTTGTACCATTGGGCTCTTAGATCAATTGATTGTGGATTGTTTTAGCTTAACTAATGATTTCGTATTTAGGTCTTGGACTTGCAGCCGTGATAACTATTTGGTGGTAGCAAGGTTTCTTTCATTGTGTGCCTACATACCCACAAACTAGATTAGCCAGTTCCTAATAGAGCTAAATAACTGTGGATTAATCCAAAACATTAAGTGATCTATTCTAAATACTTGTGGACTTTGAGCATCTTCCCTTCTTTGATTATAATAAAACAGAATGGTTAGCCAGAGCCATGTGAGAACACTCTGTTTTTGCCATTTTCATGAGTAAGCCAGTATGGCTTAGCCCAGTCAGAACAGGCTGGACTGGGTTCCTCGGGCTAACTAAAGCACACTGTTGACACCTCATCAAGAGAGATAATAACAAAATTTTCTTTGAAAATTTTATTCATTTTTCAATTTTTTAATGCTCATTTTAGTATTTTTCATATTCACAATACTCATAGAAGATGAGTGCTGAAAAATAACTAATTACAACTAAGGGCCATGGATTTTTCGAAAGAAAGTTCAAAATTTCAATATTCTTAACTATCATTAATGTTCTTGAAAGGTTTGTTTAAATGTCAATTTCCTAAAATATAACCAAAATTTTCATGAAATATGTGTGTGTATGTGTGACCAAAATTTTAGTTTTTAATTCTACTTCAAATTAGAATAGAAATATGACAAAATTGCTTATTTTTTCGGGAAGAGATGGTGTATATATAATACAGTGTTGCAACCAATCTTCAATATAACGCATGACTAGCCCAAGACTAATGCCACGTTTGGTATGATGGAAGAGTTTTTAATGGAAATGGAAGTAAAATTGGAAGTAGAACTAGAAATGGAATTGGAAGTGGAACTGAGTCTTAAAGTGTGTTGGGTATGACGATGGAAGTGGAGAATTATTTTAATTTAGTATATGTATTTATAATAGAAAAAGACAAACTGACCCTTATCCAAAAATAAAATCTCAATCTAGGACATCAAAATATTGTTCATCATCGTTTTTTTTAACATGGAAATACTGTTCATCATCGTTGAAGGATGAAGCCATAGCTACAAGGGGAGGGTCACCGATGAAGCACCATCGCATGAGGGGGGAAGGGTCGCCGGTCAAGCACCGTCGCATGAGGGTCACCGTCGTGTTTTGCAAAATCACTGTTTGCCATCATCATAGAGAAGATCCGAGCCTGCAGATTGACATTGGGGACGCCAAGAAGACATAGTGCACGACGGATCTGGAAGTAGAGTTCACGAGATCTAAGCGCAGCGCTGTCCTCCATTGCTGTTGTCGCTGCCTTTAAATCGTCCACCATCCTACCTCGCTGTTATGTGGTTATAATGATCAAAGACAGGTGAGCAATAGATCTAGAATCGAACACCATTGTCATTGACGTTGCCTCTTCCGCCGCCGCCATCGGCACACACTTCTCCTTGCCATCGTAGATGAGGGTCGATGAGAACAGAGAAAAAGATTCTTTTTAAAAAAAAAAATGAGGTGAATGGGGACAATTTTGTCATTTTAAGTTCACTTCCATAGAACTCATATGAGTTCCTTGAGTCTACCCAAGGAACTCACTTCCATCAAATATGATGGAAGTGAGTTCCACATGGAAGTGTGCTACCACCTACCAAACAAGCCAATATCCCACTTCCACCCTCAATTCTACTTCCATCATCTCAGTTCAATCCTACCAAACGAGACATAAGAGTCTTCGTTTTCTGCCTTTAGATTTTATAGTCAAATGCCTCAAATCTATCCTCTTGTAGAATGGCGAAAAAGATGGCTTCAACATTGATAATTAACATATTAATGCAACGGATAAGAAAAATTAAATACTACAGCTTATTATAAATGCTACATTTTACATTGATATTGATAACTATAATAAAAAGAAAAGTATTTATTCCCATCCTTAAAAAAAAATACAGTATTGATATACCACCCATGGATTGTTGCAATTTACAAAGCAATCTTGACTACAACTAGGCAGCAAGCCGAACAAAACAAATCATTCACCATCTCAAAATGACAAATGAAATCATTACACCTTGCATCCATACATTGCATGTATAAAAGAATAGCAATCTCGCAGACAAGCAACACCAAAACAAAATACAATCATGGCTAGCTCCAACCGTTGGGCTACACAAAGCACTCTTGGTGGGGAAAAGAACAAAAAAATACCCTGCAATTAAAAGACAAGAAATCCACTCAGTATACTCTCATGATATCAATCAAAGGAGCAGAAAGTTTTAGGTCAGCTGTAAGTTTGACCTATAACCATAAAGCGGATATAAGACTAGAAAGGACTGCAGCTCAGTAAAAACAATCGCATAAAAAACCTGTGGTAACAAATTATTTGTATAATCCAAAAGCACACAAATCCAAGACCATAGTTCCACTATGTTTCTCTAGCATTAAACAAAACAGAAAATCAACATTGTTCTCATAAATGTTGTTAGTCAACATTATGCATGTCCAGCATACAAAAGCCCTGCGAGATTAAACAAGTTGGCAGACTGCAAACTTTTCATAGCTACCTGAAAATCAGATCACAATCAACATATTTTAACTTCTCCCACAACCAGAGTCAACCATTTAACCCGGATATTGTCAGAACCTTGACATGATGACGTCACTAAATTAAAATCACCAAAACAAGTTTCTAAACAGGTTCCACAAGATTAAGATCAAACAGGATGCGATTAAGTTCACATTATGATTTATGAGCAATTCAAGATTGCCTAATTGCCAATGCACATAAATGAAGAGTCATTTAGAGTATGTTTGGTATGAGGGATTTCGAGGGGAAGGGAGGGGAGGAAGGGAAAATTTTTGTAAGTTGGATTTAAGAAAATTAAAAAAGTGGGGTTACAAAATTTTAATAGAGGGAGTATATAAGATAAAAGAGTATGAAAAATTAATTAAAAACCTTTAACTTCACTTCCCCTCCACTCCCCTTATACCAAACAAGCCCTTAACTTGTACGAGGATTTCCTCCAGCACCTTTGTAAGGATTGAAATGTAATTCGTCAGAAGCATTTTGTGATTTTCACATCAGGAATCTAACAGAAATACAAATCCTATTGAATTATTCAGAAGGATGTACAGAAATACTTCAGAACAGGAAAAACACGCTCCAAACATTCTACTGTTCAAGAAAACACAATTTCAGTTGCCATCATCTATCTTTTCACGGATACTACTAAATCAAAATACTTTTTGGGAACAATTACGAAGAAAGAAACGGGGGGGGGGGGTGTTTGGAACCACTGTCTGATTTACCTGTTTTAAATGGGATGAAAAGCCCTTCACAAATATTAAGAAACAGAAGCATTAATTATGCCCCTAAAGAATTTCAAGCTCTTGAATAAAACTCAAAAATGCTCCAAGATGTGATGGAGTCTGGGAACACGCCGCCGGAACAATGGTTCAAGATGAAATGATGGTACGCCAAACTGCCACCTCTGGGCATCATACATTTCATTCCATGCCTGTACTATCTCGTCAATTTTGAACCCCAAACCTGTAGTTATGAAAATTGTCAGTTATACTTTCTAATCCTGAAGCACAATAAGTGAAATATACACAATCATTTTCCACATCTCATACCTTCTAGTGCTGTTTGATTGGAACAATGATTCTTTACCATGACCCCTATATCTGTCGGAGAAGCTCCAGCTAGTTCAAACTTCTCGACTGCAACCTCCAAACATTCCTCCCATGAAGGTAAGCCTATCTTATATTCCACAACAGAACGCTCATACAATATGGTGCCCCATAAAATATATATTTGTGACCTCACATTTGCAGCCTGCTCTACCGCTTCATCAGAAGAAATATCCAAGAGAAGGCCATCTAAGCCCATTTTTTCCAAATGCGCTCTATATTTATCCAATTTGGATAGTCCATTTAAACGCTGCTCTTCAATCTCCTCCCACATCAACATGCCTCTATCCATGCAGTCCTCTGCCTTGTTATATAGTTGTAAAACCTCACTGGAAGCGCCATCCTCTAAATTCATTTTGCATGCCATTGCGTAATACCAGCAGAGCTTTGCTTGCTCGAACTGCTGATGGCCAAGTGCCAGAAATCCCTCATAGAAGTCTGTTTTGATTTTCAAGGCTTCTTCATATCTCTTCTCTGCTTTCTTGTACTCCTTTCTTGCCCACTCATATGCAGCTTTAATTCGCTCATAAGCAGATTCCGTTGATCCATCCTCTGAAATGGAAACACGTCTCCTTGCACTGGACATGTGAACATTACCCCAATTAAATAAAGCCAAAGCTGCCATCTCTTGAAATTTATCTGCAGCGATTTGAAAAAGCACTTGAGCATCATCACTTGTCACCACATCCTCCAAGGCTTCTGAATATAGCTTCATAGCCACCTCATGCATATCCAAGTATGAATCAGAATCGAACCCAACATGATTCTTGAACATCCTGGCAAATTGGATTATCCAATCCTCCACATTAGTCAGCTTATTTGCTAAATCCTTGCCTGCTTCCGTTGACCCATGCTGAATACTGTCACCTTGCATCTCATCCCCATTGGTTATTCCATCATAAGTTGGTTCCTCCTCTGGATTGACTTCTGCAACATAGAGTCGAAGAGAACCCAAGGCATCACCTGAAGATTCAGCTAATCTTAATTCATCAGTAGTAGTGATAGTAACCAAATCACCTTCTTGATCCTTATATTTAACAAGAACACCCTTCAACCCAGGAAATCGATCCTTAATTATATCCCCCACCAACCTCATGCTACAATTCAATGGCAACTGTGCCCACCTTATATCCTCTCCAAATACCAGCTTCACCGTCCTTGTGACTACTTTTTCTTCTTTAACAGGCTTCAGAACCACTTCCTTTTTTGCAATTGTTTTTGTCACCACTTCTTTATCTTTAACAGCATTCGCAGTATCCTCGACAATCACCTTATCCTGTGCCTTGCTCTCACTTTTTTTACTTTTCTTTTTCTTTAGTTTTTCTCTTACCACTTCACGCATGGGGACAGTGGTAGGCTGCTCTAAACTTGCCAAATCTATCTCATCAATAGTGATGCCTTTTTCTTCCATGGTCTTTTTCAAACTCCCGAGAAGCTCCAATGCATTAAGATTATTAGGCTCCACGCTCAAAACAAAATTAACGTCTCTCAGCGCATAATCAAGTCGATTCAATGCTTCATAGCACTTTGCTCTTCTCAATAGGGCCTTGCTATATCTGGGTGATACTTCGAGAGCTAAATTGCACTCATTAATTGCTCGAGGGTAC